>OX459038.1:5947675-6311169 GCA_949775005.1 Orthosia gothica | reverse complement strand
TACCTACCCTACACCTACCTACCCTACCCCTACCTACTTTAACCCTACCTACCCCTACCCTACCTACCCTACCTACCTACTTACCCTACCTACCCTACCCTACCTACCCTACCTACCCTACCTACCCTACCTACCCACCTACCCAACCTACACCCTACCACCCTACCTACACACTACCTACCCTACCTACCCTACACTACCCTACCTACCCTCACCTACCCTACCTACCCTACCTACCCTACACCCTACACCTACCTACCCTACCTACCCTAACCTACCCTACCTACCCTACCTACCCTACCTAACCCTACCTACCCTACCTACCCCTACCTACCCTACCTACCCCTACCCTACCACCTACCACCCTACACACCTACCTACCCTACCTACCCTACCTACCCTACCCTACCCTACCTACCCTACCTACCCTACCTACCCACCTACCCTACCTACCTACCCCTACCCTACAACACTACCCTAACCTACCCTACCTACCCTACCTACCCTACCTACCCTACCCTACCCTACCTACCCTACCTACCCTACCTACCCTACCTACCCCTACCCTACCCTACCTACCCTACCTACCCTACACCTACCCTACCTACCCTACCTACCCTACCTACCCTACCTACCCTACCTACCCTACCTACCCTACCTACCCTACCTACCCTAACCTACCCTACCTACCCTACCTACCCTACCTACCCTACCTACCCTACCTACCCTACCTACCCTACCTACCCAACTACCCTAACCTACCCCACCTACCCTACCTACCCTACCTACTCCTACCTACCCTACCTACCCTACCTACCCTACCTACCCTACCTACCCTACCTACCCTAACCTACCCTACCTACCCTACCTACACCTACCTACCCTACCTACCCTACCTACCCTACCTACCCTAACCTACCCTACCTACCCTACCTACCCTACCTACCCTAACCTACCCTACCTACCCTACCTAACCCTACCCTACCCTACCCTACCCTACCTACCCTACCTACCCTACCTACCCTACCTACCCTACCTACCCTACCACCCTACCTACCCTACCTACCCTACCCTACCCTACCTACCCTACCTACCCTACCTACCCTACCTACCCTACCTACCCTACACCTACCTACCCTACCCTACCCTACCTACCCTACCTACCCTACCTACCCTACCTACCCTACCTACCCTACCTACCCTACCTACCCTACCTACCCTACCTACCCTACCTACCCTACCAACCCTACCCTACCCTACCTAACCCTACCCTACCCTACCTACCCTACCTACCCTACCTACCCTACCCTACCCTACCTACCCTACCCTACCCTACCTACCCTACCTACCCTACCTACCCTACCTACCCTACCTACCCTACCTACCCTACCTACCCTACCTACCCTACCTACCCCTACCTACCCTACCTACCCTACCTACCCCTACCTACCCTACCTACCCTACCTACCCTACCTACCCTACCTACCCTACACCTACCCTACCTACCCTACCTACCCTACCCTACCCTACCTACCCTACCTACCCTACCTACCCTACCTACCCTACCTACCCTACCTACCCTACCCTACCTACCCTACCTACCCTACCTACCCTACCTACCCTACCTACCCTACCTACCCTAACCTACCCTACCTACCCTACCTACCCTACCTACCCTACCTACCCTACTACCCTACCTACCCTACCTACCCTACCTACCCTACCTACCCTACCTACCCTACCTACCCTACCTACCCCTACCTACCCTACCTACCCTACCTACCCTACCTACCCTACCTACCCTACCTACCCTACCTACCCTACCTACCCTACCTACCCTACCTACCCTACCTACCCTACCTACCCTACCTACCCTACCTACCCTACCTACCCTACCTACCCTACCTACCCTACCTACCCTACCTACCCTACCTACCCTACCTACCCTACCTACCCTACCTACCCTACCTACCCTACCTACCCTACCTACCCTACCTACCCTACCTACCCTACCTACCCTACCTACCCTACCTACCCTACCTACCCTACCTACCCTACCTACCCTACCTACCCTACCTACCCTACCTACCCTACCTACCCTACCTACCCTACCTACCCTACCTACCCTACCTACCCTACCTACCCTACCTACCCTACCTACCCTACCTACCCTACCTACCCTACCTACCCTACCTACCCTACCTACCCTACCTACCCTACCTACCCTACCTACCCTACCTACCCTACCTACCCTACCTACCCTACCTACCCTACCTACCCTACCTACCCTACCTACCCTACCTACCCTACCTACCCTACCTACCCTACCTACCCTACCTACCCTACCTACCCTACCTACCCTACCTACCCTACCTACCCTACCTACCCTACCTACCCTACCTACCCTACCTACCCTACCTACCCTACCTACCCTACCTACCCTACCTACCCTACCTACCCTACCTACCCTACCTACCCTACCTACCCTACCTACCCTACCTACCCTACCTACCCTACCTACCCTACCTACCCTACCTACCCTACCTACCCTACCTACCCTACCTACCCTACCTACCCTACCTACCCTACCTACCCTACCTACCCTACCTACCCTACCTACCCTACCTGACCTCCGACCGAACCGCTAGCCCGAACGGCCACGTTTTTGTGAGCTCCGCATCTAAAATTCCAAGTTTGAAGTGTTTTAAGCATAAAAAACCTAAAGAGCATATCAAAAGTTGTGGGCAAGCGCGGCCATCATAATAGTGGTTTCGGATTAAAAATCGAGTGATAAACACACAAGCTGTGACAATAAACGTCAATTTTTGGTGCAAAAGTGACAAGTAAATTAGAAAAGTGCGTGCGGTGCGCGATCAGTCGCCACGATACCCCAATTTTATCTGACCCCAGGCAGTGTCATCCCAGTGCCTACACCCCCTGAAAATTTTAAAATTTTCCAACGTCCTAAAGGGGCACTTCACCCAGTTTTCCGTAACATAAAGCGGAAAAGCGGCAAAGAACACGATTCTGCGGGCAAGTGATAGCGGCGTGCGATTGGTTGCGTTTTTGTCATTGTCTGACTATATCACCACCAACAAACCGTCCGGAAAAAATTTCCACGAGATTTCAACTCCCGGAAGTCCTGCTGGAGGCCGAAATCGCCAAAACTGAAGACCTGGGTGGCTCTCTGGAGCAGCCAGCAACCACCACAGAAAATTAATATTAGATACCAGTACAACAAATACCAAACAAAGGCATTTGCTGTTAAAAATTTTCGTGTTCCCCCTTTCAGAATTTTTTTCATGCTTAATTGTTTCTTTTATTACCATTATCATATTTCATCTGTTTTGAGAATCTAATAACATATTGCATATAAATTTTCCGTTTAATTCTGAGTCAGTTCTCCATAGTAAATTACAAATAGACTAAATTCCATTTCATTCCCACGCTTTCTGCTAAGTTTGTTTTTCCATATTTGCATTTTTTATTTTTGATAACCTAAGCTAGCTAGAACTTGGCCTAGGACCGATCTAGCCAAAAATAGAGTCTAGATTCAGCGTTTTAAGCAACTAGGCTACATTTCTATAAAATTTGATTTTTGAAAGGGGTTGAAACGGATAAGTCCGTTTTCAAACCTGTATCGTAAGTTTCGAATATTTTATAATATAAGTAGGTACCACGGAGTGACGCGTTGTTGACAAGTTCAACCTCGGGCCTTCTAGAAGTTTGGCGGCCGGTTTTTAAATGAAAATTTTCCACAATTCAGCTTGGAATCTTCCATTCGCTTGCAATACTCGGTATTATTATTTTAGTAGGATAAATTCGTAACGGAACGGAAAATTTCAAACTCCCAATAATTTTGAGATTTTTAAGAAATAGGAAACATTTTTCCGTTTTGACCTGGATCAACATAGGCCCCCTAAACCCCCCTTTTATTAATAATTATATACTTATACATTTAATACACCCCCCCCCCCCCTTAGGACCCCAACCCCCCTCCCCCATATTTCCCCGAGAGACCCTTAGGGACCCACTCGGGAACAGCCCCCCCCAGCCAAAAACAAAAATTTTCTTCACCCCCCCGGACCCTAACTTTGAAACCAGAGGTCATAGACCCAACAAGTTTGGGGTCCCTGAAACCGGGACGAAGATATCTATATCTTTACCCCGGCAAAATTGCCGAAAACCGCCCCCACTCCTGGAAAGTAATATTATTTTCAATTTTATGAATATTTTATTAAAATTTTAAATATTTGTTTGTTTCTATTGACATTTCGAACCACACTGCGATACAGGTTTGAGATCCGCATTTTGTGCTAAAATTTTAAGGACATATATCAGCATTTTTGTTTGCTATATATTTAGGCTAAGATAAGATAAACTTTTACTGCTTATTTACTGTGAAATTTTTACTGTGGACATATAGTAGTACTTTTGTGCTACTATATTTTAGAATAAGTTTAGATTAGATTTTAACTTGGGACATTCTCGCAAGAGAATTATTTTAAAACATCTGACATCTGACACACAAAAGGGAGTACCCTTTACAGTACCCCCTTTTACATTTGACACACAAAAGGGGTATCTTTACAATATCCCCTTTTACTTTTACACATAATAGAGGTGCTCTTTACAACACCTCTATTTTGACATATACTAATCCCAGCCACCCCTCACTTTCTAAAATGTCCGGTATGCCTGGTGTACGCACGCCGGTTCCGCACTCGGCGACAACCAAACCCCCGACCAAAAGCCCCCGGAGGGTACCTGAGGAGGCAGGGCCTTCGACGCAGAGCGTCAGGAGGAGCGTGGGTGAGTGGGAGGCGGGCAAAACCGTCACAAAGAGGACTCCCCCTAAAAAGCTGGACCGACCATCACCAGTGACATCAATATCCTTTGAGATCGGGAGCCCGCCTACCCAAAGGAGCAAAGTCGCCGAGGCTAGGATAGCCTCAAACAAGATCAAGGCCCTAATGACAACCTCTAAAACGACAAGAAATGACATTAGGGCGGAGGTCAAGGCGCAGGCAGACCGGCTCTACCAGCTGGTAAAAGAGCTCGAACAGGGAAAAGCCTGCCCAACTGCAAAGACCATGGCATCGACCGGGACCCAAGTCCAGGAGGAGCCGAAGGCTGAGCAAGCCCCCCCTCCATGCTCAGAGGCTATCCGTGAGGTCGAGACGAACTCCCTCAGGCGAGCTCTAGAAGAGCATAGCCGAAACCTGGCCGAAAACAGCCTAAAAATGGACAGGCTGAAAGAGGCGCTACAAACTAGCCGAGACCAGATGGTCTCGTATGCTAGCGTAGCTGCAAGTCGGCCATCCAGCCAGGTTCAGAAACAGACAACACTACACTCCATCGTAGTGTCGGCCAGGGATGAGAAGCAAACAGGGGAGCAAGTCCTGGACCGACTAAGGAAGGTCGTAAATGCCAAGGAAGGAGGTATAGCGGTAGAGAAAGTGAGGAAAGCGAAAGACAGGAGAATAATTGTGGGCTGTACTACAGAAGAGGATAGGGAAAAGTTGAAGGAAAAGATTAGGAGGGCACCCGAGCTGGAAGCCCAAAACATTACGAATAAAAACCCACAGGTGGTGTTGCGTGGCGTAATGCAGTACAACACAAATGAGGATGTACTAAAGGCGCTCAAAAACCAAAACGCCGCCATCTTTCGAGATCTTAAAGATGAGCAGGTGAAAATGGACATAATTTATAGAAAGCGAGCCAGGAACCCGCACATGTGTCACGTAGTGATGAGGGTCGCCACAGAGGTTTGGCGGCGCATGCTCGAGGTCGGGTCGGTGCATGTGGAGTTTCAGAGGGTAACGGTCGAGGACCAATCCCCGCTTGTCCAGTGCTCGCTCTGCCTCGGGTATGGGCATAGCCGACGCCTTTGCACGGAGTCCGTGTCAAAGTGCAGCCACTGTGGCGGTCCCCACATGAGGACGGAGTGCGCGGACTGGGCCGCTGGCCTACCTCCAAAGTGCTGTAATTGCGTACGCGCGAAGACTGACAGCACAGACCATCATGCTTTCAGCTCGGAGTGCGTAGTTAGGAAAAGGTGGGATGCAATAGCCCGATCTGTTATAGCGTATTGCTAAGGGCAACACGGAGACTCCTGCCCAACAAAACGCAAGACCATACCGTGTGGCCCAAGCAAACCTACAACGTAAGGACCTGGCAACGACCGAACTCTTTTTAGAGGCCAGTAAAAGGAAGATCGCGTGGGCGCTTATCCAGGAGCCGTACGTGGGAGGGGCGCGAGGTATGAAGAGCTACCGAGGTTCGCGAATCTACCAGTGCGAGGTTGATGGAAGTGGGAGGGTAAAGGCGGCAATTGCCGTTTTTGACGATGACCTGGATGTCATTCCCTACCCGAAATTCACCACAAATAACATCGTTGTGGTGGGAATCCGGACCAAAGCCTGGGAGATCGCAGTAGTTTCTTACTATTTCGAGCCAGACCAACCCATAGGGCCATACCTGGACCAGTTGACCCGGATCAAATCGGAAGTGGCCACCGGTAGATTGCTTATAGGCGGCGACGCTAACGCAAAGAGTCCTTGGTGGGGCAGCATCGTCGAAGACTCCAAGGGCGAGGAAATGTCCGGAACCCTGGAGGACTTAGAGCTTCAGGTGCTGAACACTGGTGACGCTCCCACATTTGACACTGTCCGAGGTGGTCGAGTGTATACAAGCCACGTGGACGTCACGGCATGCTCGCTCGACCTTTTTGACCTGGTGGACGGCTGGCGGGTCGACACAGGAGCAACATCCTCGGATCATAACACAATATTTTTCGAAATTAAAGTTAAAAGGGATAAAGGGGTAAATATCACCAGGACGACCAGGAAATTTAACACAAGAAAGGCGGACTGGGATACATTTAAAGATAAATTAGGGGAAATTAAAATTGAAAATAATATAAATTTGAATAGTATAAGGGGAATAAATAGTAAAGTAGATTTAGAAGAATTAATTGTAAATTACAGAGACAGTATTTTAAAAGCATGTGAAGATTCTATTCCCAAGACTAGTATTAAAAGTAAAATCACTTGTCCGTGGTGGTCCGAGGAGCTCACTGTGAAGAAGAAGCAGTTTACCAGACTGAAGAACCGCATCCGCAATGCCGCGCCGGTCCGGCGAGCGATGGTCGTAGACGAGTACCTGAAGGCCAAAGAAGAGTACGAGATGCTAGCGAAGAACGCCCAATTTGCAAGTTGGAAGGAGTTCTGCCGGAAACAGGATCGGGAAGGGGTCTGGGAGGGAATCTTCAGGGTGATTGGTAGGACCGCCAGAAGACAGGAGGAACTGACCCTACGCAGCGATGGTGTATTCCTCAACCCAAGTGAATCGGCCGCCCTACTCGCAGATACGTTCTACCCCGAAGACAGAGTAGACCAGGACAACGCTGACCACAGGCGAATTAGAGAAGCAGCCAGTCGAGTAAATGAGTGGGTTCATGATGAATATCATGACCCGCCATTTACCGCGCTGGAGCTGAAGACCGCCGTGGCAGATTTCAATCCCAAAAAGGCACCAGGAGGGGATGGACTGACGTCTGATATCTGCAGTCGAGCGATCCACCAGGACCTGGATGCGTTCCTTGCCCTCTACAATAAGTGCCTTGAATTGGCACACTTCCCGAACATCTGGAAGGAGGCCACAGTCGTGGTTCTCAGAAAGCTGGGCAAGGACGATTACCTAAACCCCAAGGCATACAGACCAATAGGTCTACTGCCGGTTCTGGGGAAGATCCTGGAGAGGATGGTAGTAGCGCGTTTAAAATGGCAGCTTGTACCGCGGTTTAGTACTCGCCAGTTTGGTTTTATGCCCCAAAGAAGCACTGAGGACGCCCTCTATAAGCTAGTGAAGCACGTACAGGACAAGTTGAGGCTGAAGAAGCTAATTGTCTTGGTGTCACTGGATATAGAGGGGGCCTTCGATAGTGCTTGGTGGCCAGCCATCAAGGTCAGACTGGCTGAGGAAAAGTGCCCGGTGAACATAAGAAGGCTGCTAGATAGCTATCTCGACAGTAGGAAAGTCAAGGTTCGTTACGCTGGGGAGGAATGCACGCGAGTGACTAGCAAGGGCTGTGTTCAAGGGTCAATAGGTGGTCCCATTCTGTGGAATCTCATTCTAGACCCACTATTGCAGGAATTGGAACAGCGCGGAATCTTCGGGCAGGCGTTCGCCGATGATATAGTCTTAGTTCTGGATGGGGACTCAGCGACCGAAGTTTCAACATCTGCCAATGCAGCCCTCGCCCATGTTCAGAGTTGGGGCGTCAGAAACAAGCTGAGGTTCGCACCGCACAAAACCTGTGCGATGGTCGTAACCAACAAGCGCAAGTATGATACCCCAAGGCTGAGCATGGCCGGGGTCGACATTGGTATGGTTAAGAAGATGAAGTTGTTGGGTCTAACCATAGACGAGAAGCTCACCTTCAACGAGCACACCGCGAACGTCTGCAGGAGGGCAGCTAACATTTATAAACAGCTGTCCCGCGCCGCTAAAGTGAGTTGGGGATTGGACGCACAGATCATACACACAATCTACACTGCGATGATTGAGCCCATAATAACGTACGCGGCCGCAGCCTGGGCTCCCGCTACGAAGAAGCTGGGAATACGGAAGAAGCTAGGCTCGGTCCAACGAGGATTCGTCCAGAAGATCTGTAAATCTTACCGTACTGTCTCCCTGAACTCGGCACTGGTACTGTCCGGCATACTACCTCTAGATCTGCGCATACAGGAGGCAGCCGCCCTGTATGAAGCGAGGAGAGGGCCATCCCGGTTTGTGCCAGGAGATAGGGAGATCGAAAGTGCTGTAGGGTTTGCAGAGGCTCCTCATCCAGCCACACAGATGCCCCTGGAGTTCATGTGCCTGGCAGACCAACAGTTGCTAGATAGCAACAATGTGCAGGCGGTGCGGATCTTCACCGACGGCAGCAAGATTGAGGGGAAGGTCGGAGCCGCATTATCCATTTGGGATAATGAAGGCGAAGTCCGGAATCTCAAACTTAGCTTAGCCGCGTACTGCACAGTCTACCAGGCGGAGCTCCTGGCCATCTGCAAAGCGACGGACGTGATCCTCACGCGGCAAGAGACGAGCTATGGCTTGTACAGTGACTCAATGTCAGCATTGCAGACGCTTGCAAGCCATGGCTCTCTCCATCCCCTGGCGGTTCAAGCGCGCGCCAATTTGGCTCAAGCCCTGCGCCAGAGCAAAGTTGTGTCTTTGTTCTGGATCAAGGCCCACGCGGGCCTGCCGGGGAATGAGCGAGCGGACGAGCTGGCAAAGAATGCAGCATTGTCGTTGCGGAGGAAGCCGGACTACGACCAGTGTCCGGTGTCATTTATCAAGCGACAGATCCGTTTGGAATCGCTTGATGAATGGAACCGAAGATATGTGTCGGGCGAGACAGCCTCTGTGACGAAAATGTTTCTTCCGGATGCCATAGCGGCTTTCCGTATTATAAAACAGGTGCGGCCCACAGGCGTTCTCACGCAGGTTTTGACGGGGCACGGCGGGTTCTCTGAATACTTGAATCGCTTCAAGTGTAAGGAGAGCCCATCGTGCGTCTGCGATCCAGGCGTGGCAGAGACTGTCCAGCACATACTTGTAGATTGTCCGTTATTTATCAGGGAACGCTACCAACTCGAATGTGAGCTGGACAACAGACTGACGAAAGAGAGCCTGCATGGGCTCATGACTAAGCAACACAGGGAAAAGTTCCTAGTGTACTGTGTTAATGTGGCCTCCACCGTCATTGCACGAAACCGAAGCTGAAGCGGCACTATGCTTCACTAGTATTATAAGAATATTTTGTAAGAAGCATAGAATAGCACGCACAAAACTGCAATGATGAACTGTGCACTGGGGTAGTACCTAAGAAAACAGATTGTCTGTATGGTGAAAAGCACTGTTGTGCTTCTCATCCCTATTTGTAAGGCACTATTAATAAAATGTTGATCTTTCTCCTGTGATATATTTTCTGACTGTGATAAATAGCACTTTTGCATATTGTATTTATAAACAGCACTTCTCGCACATTTGTAATTTTCTGTAACCTTGTATATTAGCACTTTTTGTCTTTTGACCCAAATTTTAAATAAATAAAGCTGCCTTTACATAATTAAAGAAAGTGGGAGTCCCACCCACCGTATACAAGAGATGTAAGCAAGAAGAACAATTAGTATGAAGAATGAAAGTACGAGAGGCATGAAAGAGGAATGTAATGAAAGGATTTGCACAGAATAGGCGCCAACTTTGTTGAGCGGGATTAGTATTTAAAAAAAAAAAAAAAAAAAAAAAAAAAAAAAAAAAAAAAATACCTACCCTACCTACCCTACCTACCCTACCTACCCTACCTACCCTACCTACCCTACCTACCCTACCTACCCTACCTACCCTACCTACCCTACCTACCCTACCTACCCTACCTACCCTACCTACCCTACCTACCCTACCTACCCTACCTACCCTACCTACCCTACCTACCCTACCTACCCTACCTACCCTACCTACCCTACCTACCCTACCTACCCTACCTACCCTACCTACCCTACCTACCCTACCTACCCTACCTACCCTACCTACCCTACCTACCCTACCTACCCTACCTACCCTACCTACCCTACCTACCCTACCTACCCTACCTACCCTACCTACCCTACCTACCCTACCTACCCTACCTACCCTACCTACCCTACCTACCCTACCTACCCTACCTACCCTACCTACCCTACCTACCCTACCTACCCTACCTACCCTACCTACCCTACCTACCCTACCTACCCTACCTACCCTACCTACCCTACCTACCCTACCTACCCTACCTACCCTACCTACCCTACCTACCCTACCTACCCTACCTACCCTACCTACCCTACCTACCCTACCTACCCTACCTACCCTACCTACCCTACCTACCCTACCTACCCTACCTACCCTACCTACCCTACCTACCCTACCTACCCTACCTACCCTACCTACCCTACCTACCCTACCTACCCTACCTACCCTACCTACCCTACCTACCCTACCTACCCTACCTACCCTACCTACCCTACCTACCCTACCTACCCTACCTACCCTACCTACCCTACCTACCCTACCTACCCTACCTACCCTACCTACCCTACCTACCCTACCTACCCTACCTACCCTACCTACCCTACCTACCCTACCTACCCTACCTACCCTACCTACCCTACCTACCCTACCTACCCTACCTACCCTACCTACCCTACCTACCCTACCTACCCTACCTACCCTACCTACCCTACCTACCCTACCTACCCTACCTACCCTACCTACCCTACCTACCCTACCTACCCTACCTACCCTACCTACCCTACCTACCCTACCTACCCTACCTACCCTACCTACCCTACCTACCCTACCTACCCTACCTACCCTACCTACCCTACCTACCCTACCTACCCTACCTACCCTACCTACCCTACCTACCCTACCTACCCTACCTACCCTACCTACCCTACCTACCCTACCTACCCTACCTACCCTACCTACCCTACCTACCCTACCTACCCTACCTACCCTACCTACCCTACCTACCCTACCTACCCTACCTACCCTACCTACCCTACCTACCCTACCTACCCTACCTACCCTACCTACCCTACCTACCCTACCTACCCTACCTACCCTACCTACCCTACCTACCCTACCTACCCTACCTACCCTACCTACCCTACCTACCCTACCTACCCTACCTACCCTACCTACCCTACCTACCCTACCTACCCTACCTACCCTACCTACCCTACCTACCCTACCTACCCTACCTACCCTACCTACCCTACCTACCCTACCTACCCTACCTACCCTACCTACCCTACCTACCCTACCTACCCTACCTACCCTACCTACCCTACCTACCCTACCTACCCTACCTACCCTACCTACCCTACCTACCCTACCTACCCTACCTACCCTACCTACCCTACCTACCCTACCTACCCTACCTACCCTACCTACCCTACCTACCCTACCTACCCTACCTACCCTACCTACCCTACCTACCCTACCTACCCTACCTACCCTACCTACCCTACCTACCCTACCTACCCTACCTACCCTACCTACCCTACCTACCCTACCTACCCTACCCTGCCTACCCTACCCTACCTACTCTACCCTACCCTACCTACCCTACCCTACCCTACCTACCCTACCCTACCCTACCTACCCTACCCTACCTACCCTACCCTACCTACCGTACCCTACCCTACCTACCCTACCCTACCTACCCTACCCTACCTACCCTACCCTACCCTACCTACCCTACCCTACCTACCCTACCCTACCTACCCTACCTACCCTACCCTACCTACCCTACCCTACCTACCCTACCCTACGTACCCTACCCTACCTACCCTACCCTATCTACCCTACCCTACCTACACTACCCTTATCTTTAAGGTGTGGCGATATTATAGTTATATCATTAGTTATACCATTCTTGCTGACCGGCTAGTCTACCACTACATCAGTTGTAACTCTTGTCACAATTAAAACTCCTTGCGATATGTAAGGAAAAGAAGAAAAATATTTCTATATAATTAAGAAGAATAATAGTAAGAAAAGAAGCAGAAAGAAGAATTTAAATTTTCATTTGATTTTAAGTTTTGTTGTGCGCTTTTGTTAACTATCCTAATTGTGTAAATCTCTCTATAACAGAGGTTTGCCGTAAGGGAACCCAATTATGGGTTAAGCTCGCCTTTGTACATAAGTTGTCCTTCTGTATTTGTATATATGTTTGTTTTGTGTACAATAAACAATACGAATATTAATTAACATTACGGAACCATTTATATATTTCTGAGACACAAGTAGACCTGAATTGTAACTAAGAGTCATTATTGATACCACCCTGGATTCAACTGTGAGAAGTTCATACTCGTATATATGCAACTAGCTCCTTCCAGCGGCTTTACCCGGGTGAATAGTGTTTTCTTATCCCAAGGGAACATTAAACCAGGATGAAAAGTAGCCTTTGTGTTATGCCAGATTATAGTCTATATCTGAGCCAATATCATCGAGATCTATTTATCCGTTTATCCATCCAAAATTTCGCATTTGTAATAAATAATAACTAAACAATATTTTTTACATTTTACCTCCTAATGCTATTACTTAAATTTTAGATATACAACACTTACTTACTTCTTTCTGTTTTCTATTTATTACTTATATAATCTAATCTCTTTCATAACTAATCTAATTATTAGGGACAGGAACCCCTTCTCGGGTATTGGCCTCCTCCAGCTTGTTCCATTTATCTTTATCGGGGGCATGTTTTCCAGCAGTGCTAAAGATGTCATCTGTCCATCTGTCATCATTCTAGATTTCAAGATCATATCGTCAACGCTCTGCAGCTGCAATAAGTGTGTCCTAACCTTTAGTGTAGGACTCTTCGATACTCCAACTTCTAAAAAGAAAAGTTTTTTTTAGCCACATGACTCGTAGTCAATTTTCATAGCCCGGAAGAGTAGGCCGCGGGGGGAGGGGGGGGGGGGTGAAGAGGGGGGACGAATGATCATCCATCATATTCAGTTTGACAAGCACATGTGTTCTCTGAATTGAACAGTTTCTGTTCTCCGAAGGCGTAAAATTGGGCCAAGATTTGGAAGTTTCGCGAGTGTGATTTTATCAATATTTTGATATTTTGTTCCTTAAAATTTTCAGGATAACGTAAATCTTGAAATAGCTACTGGTTTCCAATCTTTACATTGGCTGATACCAGAGGACAGTTGTGAATGTGTTGTAACTTTGGTTGGCTGGGCACATTGAGAATCAGATGCACAATTTTAATTAATAAAAATTTGTTGGTGTCAAGGTGAATGGTGTAAGTTCTATATATAGCATTAAAAGACAGGAAACTCTGCCGTAAATCGCCAATAATATTGAAAATCGAAACGGTTGGTTTGGTTTGAGATTAGTGCAGTGGGACATGTCTATGTCAGCGAAAATTAGATGATTACATTCAAGATAAGAATGCTTGGAAACATGCTGGTCCTGCTCCATAGGGCAATCTTTAGTGTAGACAAAATCTAATTTGTTAATTTATAATCCTATTCATAGTTATTGTATTTTTTATTATTAGTAATTGACTCACACACTGTTCCGTTGTTGTTGAATTAGGTATTTAACCTACGTTTGCAATATTTGTAAGTATGTGAGAACCATGTTCCTATTTATCAAATTAAGATGTGTTTTTTTTATTGATAAATAATATATACAATTGAATATTTCCAATCTTATGACTAATAACAAAACAAAATTACATACAAAGGGGAGAAGGAAAAGGGCTCATTGCGCATCAAAAAATTCGTCCACATCGATGTCAATGGGAAACGTGCCCAAAACGCTGGCTGCATTGCCACGTTGGATGGCATTGCTGATTCTCTGGTCGAAGAAAAGACCAGCCCTCTGGTCACGTGAACAGTCGACTTACCGTTTACTTATGCCTCGAAACACTCGGTGAGCACTCGGACCCCATGGACATAAACGGCTCAAACATATAACTGCAAATAAAGTTGTTATATTTGCGCCGTTTGAGGTTTTCTGCACCAGCAGCAGCCGCCCCAGCACAGCCCGCCGTGCTTAGAAGATGGGATGACGCAAGGGTATCGACACATTTTGCATCCCACACCAAAGGCCTACCCAACTTCCAAGGCATTATGGTCATCCCGTCCGGTCTCTTCCCATCGTCGCGTGCTAAGCCATTGGGTTCTAAAACAGCTGGCACCCCGGCGGTAAAGAAAATTGATGAATTTATCTGTTAATGCTTTTAATACTTTATACCTGTACGTAGTATAGTGTGTAGTGCTATTCTGGGTGCATCGTGCTCACGTATATGAATTTATTAATGTATGTACTTATGTACCACGATACCAGTCTGTAAAATTGTTTAACAAGTTGCCTATAGACATAAAAAGTGCTGTCTACAATAGCGGTTTCAAAATAAAACTAAAACATTTCCTATTGAATAAGTGTCTATATGCTGTAGAAGAACTGTAATTTAATTTTATTTTATTGAGATAGTCAAGTTCGTTCGGAGTTATTACACTAACCACATATTCATTATTATTAATTAATCTTTTATCAATCTATGCTAATTTGTCTTTAATTAATTGTTTTATTGTTAATGTTATTGTTTTTAATTTCAAAGGGTTGGCCATATTGTTTATTTTCCATTTTAATATTTAATTTTATGTTGAAATTAAATATTGAGGAAATGTCAATTTTATTGTTTTAAATTTGTTTATGTAAGAAATTCAAATGTAATCTGTTTTAGTTTGTATACTGTATTTGTCTAGCTTTGTGTGTATATTCAAATACAAGTTACTTGTTTATGAATAAATGACTAATGACTAATGACTAATAATGTAAATATTGTAAAAATGGAGTTTCTTGTGCGTTCTACTCCATAACAAGCTACTTTTCCGAATGCACGGTAGAATCAATTTTATTACTTGGAAATTTTAAATTAAATCTTTAGTTGTTTGACGTTCAAATGTGCCGCTTATTGCCCTAGTTGAAATAAATATATTTGACTTTGATAAGGCCGCCTTTGTACCCGTAGAAATAAGTTTTCTTGTAAAAAGTGGTGTACAATAAAGTATATTATAATTCTATTATATATATTGAAAACGTGTAAATTTTCATGTAAATCGCTTACGCTTATGACTTAGGTAACCCATACCTTTATCTGCCTAGGTTTGTTTGCTTGCAATCTTTCAAACTGCCTGACGGATTTAGTATTTTTAATAGGAACCTTTTATCTTCATTGATATCATAAACGTTTATCTCAAAAAATAAAATAATTTTAATTCGCTGTTATTAAGGCGTAGGTACCTATCTAACTGACTGGTATAAGTTCTAGCACTTTGATTTTATCAAATCTTTAGTTCAGTGATAAAAGTGCAGTGAAGCTTTTATGCCTGCTACTTAAGGCATCTTAAATTAAAAGCCATTGTTCGTTGCAAAGGTTGCATTAAAACCGAATAAAAAGAAAATAATCAAAAAAGGAAAACTAGTTTATTTGGCACACACAGATACACACAATGTAGGTACAAATAGAGGAAACTTAATTTAAAACAATTACATACATAGTGTGCCCCGCAGCTGCGCCAAAAAAGGTCCAGTTCAGCAAAATGCCAGACAACTGGGAGTACAGTTATAATAGTTCAGTTTTAAGGTATTTTTTTGAATTACCATCGTAAAATTATTAGGAAAGGAGGATTGTCATTGTTTTTTCAAAATGGCGGTGTGAGCGGTAAAGATACAAAGCGCACATCAAAATCAACAATATCCAAAACTCCCGAAAAACTCTCCAGGTAACCTATTTTTTGGGCACCAAATTACTGTTCCATAAGAAATAGCGCGCGAGCAACTTTTGTCTCCGCAACTAATTTGTCTCTCACCCCAAATCTATGGGATTATATGAAAAGTCGCCCAGCTGTCGCGACGCCTACATACACTTTCACTATTCAAATACAAATTGCGTAAGTTTTTAATTGACGAAGCTTACTACATGATCAGTGCAGCAGCAGTGGAGCAGTGGTGGCCCAGAGGTATCGGCCGCGACTTACAAGTTGTAGGCCGTGGGTTCGAGCCCAGGCAGGCGCTCTACTTTGTGTAAATTATTTCTTCACCACTGCTCTCAAAACGGTGAAGGAAAACATCGTGAGGAAACCGGCATGTCCTAGAACCAAAAGAAAATTCGAAGACATGTGACATCCACCAATCCGCACTGGGCCCGCGTGGTGGATTAAGGCCCATTCCCTCTCACACAGAGGAGGCCTGTGTCCCAGCAGTGGGAACATTAATAGGCTGATGATGATGACTACACGATCCAAAATTTTCTTAATAATTGGTACCTACCTACTACAATCTGTCACCATTCACCTAATTCTTGTTTTGTAAGATTTGCTATAAATGAAATACCTATGATTTTTTTATATTGTTTTTTGACATAATTATTGTACGCCTACTAGGCAGGACATAATGGAACTATAATTTACCTAACATCTGTCTGTATAACCTATGCTCACGATAAAAAGATTTGATTTGATTTCATATAAACCCATATATTTGATGTGAGAGACAAATTAGTTGCGGAGACACAAGTTGCTTGTGCTCGCTATTCTCTAAACCTTTTCTCCGACACTGCAGAATGCCACGGTAAACAAAACAAACCATAGCCCCATTCATTTACGTCATAATTCCCGTTTCCATTCCCAACATGTTTCTGCCCCACCGATTTCAAAAGCAAAGGTGTAGAAAGATAAGAACACAGTAGGTTAGAGATATTTCAAAACAAGAGCGTATAAATCACCAGCTAGTTGAAAAGTACTCGGAAACTGAGGATAAATGAGTTCTTCTGCATGGTTATAATAAATATAGTTTTGTGGGCATTGCTATTAGTGTTGTGTTGTTGTTTGTGGGCAAAATAGGAGGGTTTGAAGTGTGTGTATGTGTAAACGTAACTGCGGAAATGTGGATGATTCCTGTCCTCCGTATTATTTGTACCAAGCAGTACCTATGGTCTGGTGTTTCTTTCGCGAAGATAAAGATAATATAATACTAGCATACAGATGCCTCATCCCATACAAAGAAACCGTGCCGACGTAACTAGCGTTTTTTGTCTGATTACACTGATATTTTTTCTAAGAACATCGTTCGCGTTAGGTTCTGTTCCACGGATATAGGTGGTGTTAGCAGCGACTTGCAAGTAAAAGGGTAGACTCGGTTCGTGAATACATTTTTTTAATACAGCGACGATTTGTTTTGTAGTATTTTTTTGGACGTTTTGACAGTTTTATTGTAAAAAAATATGTTACAAAAACAAATAAAAAAAAACCGAGTGGATGCCTCAGAAATTTTAAACCGCGCCATCTATTGGAATCAATTTTAAATGATCTTTGAAATGTGAATGAAGAGCCCAATACCCTTAAATTTTGTGCTTAGGAGACTTAATTAAACAAGAAAATACATTTTGTATAGATTTTCTAGAGACGATCCTCTAGAAAATCTTAATATTTCACAAAACTCAATAACAAATCGAAGCTTATCAAGCCAACTAGTGCAATTTATTTGTACCAAGTTTTCTTTCTTCGCGTTGAGTGCCCGTGGCGAACATAACTGGGCAATATACATGATGTAACGGAAATGTTATATTTTCTTAAACTACTTCTGCAAAAAATTTTCTTTGTCCACGAAAGTCTTAAACAATTCTCAAAAAAAAAAAATGTATCTTCCATACAAACTTTGTATGCATAATCCAAATATATTTTTTTGTTAATATGATCACAACTTTCCGCTTTACCATTTATACATACCAAATAAATTTGGTATCGAAACTCTACAGACATAATGGTGCATGTAAAATAAATAAATAAAACTCTTAATTTCAAGAAAATACTATGGAGCCAACGTTCGCCAGCATTGTAGTGACGACCCCCCCGTAGCCAAGTTAGAAACGTTTCGTATCGAATCTCTTTCTACAATCGTTAACGCCTTCTATTTGTTTGGTCTGACCACGTGACTTAACGTTCAGATGTATCATTCCCATACATTGTTGACCCCCGCCAGAAAAAGAGGGGTGTTATAAATATCGCGTGATGTGTTGCTGTGTATCTGTATGTCTATCTGTGGCATCATAGCGCCTAAACGGATGAACCGATTTTGATTCAGTTTTTTTTTTTGAAAGGTGTCTTTGTCGAGAGTGTTCTTGGCTATGTTTGAATAAAATCGGTTTAGCCGTTCAAAAGTAATGGGACGTTTTAATGTATACTTGTTTTCTAATGGCGTTATCGATTGTAAATTTTCAAGTTGACTCAGATGCTTTTTTATTTTATTATTTTAACATTAGTGATACCTATTCTAGTGTTAACCCATCATATCTGCGCAGTTTCTCTCGGTGGTTAATTTGATCCTAATTCCTATTGACGTTTCTTAAGTATTATTTTTAAACAAGAAAAGATTTTAATGACACAAAAAGAAAATACTCTAAAGGTTAATAAATGTAGCCCTTATTAAATATGTTTAAGTATTTTGGTCTTCGTTTCTCATAAGTCGATTATAATTATTCAAAAGCTTATTTTTTATGAAAATTCTTCTCGTATAAAATAAACTCATTTCTAAAACTTCCTTTACAAATTGATGGCGAAGTCTATTTATAGCCGGGCTTCCTCTAACAGCTTTCTAAACATAAACAAGCTTTCGTTATTAAAATGTTGGTCCCATTTAGTTGCGAACTTTTCAAAACATCTGTAAGTAATTAGTAGAATTGATTTATTTGTTAGTTGTTACTGTAGTCTGTAACTTTGCGATGTTAGTAGCGTTTTGCCGCGGTTTTGTTTCCGTGGCTTATCCTTATTTTCGGTATAAAAGTTTCCTATGGCATTCAGTAATGGTCATGTTGTCAGTGAAAGATATATAATAATCAGATCAGTATTTCCAGAGTTTGTCTCCTAAAAGCAAATAGTAATTAATACCTTTTTATAACTTAAGTTTAGATAAGTAGATCTTCTTTTTTTTGGAATCGTCTTTTGTGTATCTGTGGTGAAGGTGGGCAAGGCATCGAAGTTGTGGATATTTCATTTATCTGGGATCTATTATTAATACTGAAGGCAGCTGCGTTCCAGAAATAAAAGACGATAGCTACATGGCTAAAGAAGCTACGACACGCCTGCAGAACATCTGGAAAAATAGTGGCACAAGTTTAAAACCAAAGCCCGTTTAGTCAGAGCATTAATTTTCCTGATTTTCCTCAACGGAGTTGAGACGTGGACAAGCCGAGCAAGGGAAATGCAACGGTAAACGTATAAAAATAACAAGAGTAGACGCATTCGAAGTGTGAGGAGCTTGTGGCTAAATAATAACAGCCGCACGGGTCGATCTTCAAGGTTAAGCAACGCTTGCCGAGGTCGGTCCGTGGATGGGTGACCACTTCAACATAGCGAGTTTCCTCCGTGCAGGTTCGTCCTCGGAAAGCACGTTAAGCCGTTGGTCCCGGCTGTCATTTGAAGATCTTTGACAGTCGTTACGGGTAGTCAGAAACTTGAGATCTGACACCAGTCTTGCCAAGGGGTATCGTGTTAACCAGTTACTGGGTTGTGGAGGTCAGATAGGCAGTCGCTCCATGTAAAGCACTGGTACTCAGCTGAATCCGGTAAGACTGAAAGCCGACCCCAACAACAATTGGGAAGAAGCTAGGCAGATGATGATGAGACGCATTCAAAGTGTGCTGGAGGTGGATGCTCCGAATACCATGGACAGCAAAACGCACAAATGTGTCTATCCTTTCCCAACCCAATATCAAGACCAGATTGTCTACAGTATAACTGCACAGCGCATTTTGACCTATTTCGGTCACTTAATGCGAAGAGGAGATGGAAGTCTAGAAAAACTGGTCATTGTTGGCAATAACGAAGGGAAAAGACTAAGAGGCCGGTCGCCAACACAATAGTCTGAACAAGTGAAAGACGCTACGTCCTCAAGCAAATTCCAGCAGCTGGTGATGGCAACCGCGGACTGGAATCAATGGAGGCAGATTGTCCGCTTAAAGGGGTCAAGTGACCACGACCCTCAGTAATGAGGGACAGATTGAAGAAGAAGAGAGATTGTATATCTAGGCGGGTCACGTATGACGGGATCGATGATTTTTATATTATTTTGTAATTATTTAATCACAACCGTCTTTTTTGCTAAGAATATCTGAAGCACAAAGTAACGGATAACGGAGATGCATATTATACATATTGTTGGTAAAGGAGCCTGCAGAGAGAAGACTCAAAATTTAGAAAGATTTGTCAGTAGCAAACTTTGCCATTAAAAAATCGGTGTCGGGTGCCTACATTCCTAAGATAAGAACTAAACTGTTAAATCGGTTATTTGCAGGCACCCATATTCACATAACAAAGAAATTCATCGGGAACATGTCGATAGTAATATCTACTAGGCATCGTTACGCAGGGCGAGACCTGTCTTTGCCAGCAGTTGTGAGGGCCATGCTGGCAGAGACAGAAAACTGGACGGAAATGGCCTCCTTCTGAGACCGTGATGGTTCAGAAGGAGGCTGCCGAAAGGGATCGTGAGAGGGCTGATCCAGCTTGGAGAAGAAGGCTTCGTTGGGGCAACGGCCTCGATGCGTAAAACGCCGAAACCCCGCATACATCATAGGCAGGCGGGACTCCGGGGTCATGATCGGTTAGACTGGAGACTCTGGCCGCCTGCTCCAGGAAAGACGGCGGCATAGTGATCATGTGCTGCACAGTGTACAACGAGGCACAGAGGAGGTGCTTTTTTAGTATCCCCAGGGATGCGTCCCTTATGAGGCGTTGCCCAGAGGGTGTTGCGGGTGGTTTTTTGAGAGGTCACGGAGCCCCTTCTACGTGCTGATGGTGATCACTGGGGGTGGTTTGAGTTAAGTTAAAAGCCAACACTCTCTGATGTTTTCCCCAAAATGCAGGCGCCTTTTGAAGGTTTCCTCCAAAAACCGCTTCATTACCTCTACTTACGATAGTAAGTTAGTAAAAATAGCTATGCACTCATACCTTATTGGTGATGGTCTTCCGAAAAGTCAGACGCGTAGTATTTACTACCGGTGTGAGTATATGGCGAGATGTATGAATGTAAATGAAGCCAAAAGTTCGTAGCAGGTGGCGTTCTGTAGTTTGTGCGTACCCCAATAAAAAAAAAACATATTATAATATTCGTTGGAACTCAAGATCGATTGTTTAACCTCTTGAACGCAAATCTAAGCGAGACACAATGGCTTTTTCATTGTGTCTCGAATGCTGGCATACAAGCGGTTAAGTCTAAAACTAAATTTCTGTCCAGCAGAATTTCTGATAAATAAGATAAGTGACTTAAGAACTTAACCTTAGTAAAAGTGAAATAGTAAAAAGAGTTATAAAAGTTTCGGTACAGACCCGATAAATCGGTTAGTTTGCTGTCTCTTACTGTCGTAAATCGACAGTTAAATTGGATTTCGGTTAGTGGTGAGTGGAATTAAGTGGAACTTACTTATCGCTTCCTGAATTATGAAACTCATCGCCGTTTTTTAAATCAGACGAGATGAGATTGAAGGGAGAGAGAGCGATTCTGTTTGCGCACGCTTATGCACATGCACTCATGCGTCGAAAGCTTGTCTCATGAGATTGACCTTTTGGTCCTTCTCTTTCTTGGTTTTGCTCCATTCCCGATTTATTTGGGGTGGCTTGTGTTTCTACACCAGGATTATACATCGGTTGTCAATGGTGGTATATTTTGCTCCTTCAGGTCTCTCTCAGACCACCTGACACCACCACCAGACACCTCAGTCCACCATGAGGCCTTTGGTATGTACTTAAATTAGGTATGAGGTGAAAAGATTCATTCGGATAAGTATTGCTCAATTATTTAACAGGTACAATTTTGTGAGTCCATCAACATCATTACAGACGAAAGATGTCTCCTGCTAGACTTAGGCCTCCAAGCATCGCTACATCGAGCGGTCCTGATCTTATTGCACCTAGTGGATCCCCGTGGCCTTCACCAGGTAACCATTGGTCCCTGTCGGAGGCCTTTCAACGCTGTGTCTTTCGATTCGCAGTCGCCACCATAAAATCTAAAAAAAATACATAGCATAATATTTGTAAGTTATCTTCTGATTATTTCAGTCTGGTATTGGCTGATAGGCCCGTAGCTAGTTGATGAGCAGTTTTTTTGTAAGATCGATTTACCAAAGATTGTAGAATAGAACAGAATAAACTTTACACCACAAAAGTGTGTACACTTATTTAATTTAAATTTTAAACTAAGCTTGATATAAAATATCATTCAAAAATCATCCGCAAAATTATTTAATTTTTGGTATCGTATTATTTGATATTTAGTTTCATCGATAAAGGTCTGCGTTTTAACTGATTCCAGAAAATCATTACCAGAATAATTATCATTATCATAATTCGCATAGAATATATATTAAAATAGCGTTGTTTCATGGCATTTTAGTCCAGTTTATTTCAAAGGTACATCTATTTGATTAAAAACGAAGAGCATTTCAGCAACCACTATTAATTTTTACCACGAAATATGTTTTATAGCGAATATACAGACCCACTAAAAGGTAAAACACCTTTTAGTTGTTCTGTACTGCATTCAGTAGAGTGATTGAATTACCGAGTCTTTTTAAAGGTTTTCAGCATTTTTTTTTCTTAAAAGCTGACTATCGAAACTGTTCTTAATTATGTTTGATGAGAATCGGTTCAGCCGTTCAAAAGTTATGGGCGTTTTACTGTTTGAATCGGGGTGTTTTCGCAAGATATCGTATAATAATTACGTGTTCAATAGATTGTCGATTGAAGCGTGGTACTAGTTAAATTATGTAGCATGAAAAAACATGTGTCGGGTGTTTTTTTTTTTTAAGTTATCTTGTAGACCAGTTGAGACCAACGGCTAACGTGCTTGTAAGTAAGTACTTGTTTCACATACACATGTTTTCACTATAAAACTGGTTTACGTCCGTCACGTCCGTCACAGGCCCAGTTGAAAACCAGCGTTGGGCAATAGTTGCCCGACATTTTGCTGAACTGGTTTTATTTGGTGCGGCCTTGTGACGCACAATGTTATATTTATATTGTTTTCTCTTACCCAAAGTGTAAAAACAGGACCCTATTACTAAGACTCCGCGGTCCGTCTGCCAGTCTGTCTGTCCGTCTGTCTGTCACCAGGCTGCATCTCATGAACCGTGATAGCTAGTCAGTTGAAATTTTCACAGAAGTTGTATTTTTGTTGCCGCTATAACAACAAATACTAAAAACATATTAATATAAATATTTAATTGGGGCTCCCATACAACATAGGTACGTGTTTTTTTTGCGATTATGGTACGGAACCCGTCGTGCGCGAGTCCGACTTGCACTTGGCCGGTTTTTATTGTTGTTTAGTTTAAGTTGTCTTTTTTTCATGTTCATGTTGTGTGCTCTATACTTCATAAAACAAAGCTTGATCTCTGTGACATATGTCAAACTGACATTGCGTTATTGTTGCGTTATTGTTACGTTATTGTTAGCCTGTCAAGCGCAATTGTTACTGTATTGATACTGACAGCTGTCGCAGAGATCAAGCTATCTTTTAAGAAGTAAAGTGGCTTATGACAAATAAATGTGTTTTTTTTTCTTTCTTCTTTCTTTCATTCCGAGGTACAGAGCAGATTCGATATATTAGTTTTTAAACTGTCATGGTCACTAACATTAACATTAACATTCGAAACGGGATATTTACCATGTTTACTGTTTGTTGCGAGTTTACGATATTTCGGTGCTGTTGCAAGCACCATGATCACGGATAAACTGATGTTCTTGCGGGTGGGTGTTTATGAGGAGACAAAACGGTCTACCCTCTTTCTTGTTAGTTTTTTGCACTCAATACCGCTACTACTGTCACTCATAACTCGATTCTGTTCCCTACACACGAAACTCACTGTGCGTGTCAGATTCGATATGTAATAAAAGGTCACCAAGCCACAGAAAGATGGGGGCAACCGTTACTTAACCGCAAATAATGATCCGTTTTATTATTATTTAGTGACAAGCTCCATATTATTTCATAGAATGCAACAACATATTGAATTTATGGCATGCAAAGCTAATCCAGCAACAAAAATCAACGCAGTTCACCTCTCGACCATAATTCTTAAACCCCAACACGAAACTGCAACATCTAAACGAAATAATACATCACAACAATCATGCAAGTCGGTGCTGAAACGCGGTGTGAATAACAAAAGAATGGGGGTGAAAAGGTGGGGGATGAAAAGGCGCGGGAATACAACCACTTATCAGCTGTGACCAGGGGCGACCACTTACCGCTCGCTAGGGGTTTAACTCGCTAGAGAGGCAAAAGGACTGTTGGAAATTATTCTTATAGGGACGGTAAACTATTTTGAATAGCTAGACAGTGGATCTAAATATGAGTTTATTGAATCAAAGTCCTTAAATAAATCTTCGGCAAAAGACCGGATGGGATATCTTTGTTTCCATGGAAGATGGGTAGGCCTTTAGAGAGGGACGCGACTGGTGTCGATAGGTACTCTTGCTCCATTCCATCTTCCTAGCTCGTCGTGCGTACTGTGCTCGCGCTGTCGCTGTGTGATGTCTGCGACCGCATTTCATTTAAAGGTATCTATGGGATTTCAGTTGATAAGAATTAAAAATGTATCCGTCTAAATAGCTTTCGAATTACCGCTTCGTACGTGACAATATTTTAGAAGTTAAAATGAGTATAGTAAGCTGTCCTTAAAATATAGATATGGTCCATCGCGGACTTTTCTGTTGACTTATAAATATCCTACCATACATTGTTTTGTTATATCTCAAAGGAATTATAAAGCTGGGAACAAATTTTCGGACGCGGCTGACGGACGCGACTTACAGCCGCGACTGAAATGTGTGCACAGTCTTTGGGACGCGGCTTGCGGACGCGTCCGAGCGCTTATTCCATAGACAATTCCATAGAAGATTATATTTACTTCAAACATGTCAAGTAGTAAAAGAGAGGACGCAATTCTCAGCTGCGAACACATCCGAAAAAAAAATCTTCCATTTTTATTTATAACCTCGCACGCACGTGCGAATTATCGCGTAGTCTGAGTTGTTCTGACTCCCGTACCGCGTGCACACCGTCCGCGGACCTTTTTGACTGACACAAACATCCAGCCAGATATCTATCAGACGTCCGAATGCCCAAGGTCACGTCCGTGACTTACGTCCGATAGTTTGCACAATGTAATGTACAATCATTACCCAGATATCCTATAAGTCGCGGCTGACCGTCGCGTCCGTCAGCCGCGTCCGATAATTTGTTCCCAGTTTTAGGCAGCGTTTTCGATTAACGCTCCCAGGCGGCTTGATTTTTGCGCCATTTTCAACAATTATCGTCATATTTCAAACAAATCAATTTAACAACCGTAGTTTTTGTGTTTTTCGCGAACAGAGAGACAGACAGATAGACGCGGCGGGGTACTTTGTTTTATAATATGCAGTGATTTGTTCGATAAACTCGTATGCCAATTTTTGTAACTCTTTATAGTGATAAAATGAGAAGTTTATTAAAAAGAACAGATTTTCTTCAACATGGGAAAACATTCTCGAGAAGACTATCCAAAAATACGAAGAAAATAATACCACTTACTAAACTTAGTACATCTGGAAGTAGACAATTCCCCCTTTCGCCAGCATGCGGAACCCTGTGTGCGAAATAAATCTTCTAGCGGGCCTCATCCGTGCGAGGTGACAGAATCGGAGGCGAACACTCCCAGCTACTTTATTATTTAAAAACTCAATTCAACAACTTATGGCATTTATTGCTGGCCAGTTAAGTTATTGTTTTCGAGTTTGAAGCTTTTATTGAAGGAGTATTGTTAGTGTTGATAAGTTTTATGAAGAGTTCTGTGTTGGGGTCTTCGTGGCTTTGTCTGAACTGCAAAAGTTGCTTAAATGGACGGGTTGAAATATCAGTTTTGCTGCCTTTCTCGAGGTAAGTTAAAGTCTTTTGTGGGTTCTAGTGGAAATATAAAATACTAGCTGTTCCCTGCGGCTTCGCTCCCGTTGGCCACCCCACAGGACCCGTTTTTGGGATTAAAAAATAGCTTATGTCACTCAGGAATAATGTAGCTTTCTATTGGTGAAAGAATTTTTTATATCGGTCCAGTAGTTTCGGAGCCTATTCGGTACAAACAAACAAACAAAAAAAAAATCTTTCCTCTTTATAATATTGGTATGGTATAGATAACATACGATCACGCCTACCCCAAGTATCCCGCGAACCTTTTTTAAAATATAACCACATTTCGCCAGTTATATATAAGTTCTATATAAGTTGTGATTAGAAAAGAAAGAAAAAGGAGTTTATTTGCGACAGGCACGACGCATACCATAAAAAGAACAAAATGAAAAAATGTAGGTTAGGCTACAGCCATTAACTGGGCACAAATCTAGGCTGTGTGTTGCTTTCTAAGAATTTGCAGATTCCCAGCGCCCAGCGCTCATCGCATGCTTCGTAATGTGTGGACATTCATATTCGTGGTGAGGCATGTGCTACAGACAACTCAAATCAAAGCAAAAGCCGTGCGATGCGAGCGAAGCCGTGCGATGCGAGCAAAAGCCGTGCGTTGTGAGCAAAAGCCATGCATTGCGAGCAAAAGCCGTGCGTTGCGAGCGAAGCCGTGCGATGCGAGCAAAAGCCGTGCGTAACGAGCAAAAGCCGTGCGTTGTGAGTAAAAGCCGTGCGTTGCGAGCGAAGCCGTGCGATGCGAGCAAAAGCCGTGCGTTACGAGCAAAAGCCGTGCGTTGTGAGTAAAACACGTGCATTGCGAAGCGTGCGCGGCGCATGCCGCCTTAGTGCCTCTTGCTCAGCATTAGACTGTCTGAAATAATAAATTATTGCAGACTGAAATTTTAAAAGTTCGAACGAACACGATCCATAGGATCACTAAATCATAAAACAACGTACTATCAGAAATTTAACCACAAACACACTATACATCATTTGAGGTTCGTTATCAATTACAAAACTGATACCAGAGATACGATAAATCAAGGCCCGATAATTGGAAATTGACAACAAAAACAAATGTCTAATTACAGGCATTTGGTTACGCGACACATTGCCGATTTAATTACTTGAAATGTTAGGGTAATATTACAAATTATTATGGGCAAAAAATCAACTAGCTTTTTTCCGTGGCTACACACGTGTTTAAGTTGATTTTTTTCCCTCGGGAATGTAGAACAGGGATAAAAGTATTCTTCTTACTTCCAACCTTCTCATGTACGCTTAATTTATACAAATCCGTTCAGTTATTAAGGCTTGATTAACTAACACACATCCAAACATAGACTTTCTCATTCGTAGTATTAGGACTATCCGAAGCGTATCGCAATCTTTAATAATGGTCTTTATCGTGTTAGTTATAAGAGCTATGATTAGATGGTTTTGATTGGTCACTTAATTGACAGGCTGATATATTAGCCACTTGTAATTGGTATCTAACTCTAGGTTATAAAATACAGGGTGACTTTTAATATATCGGTCGTCTTTCAGGGGATGAAATTACTTAGGGACATGTCATAATCATGACAGGGTTTTTCCTTGCCTGTTTTCTAATTTTGTAACCTAGAATAGCCCAAAAACCGGCCAAGTGCGAGTCGGAATCGCGCACGATGGGTTCCGTACCATTATCGCAAAAAACGGAAAAAAAATCACGTTTGTTGTATGGGAGCCACTTAGATATTAATTTTATTCTGTTTTTATAGCGGCAACAGAAATACATCATCTGTGAAAATTTCACCTGTCTGGCTATCACGGTTCATGAGATGCAGCCTGTTTACAGACAGACAGACGGATAGTCGAATCTTAGTAATAGGGTCCCGTTTTTACCATTTGGGTACGGAACCCTAAAAAATCCAACCCAACTCGTTGGTTTTTCAAACAACAGATCTTTGTAAAGACTCAATGATTCACCATACTGTTACCGTAATCACCGTATCTATATTAGTTAGAGTACCCATTGTTTTTTTCTGAGAAACCATAATTCTCTCTCACCCAATTATTACGAATAATGGGTCCTTCGGACATAACGTTTAATTCCAACCCAATTACAATTAATAACACCCCTTTTAGTTGGAATTAAAATAATGATTGGTTCACAGGTAGCTAGAAAATTCGTAATTTGTAAAGTCCGGGAAAAACTCCTTCCTCCATTTTCACGGAAGATTGATCACGGGAAATGAAAATAAAATTTTCTTTAATTTTTATTACATTTTTTCCGGTTGATGCGTTACCTAAAGGCAATGGTGATATTAATTTTTCACAAAAGGAAATTCGTGGAAACCTATTTACTCCATTCCAATTTATTACAAGTGTGGGAGTCCCAGCAAATACGGAAAAAAGAGACAATCCCCTTTCCACACACTTTTAATATTCCACATCCCTATAACTCATAAAGCAGGCCACATTCAGAAGCAGAGACAAGAAACAAATGACAAAAAAATAAAACATAAAGCAAAAAGAAAAATAAAAAAGAACATGGCTGCCCGACTGCCATGTAATTCGGCGATAAAGTTCGCTGCCGGCATCAAGCCACGATTAAAACCTTCCAGCGTTCTTTTTTAAAATTTTCGTTGGAAAGAATTAACTCGTTTTAGTTCCTAACGGTACCTAATGGAGGCCTAAAACGGGAATCATTCTTTCCGTTGGACGATGGAGATTTTTAAAAGAACATTTGGTAGCAATTATCGTTAGCGCGCCAAGTCCGAAATCCGTTTTTAATCCTTTCAATTCTTAATCATTTTGCATATTTTAAATATTTAACTTTGGGTTTTTCTGCAGTAGACTGCGCTGAGAATGCTGAGATTCTGGTTATTACGAGTAGAAAGCTTTGCAGTCAATTAGTTTAGCATTTATTTAAAGTTAGACTTTTCATTTAATTTAATCTTTTCACACTTTATTCTTCTCGTAGCTAATTTTAATGAGTTTTAGGTACAGTCGACAAAAAACCGAAGATAATTTTGTTCCCAGCCAACAAAATGATTATATGGCGAAAAAAAAACGTAGGTACGGGCAATAAAAAATAAATTAGGAGCAACTTTTTTAATAACACGTCAGTTGCGCCTAATAAATATGAAACAAACAGGCATAAACCGCGTTTAACGACAGTTTGCAACCAATCCGAGTAACATACATACTTTATGACTGTGGGAATTGTAAAGCTACGTACACGTATTTGTTTCAGTATCCGTATAATGAAAAAACCCACTTTGAATTAGGACTTGTCATATTTTATATACTAGATTCTGCCTGTGGTTTCGCTCACGTGAACATTGTCTCAAGAGCACACTCTCGGGGTAAAACGTATCCTACATCCTAATCAAGGTCATGGCCTACCCGTGCACCATGTTTTATCAAGAGCCGTTCAGCCGTTTTGACGTGAATAGATAACAAATGTATATATTTATGTTTACACAAAACACTTCATAGAGAAAAGAAGTAATACAGAGTGAAGAGCACAAAGGTACTGCTTATTTCATTAGAAATTTCTTCCAGCAGACCTGCGACAGGAAATTTGGATGATAAAAGAAGACACAATGTGTAGAAAGAAAGTAAAAAAAAAGAATAAGAAAATTGACAAAAATATCTTAACTTAATAAATATAGAAAATACATTTAGTTAATATATAAAATTACAAGATGGTGGAGAGGTAATTTTCCCTGCCTGTTTTTTGTTAATAAAGATACATTTTGCGAGTCACGCATTTTAGAATAGAATAGAATAGAATAGAATACTCTTTATTATGTACACCATATAAGTTACAGAAAATATAGACGAACAAAACATTACACTGGGTGACACAATGGGCGGCCTTATCGCTAAAAGCGATCTTTTCAAGACAACCTTTTAGGTGGCAGTGAGTTCCACAATCGTACTGCATGAACAGAGAAGGAGTGGGAATAGAAATAGGTTTTATGGGATGGGTAATTGAGATGTAGTTTAAGGCAGGATCTGCACAGAACATCAGCAGGGCGAGTAAACGAAAAAGATCGCGCATGTAGCCAGGGTATGCAGAGTTAAAAAGGATGTTGAACAGGAGTCATAATATTCGAGATATGTACAGATAGACAGAGTTAATTTCGCATTTATAATATTAAGAATATATGGATTCGTTTGTTATGCGCTGAAAGAAATGACGAAAACAAACTATTAGCAAGTTGTTAGGTCTTGATAGATCCTTATAAATTATGTTCTTTTGTGAAATGTTTTGAGCGCTGCGGTCGTGCTGGGCTTTGCTTAGTTATTTTTGAAAGCTCTATTTGACTTATAGCGGCACAAAAGCCTCCACTTACGAACTAATGACAAGACGTCACACAAATCCTGTATCGCGCAAGCAAAGTTTCCGGCGCAATTTTGACACATACAACAGTCCGACAATAAACGTTGGGCAGTTGCCCGGACCAGATACAACACCCGTCTGGTCAGAGGATCCGTCCTTTTCTATGGAGATTTGTGGGACTTTAAACCCTGTTCCGCATGCTCTTGCTTGCTCCTAGTTTGTAGCTATAGAATGCTTATTACAATAATCGAACAGAAGACTGCTTAAAAAGAAAAACCTAGTAAACTTTACTATGCCCGTTCGCTTGGTGGGATCCTTGACTCGGGCTTTGCATACCCACGAATTATTCTTCACTGTTTATCACCTATACTGTGATTTTTAATTTCGTAGACTAAACTGACAGCTGCTAATGACCATTTTTTTTATTAAATGTTGCAATCTCGGCGCATAGTGTTGTAGGTAAGGCTCAATCGTAGTGATCCATCGAATCGATGTGACATGACTCCGCAATTTAATTTTACTAATTGGTGTAATTAATGTTTTACGAATATAAACGTTATGTATTTAAATATAATAGTATTCATACACATAGTACATAAACTTTTATTGTGTTAAAATTGATTTCATATCAATAATAAAATAAATGCCATCGATAAATTGAAGTCTGACATAAATGAGTAGAAACTAAATAAGAGCCGCTAGTTTCTTAATAAATGTATTTTTTTGCCGTGAAATTATTCCATTGATCACTCGGGATATTCAGGATACGACACTATTTTTATGTAACGACTAGCTGACCCGGCAAACTTTATTTTGCCATAAAAAGACCAAACATTTATCTACCCTACCCCACCCTCCCTACCCTACCCTACACTACCCTACCCTACTCTACCCGACCCTACACTACCCTACCCTACCCTACCCGACCCTACACTACCCTACACTACCCTACCATACAATACCCTACCCTACCCTACCCTAACCTACCCGACCCTACACTACCCTACACTACCCTACCCTACACTACCATACCCTACCCTACCCTACCCTACCCTACCTATAAACCTCATGGAGCCCGAGACCTTTCCAACGAATGCAAAACCATGGAAATCGGTTCGTGCGTTCTGGAGTTATAGCGTCAGGGAGGAAAACCCAACTCATTTTTATATATTATAGATAAAGTGAGAAGCCCCCAAATGTCAGTTTAGTCTACGAAATTAAAAATCAGTGTTTACAGACTGATTTATAAAAAAAAAACTCACCATGATAAGCTAAGTTTACATACTGATATCAATTCTTGATTCGAATTATTCATAGAAATATGAATTAAGAATCCATCAATCAGCGTTTAAACTAACCATATTTTATAGTTAAAAAAAATATGACTAGGATTGATTGTGATCAGATCTCTCAACCAATCCACAACAACCTCAATCTCTCTTCCTTTTACAATGAGGGTTTCCGTTTTTGTGCTCACCAGTTGGCGCCACTGGCGAGTGAGGTATTTAAATATAGCTGTTAAACGTTGTTATTACGAGCACGGAAGCGAGAGTTATAATTAAAATCATTTCTAATGATTTTAGTAATGAAAATTTTCGCATTAAATCATTATCTAATGATTGATGTAGAAGTGTGATTAAATATAATCAAGTAAAATCAATCATCAATTTAATCGAGTGCGCTTTCATTTAAAAAAAAAAAAGAGTTTACAATTTTCCGAAACATAAAACTATAATAAAGCAGTGGTTGATAAATCCCGTACCTATCTTAATCTGCCATATTATTTGGAGAATATTCACAACAATAAAAACTTTGTAAATAAACACGCGATAAAAGCCAAAATACTAAGAAATTTTACATTATGAAGACCTCACTCTACTCCAGCGCCCCTAGCGGTAAATTCAAACGCGATAGCCCTCATTCAATAAATCCCGTCTAATATTCAAAACGAAACAAAAATCAAACCCTAAACCGCTGTAAAACACAAGCACCCTCTCATGTTAAAGCGGCCGCGTAATAAAAACCGTTTTGAAATGTCCCCTTTTAATAAATAAATGGTACATATGTCGCAAAACAATGTACGCACATTACCATTGTTTTCGATTGTGGCCCGTATTAAAACCGGTCCGGTCGGAATATCTGACGCGTTTCCGCGTCCGGCTCGTTATTATCGTGGACATTACAATCAGGAACCCTTTGTTTGGCGATCAGGAACTTGGTAAATTGCATTTATTTTTGGAGTGGTTATTTAGCGCATTCCAATTTATAAATTTTTCGTTTACAAGAAGACGTGTGGTCCTGGTTAAAAGATGGAAGAAGAGAAGGTAGATCTTTGAACAAGAGATGGTAACTCAGGGTGTTCAAGAGCAGCCAGTGTCAATTTTACGCTTCAATAATGTTACCGATAGAGGCTTTTGAACAAGGTATAAGTGCAGACAGAGTTCAGTTTTTTTAATGGTGAAGTTGGCTCTTATTGCGTGACTTAACTATTCAAGGGATGCTTTTCAATCTCTACTTAGTACGAGTACATCTTCTAGAGAAGATTTCACATTATGTATCCAATATTTCTATTATGAATTTGGGTTTTTTGTAATCCATCAATCTGTTGACACATAAACGTAAGTAGTTTTTCTGGTAGTTATAAGTACTAAAACCTAGTTTCTAGGTTACGTGTCTGAAATACAAGTTTTTCTTTTAATTTATTTAAATATAGACACGGCATTTAGATTACAGCGGACTACGTTTGGTGGCTTATCTTGTAGGGGCCGTGGCATTTTCCGGGACTATAATGTAGTAGCCTAACTAGTGGTAACACTCAGAGAAAAAATTGTTTAACTTTTTTGGTGTACAATTTGTTTTACTATTTTGGTGTACAATAAAGTATATTCTATTCAGCGATAGTACGGTTTTGTATTAGTAAAATATTGTTTGTAGTCGGTTCAGTACTTGCGAGCAGACGTCCTATAATAACCGTCCAAGTGCGAGTCGGATTCGCGCACGAAGATCTCCGTACCATTACCGCAAAAATGTCACGTTTGTTGAAAGGGAGCCTCACTTAAATAATTATTTTATTCTGTTTTTAGTATTTGATGTTATAGCGGAACAGAAACACATTATCTGTGAAAATTTCAACTGTTTAGCTATCACGGTTCACGAGATACAAATCAAATCAAATCAAATCATGAGATACAGCCTGGTGAAAGATGGACAGCCAGACAGACATAAAGACTGACGGACCGCGAAGTCTTAGTAATAGGGTCCCGTTTTTACCCTTTGGGTACGGAACCTTAAAAATCGGCCAAGTGCGAGTCGGACTTGCGCACGAAGGGTTCCGTACCACTATTGCAAAAAACGGCAAAAAAACATGTTTGTTGTATGAGAGCCTCACTATATTTATTTTATTCTGTTTTTAGTATTTGTTGTTACAGCGGCAACAGAAATACATCATCTGTGAATTCAATTGTCTAGCTATCATGGTTCATGAGATACAGCCTGGTGACAGACAGACAGACCGACAGAGGAAGTCTTAGTAATAGGGTCCCGTTATTACCCTTTGAGTACGGAACCCTAAAACAAAAAGGTCTAACTCTTTTTAATATTAGTTCAGATTCAGACGATAATATGCCGAATAAGCTTTAGATAGGTTCTTGGTAAACTGTCTCTTATTTAGACTGCTTTGATTGCATTTAGGATATCTCAATAATTAACTCAGTTTTGATGCCATCCATTTTATTCCCGATCATATCCACTTGGCGTTTGGATAGCAATTGAGAGCTTATTTAAATATCATGTCAATTTTAATATACGATCTGTGGTTGATATGTTGGTCAACCAATCACAACGGCTTTCAGGATTTACAGCTGATTTATTGGATATTATGTCTTGATTGGATTTTTGTCAATATCAAAAATATTAATATTAATATTTGGATTTTGTGAAAAACTTAAAAGAATATCTCGTGGGTTTTTATTCTAGCTAGAATAAGACTCATTAAAGTATGAAAAATATTATGGAAAAATTGTTAAATTATATCCAATATTTTGATCACAATTTTTTCGGGGCACTCGTATCTAGTTCTAGGTAGTTCTTTTAATATTTTATTTTGAAACAGGGTTCCGCACGTTATAGTTCTGATTTGTTTGCGAGCTGAGGGGTTCCATATGAACAAAAAGGGGGGTGAGGGACACCGAAAAAAGTGTAGCAATGAAAAAAAAAACGACTGTAGTGTCGTATCAAAACCTTTTTCAGTGATTTTTGAGGCAGTTTCCGATCACCTAGGAAACTAAAACATGTTTCAATCGATTCAGCTTGTCGTCAACTTTTAAAATATGCAAAGATATTTATAATTAACATTTAAATACCCTTTTTTAATAAAATAAATAAATATATGTAATCATTTTTGCATGATGAACTGTGTGAGCAATAGTTTGCAGTATGCATGACAAGCGAAGGTCTGAACAAAAGAGAGACAACCGAAGACGTACGAGCGCGCGCTGACTAGACAGATACACGCTGGCACAGATCATAGAAACAACTGTTGTTTCTATGATCTGTGCACGCTAGCATGGTAGAACAAGACATACGGAGTATGTTATTACACCATGCACGCTAGCAGCCGCCATTGTGTGTTTACACTGAGCATCAGCTGTGTTGTTGTTATTTCAGTTTCGTCATATTTTACGAAACTGAAAGACTTTAAATTTAACTAATCGAGCTCCGTTCCTACCAGGTATCCCTAAGACACCTCTCTCTTTTTTCTAAATTTCAAACGATGTGATTTTTCATGAATAAAACCTCTTTTAGTATGGGTTTCATTCTGAAATATAGACAAAAATCGTTTCCGTTCTTTTAAGTTTCGAACACGACAAAATATAGGGAATGCTTAGATGTCTTTTTCCCAATTTTTTGGAGGATCTACAGGCTAGACTATTAGAAAAACTGTTCATATTCATGAGTACTTTAACCCCCAAAAAGATTGTAAAGAAAAAGTTTTACTTCTCCACAACACTTTTCTTCTTATCTATTTCCAAAGTCCTATTACAGTAACTTTTCCGCACACCAATAATACCAATACACTACGTTATTACAAGGTATTCTGTTATTATCTTTCAGCATTACACACGGGCCGCCGTGTGCCCTGTACGCTGTATTTAAGAATGGGAGCGATACGATTGCAGTATACAAGCTATTTCACGGGCAGTGGCTTGTGTTGTCTTCTGTAGCTGCGCAGTCATTGGGAGGATATGCTCACGTGGAAAGCAACTTGTATTTTCAATGGGATAAAGCTGATTGTGCCTGTTTAAAAATCTGAGGATATTTAAGCGGTGATCTGCAGAGTTTAAAAGCAATTTGCAGTTTTGATTAAATATTTTAAGTGTACACCTGTTTCACACATTTTTTTCGGTATGTCTGTCTGTCACCAGGCTGTATCTCATGAACCGTGATAGCTAGGCAGTTGAAGTGATTTTCACAGATGATGTATTTCTGGTGCCGCTATAACAACAAATTAAGTGTGGCTCCCATACAACAAACGAGATTTAATTGCTATTTTTTTTTTTATTCATTTTAGGCTCACGCTTGACCACTTTCTCACTTGATGGTAAGCGATGATGTGGTCGACGGTGGAGCACGCTTGCCTAGAAGTAACCCATTCACTCTTGACTTAAAGACCCCTAGATTGTAGCTATCGGGAAATACAGACTCCGGCAGGGAATTCCACTCCTTAGCTGTACGCATAATAAAAGTATTCTCAAAACGTTTAGTGCGTATGGGTGGGATGTCTACAATGTACCGATGGCGCTAATGCGATATATATTTATATATATATGTGATATTTTTTGCGATAATGGTACGGAACCCTTGTGCGCGAGTCCAACTCCGATTCAGCACTGGTACTGCCGAATTTATGTCTGCATAAATTTCAGCAGCCAACTAACCAACTGCCTAAATGTTGACTCCAATTCTTATGGACTGTATCTATATTAATAGTTACTTATTTTGTGATACTTTGGGTCTCCCAGATTTGTTAGCCAAATTCTGATTTAGCCCTCAAAGGGTTATCCGAGGTCCTTCGAGCTGGATCCTTCAATATCCAATATTAGCCCTCACGTAGCCCCATGGCTAACCAACGAAATCTTTACGATCTTAGGAAACTGAATCAACCCTGTTATAGCAGAAAATCTCTAAGACATCACCCAATCCTCCATCGGATGCTATCCTAACTACAGACGATGGCAGCTCAATCCGAACATTAGCAGTCCAGTCACGCCGCCCAATCGCTGCACTCAGACAGACCAGAATAAATACTGTAAGATAACTCGGCCGGATCCGGGGCACGGAGCATGTATACTATACTTTACTCTATAGAGCATCTAATTCGTATAAATTTTAAAACCTAGTATTGTTGTCCGCGGAGAAAATAGAGATTTTGCTGCGATGAAAGGGATTGAAATTGATATTTCTTTGTAGGTAGAAAATTGGTAAATGGAGGAAGGAATCTTTCTTGAATGAAAAGTAAAAGCTCTGAGGTTTCTTCGGCAGTAAGGTGACAGTAGCTGTCATACGAAATGTAGGTTAGGTAGTTTGAAACGATGGATAGATGACTAAACGATAAACGATGACCAAGATGACCTACGACAGAGTAGTTATCTGAACTAAGCAGAGCTAAGACCTGAATCCGATGGTTGCGAAACGCACGGGATCGGTCTGCTAGCTCGTGAATGAGACATAAGTGGACTGTATACTTTAGGCGAATGTGGTTTAATGCGTAGATTACAAATCAACTGTCCCGGACAAACAATACTATGGTTTTAAGAGAGAGGTTTCAGCTGTCCCGGTGGACTCTTTAGAAAGAGTGGTTCGCCGAGCCGTGCTGTGTCGCCGCCGCCGCGTTGCGCATTCACACCAGTGCCGTGTGGGCCACGCAGATGTATGTGCAGCGTAGTGCCGAAGTGTTGGGTTGAATTCCCAACAAGGTCATTGTTGCGACACTTGAGATGAAGATGATGAATTAAAGAATACCTACTTATAAAACAATGAATGCGGTGCCCCTGTGCAGAATATGACACTCATGCTGGAGTGTTCCAAGTGCCCATACATCTGTACTATAAGGACCTAATGAACGCCACTGACGCTTCTATCCGCGTGGCTACCTACTGGTTCCAAAATATCTAAATAGTTTGCCATGGACTCGAAAAGAAAAAGATGTAAATAAAACAGAAAAGAAATTGATCCAGATTAGGACAAAAAAATAAAATAAAGTTGCGAATTTGGAGAAAGGAAACGCTCACAAAGATGTTAAGAATCCACCAGGCAAATGAAGACAGTTCACTGTTTTACAAAGAGCCTGATACTCAACATAAACTCATACAATTCCAGGCAGGAGTCCTCCTGTTGTAATTTTCCGCCTAAGCCCATATCCACACCATAAATAAAAAAACAAGAGCCCACAATACAAAATTCATAACTCACCTATCTTCTGGGAAGTCGGTCAAAACGCTCCTGAGTTCCGCAATGAGTTACATCACAGTCGGTACTTAAAATGAGATTGCATTAAATATTTATAAGCTACCTACATTTTAATATCAAAAGGCTCTGAATAAAACCATATGTATTCTTTGTAGCGTCTCCTGAAGGCTCGAAAGAAATTGCTACCTACGTTTAAAATCATCTGGTTTTTATTTACTGGTGTCAGTTACATATTTTTGTCAATGGCTTTTGAAGTGGGAGAGATGGCAGTCATTAAATGTACCTACATTTTTTCGGCTATGAAACTTTAATTCATTTTGCTTTTTTAGGTTTTTATATCTTTTATATTTTTTTTTTTATTATTTGAAATTCGGTTTATTTACTGTTGAATTAATGAGCAGTATTTCAATTTTATTTGTAAAAAACGAAATTAAGAAAATTCGTACCCTCCACTTCCTAAAACTCATTTGGCCTGGAACTAAAATTTTCATTATTTATTTCGTCTGTTAGTCTTTGCTTGCTTTTAAACATTCAGGTTGGGTCGCACTGGTTTGTAAACTTTACTTTTATAGTAGCCCCTTAAGAGAACATCAGCAAGCGTTTAATCTGTGCTATTTGAGCTGCCATATCACGTCAAGGAATAGTCGCTCCGTCACTTTTTTGCGTGTGATTGAAGATTTTAGTTACAGGCACATTTACTAAACATTGTTTTTAATAAACAAAATTGGAAAACTGCTCATTAATTCAACAGTAAATAAACCAAGTTTTAACTAATTCTAGCACCTTTTTTTAAGGGTTCCGTACCCAAAGGGTAAAAACGGGACCCTAAAAAAAGGTGCTAGAATTAGTTAAAACTCTAAACCCTATTACTAAGACTCCGCGGTCCGTCTGTCTGTCTGTCTGTCTGTCTGTCAGCAGGCTGTATCTCATGAACCTTGATAGCTAGGCAGTTGAAATTTTCACAGATGATGTATTTCTGTTGCCGCTATATTAAAAAATACTAAAAACAGAATAAAATAAATATTTAAGTGGGGCTCCCATACAACAAACGTGATTTTCTTGCCGTTTTTTGCAATAATGGTACGGAACCCTTCGTGCGCGAGTCTGACTCGCACTTGACCGGTTTTTTCATTTTTTTAAGTATCAAAAACGAAAAACATTCTGAGACATCCTTTATTCGTATATAGGTTTGTTTTTAGAATATTCAATTGTATATAATTTAATATATATTATTTATAAGTTTAAAGTTTTAATATGGAAATAAAACAAGGTTCTTTCGTCTTTGATAAAAATATGATGACGATGATTCCTTCCTGGTGATCCTATGTATGATCATAGCTAATATATGACAGTGTAATACCCCGAGAGTCAGTGTTGGTCAAGTGGAGAAACTCCACTCAACTTAACCTCAGCTTAGTACATGAGTAGAAACCTCGCATCTCACACTTATTCAAAGAATTCATTACTTACACTTAAACTTTATAGAAAGATCTCACGCCATTGTTACACTTCATCGTTATAAATATTCTGAGCATTTCAGCCTGTCCAGCTTCGTAGATAAAACCCTAAAAGACAAGAAAAGCGAATCTAATTCCCTAATTCCAAGTCTGAAAAGGTCATCCTCCGTTTCCCTCTGACCTCCAAACGTAAGATACTATTATTAAGATACTTGAACACCGCTCCGTTCACCGGCAATTTGTCAAACTGATAAGTTCTTACGTGACCCGAATTATCTTAAACACAATTCATCTTTTTGAATAATTACAGACATTTAGCTTAAAAAAGAGAACAAAATGACTATTACCTTTTATTCATGGTTCAGTTTCCCGGTTGTAAAAGTTATGGGGTTTTTACACGGGTCGATATTCGCCACGTTGCCAACTAAATCGTGTCGCAAGTTCGCGTCCTTTTAAGGAGCTGAGAAATTGCATGAAGTCCTTTAGGTGAGCTATTGGAAACACACCGCGCTGACGAAAATGATATTCTGTCACCGGTAAATGAAATTTTGATAGCGCTTGGCATAACAAATACATTTTTTACTTTTTAGGGTTCCTTACCCAAAGGATAAAAACGGGGCCCTATTACTAAGACTTAACTGTCCGTCTGTCTGTCTGTCACCAGGCTGTATCTCATGAACCGTGATAGCTAGACCGTTGAAATGTTCACATATGATGTATTTCTATTGCCGCTATAACGACAAATACTAAAAACAGAATAATATAAATATTTAAGTGAGGACCCCATTCAACAAACGTGTTTTTTTGCCGTTTTTGCGATAATGGTACGGAATCCTTCGTGAACGAGTCCGAATTGCCAGCTTGTCGGTTTTTTTTCGGTTATATTTCGGGGAGTGTGCGATGGAATTGCATGATCTAATACCGCCCAGCCCGTTTCATCATCGGACTACCAGACGTACGGCGTTGCGCCATCGGTACATGGTGAACATGCCACCCATACCCACGTTTGGAGAATATTTTAATGCGCGTTTATATGCAGCTATCGGAGTGGAATTCCCAGCCATAGTCTGTTTCCCGATAGCTACAATATCTCTTCTTGGTCGCGTTCTTCATTACAGAAGGTCAGTTCCCTGAAAGGCCCTCGTGGCTTTATGTATTATGTTTTTCCACTTCAATCAGTTCTCAGCGTCTCTCAGGGCGGTTGTAACAGAGAATCCATTGAGGGATTGAATCCATCCACAACCGCTGGTTAGACCAGGTAACCGACCTGGTCTGACCAGCGGTTAGGTGACCGGCCGCGAGGTCATTTCCCATCCACCTTGCCCATTGTCACCAACTTCTCTAGATTGTCTGGTTCCCGACGGGCAATGTGACTAAATTAGCTGAGAATCCCTCGGTAGCAGAGCGTGGTTAGTCTCTCTTTTGTGCCCACTTGATCAAGAAGAGATTTGTTCCTTGCGACTACAGCTTGGTATAAGTTTTTAAGCTGACATGGTCATAATCATTATAATAAACATGGTAAATATCCCGAAACAAATATTAATACTACAGCTTGGAGTTAAAATCTACGGTTCTTTAAGTCAAGAGTGAATAGATTACTTCTAGCCAAGCGTGCTTCACCATCAACCACATCATCGCTTACCTTCAGTTGAGATAGTTTTCAAGCGCCTATATTAAATGAAAAAAAAAAACAAAAAAACCTTGTCTTAAATTCCATATATAAGGGAGAGAAGGGTGGTTGATCAAGTGTCATTTCGAAAGGGAAGATCAATTTCAAACATTTTGGACTGTTTGACAATCATTATCGCCAATTTATCGCAGTGTTTAAAGACAATAGTATATGACCAGTGTGTGTTGCCAGTAATTACATATGGGACCGACACGTGATCGCTCACAATGGGAAGGTCCATTGTGAGCGACCACGTGTCGGTCAGAAATCATAAAGTCATCAGAAAACTTAGTCACCCAAAAGGCAATGGAGAGGGTTATGCTCGGAGTTTCCTTGTGTGATCGCATCAAAAATGAGGATATCCGCAGGAGAACCAAAGTTACTGATAAAGCCCGAAGAATAGAGAAACCTAAATGGCAGTGGGCAGGGCACATTGCTCGCAGAACGGATGGCCGATGGAGCCAAAAAGTTCTGGAATGGCAATCGTGAACCGGAAGACGATGCGTTGGAAGGCCTCCCACTACGTGGACCGATAACCTGGTTAAGGTTGCGGGAATGCGCTGGATGCGAGACGCACGGGATCGGTCAATGTGACGACGCCTGGGGAAGGCCTATGTCCAACAGTGGACGTTTTTCGGTAGAATTGATAATGATGATCTAGAACCTAAGGTCCGGTTTCAGATTTGAGTATTTGAGATAAGAACGTGTCAAACTTCAAGCTAAAGTAGAGATAGACAAATACTCAAATTCGAGCAACTGCTCATTCAAAAGTAACTTAGAAAAATTAGAAGCACAACAACTCAGATTTTTAAAACTATTAGTAAGTAAGAAAACTAAAACAAATGTAAAGACGCCTATAGTAAGTAATTTAAAATTTGCAAAATTCTCCCTATCAGCTTAAAACATAAATACCTACTTCTGGTTAACAGTCATGGCAGTTGGGAGCGTCACTCGCTAGTTACCCATAACCACGCAACGAGGATGGTATCGGCAGGTAAATTTGATGTACCCAGAATAAGGAATTATTTTGGAGACCGAATGCTTGATAAAAGAGTACCATACCTTCTCAACCAGTTGCCTACTGATATAAGAAGATAGGAAATAAAATGAAAATTTGCCAATTCCCTTAAGCAGTTCTATCTTAGGAGTTTGTAAATGATCTTCGTATCGTTCGTATCTATTACGTAGTTTTATAAGATATATGTGTCATGTTAGTTTTATAATTTCATTATGTGAAAATTAAGTGTCCGCACTAATGAAAATGTTTTATACTGTGTGTTCCGTACCCACAGACAAACCGTGTAAACGGTTTTGTGGGGCATAGTTCTTAAGTTAAGATTTAATAAACTTGTACATTAATAAATAAATAAATTAATAATAATAATTATAACTAATTTAGATATCCGCGGTAAGTAGGCTTTCGAAAATGAGTTCAACTCATGTTCTTTCTCTGCCTGCACTCGGTTACTCGGTAAAGTTACTCCCTGAAGGTGAGCCAATCCCTCCCGTATAACAAAAAGTATTAGCAAATTGGACTATGATAATTTAAATGATCGATTTATTTATATGCATTTAGAAATGATCATCATTCTCCAGTCCTCAGTTATTTATTTAAGGTAACACAGCTATCTTTGTGCCGTTCTTCTATCATCTAGAAATCGACTCGTATATATTTAGCCATTATCAGGAATTGAGTTGAATCTAAGTATGGCCATTGGCCTTTAGAAGTGCCAGGAAATAAATAGCTCCTGTCTTTTATATTTCCATCGCGGTTGTAAAGGATGTAATTTTCATTCAAGCGTTATTATATTATATTTATTTGAAAAGATCTGCCCCCATACCCTGATGTGACAAAACTAGCATAGTTTGACTGTTAAAAAAGTTAATTAGAAATATCAGAAAACCCGACTGCTTAGTAAGCGAACTATAAAGACGTAAACAATAAGAAAATCTTGCTGTGCAGTCGGAGGATACATAGTCGGGAGTTGGCTGGCTAAAACCAGATGTGTCCTCCGACTGCACAGCATGATTTTCTTCTTACATACATACATACATAAACTCACGCCTTGTTCCCATGGGGGTAGACAGAAACTACAGATCGCCACCTGCTACGATCCTTACATACTTCTTGATTTTCTTCTTGTTTACGTATTTTAGTTCGTTTCTGAAGCAGTCGCGTTATTTTTATATTTTTTATAACTTTTCAGTTAACTTGATTTTTTTTCTAATTAACTAGTTATATTGAAAGATATAATTGTTATTGTTATAATAAAATTGTTGTTATTTGTATTAAATGTTTCTGAAATCACCTCTTAAAACCCTTTATTTTGATACCTAACACACGACGGAATTGGATGGAAATACACAATATGGAGCCCAAAATACGGCATTTTCCAATTTTAATGTAGCCAGTGACATTTGCAAGGTTAAGAAAAATCGATTGACGTAAGAGTCATCAAAATCAGCTAACGCGTTTGGTGTCTAGAACGCCACATAGGAACATATATACATACATAGACTGATAAACACATTACCCTCCTTTGGCAGTCGGGTACATACATCTGTCCCTTACGCACAGTCAAAATATCCTTTCTCTAAGAGCTTATGGTCACCCCCCTGTTCAATCATTTTTGTTTTAACAAGCATCAGTGTTGTCACGGTCAAAAAATAATGACGATAATGTCGTGAAGGAAGTTTTGAGTGTGATTATGAATGAATTTAGACCACTAGGGGATGATTAAAGAAACTGAGATTGAAAAGCCGAGATGAAGACTAATATAGAAAAATGGGTAAATACAGCATGTTGCGGCATCCCAATATAAAGATAGCTAGATAGATACGCCCGGAATAAGGCCGAGATACTTTCAAATTCAAAATTTAAATATTTTATTGACAAAATAAGTATTTACAACAATATAATTGAAACCCTGACTTCTGAGCTAGGTAAAAACCTGTGTTACAGAAGTCAGTGTCTTCTCCCCTTGTTGACACTTGTTTAGATTAGAAGTGGAAATCAAATAAAAACATTAATAACATGCTCAAAATAAGATTAAAATAGCATACATTTAAAATGAACTCAGTATAAATTAGGTGATATTTGCAATTAACTAAATAAAAATAAAAAAATAAAGTAAAATAACAATAAAATCAGAGTAAAATAAAGTCAAAATAAATGCCAAACTGCAATTAAATCAAAATAAAATAAATTCAAAATCACAGTTAAATAAGGTGTAATTAAAATTAAATCAGAATACAATTAATAAAATATTTTCAAAATTACAATTAAATAAAGTAAAATAAAATTAAACACAAAATAAAATTAAGTCAAAAAAGAATAAAAAAACATTTAAATTTACAATAATCTATTAACTTATAATGATGTCACAGTCAAAAGTGTTTAAGGTTCAATTAAAATTCTTGCTAATATTTTTCCACTATTACTATAGATATACTGAAAGATAATATCCACGTATTCTGTTATTATCTTTCAGCATTACACTCGGGCCGGTGTGTGCCCTGTACGCTGTACCTAAGAATGGGAGCGATACGATTGCAGTATACAAGTTATTTCACGGGCAGTGGCTTGTGTTGTCTTCTGTAGCTGCGCAGTCATTGGGAGGTTATGCTCACGTGGAAAGTAATTTGTATTTTCAATAGGGTAAAGCTGATTGTACCTGTATTAAGATCTGAGGATATTTAAGCGGTGATGTGCAGAGTTTAAAAGCAGTTTGCAGTTTTGATAAAATGTTTTATGTGTAAACCTGTTTCACACATTTTTTTATAATCCGATTCGGCATTGGTACTGCCGAATTTATGTCTGCAAACATTTAAGCAGCCAACTTACTCACTACCTTAATGTTGGCTACAATTATTATGGACTGTGTCTATACTGACATGTACATTTTTTATGAAACTGGGTCTCCCAGATAGTTAGCCAAATTCTGATTTAGCCCTCAAAGGGTTATTAGTAGGGTTATTAGTTAGTTCTTCGAGCCGGATCCTTCAATATCCAATATTAGCCCTCACGTAGCCCTATGGCTAACCAACGAAATCCTTACGTTCCTAGAAAACTGAATCAACCCTGTTAAAGTAGAAATTCTCTAAGACACCACCCAATCCTCCATCGGATGCTATCCTAACCACAGACGATGGCAGCTCAATCCGAACATTAGCAGTCCAGTCACGCCGCCCAATCGCTGCACTCAGACAGACCAGAATAAATACTGTAAGATAACTCGGCCGGATCCGGGGCACGGAGCATGTATACTATACTCTACTCTATAGAGCATCTAATTCGTATAAATTTTAAAACCTAGTATTGTTGTCCGCGGAGAAAATAGAGATTTTGCTGCGATGAAAGGGATTGAAATTGATATTTCTTTGTAGGTAGAAAATTTGTAAATGGAGGAATCTTCGAGGTCTTATTTTCTTGAATGAAAAGTAAAAGCACTGAACTTTCTTCGGCAGTAAGGTGACAGTAGCTGTCATACGAAATGTAGGTTAGGTAGTTTGAAACGATGGATACGATGACTTAACGATAAACGATGACCAAGATGACCTACGACAGAGTAGTTATCTGAACTAAGCAGAGCTATTACCTAAGACCTGAATCCGTTGGTTGCGAAACGCAAGGGATCGGTCTGCTAGCTCGTGGATGAGACATAAGTGGACTGTATACTTTAGGAAAATGTGGTTTAATGCGTAGATTACAAATCAACTGTCCCGGACAAACAATACTATGGTTTTAAGAGAGAGGTTTCAGCTGTCCCGGTGGACTCTTTAGAAGTGAGTGGTTCGCCGAGCCGTGCTGTGTCGCCGCCGCCGCGTTGCGCATTCACACCAGTGCCGTGTGGGCCACGCAGATGTATGTGCAGCGTAGTACCGAAGTGTTGGGTTGAATTCCCAACAAGGTCATTGTGGCGACACTTGAGATGAAGATGATGAATTAAAGAATACCTACTTATAAAACAATGAATGCGGTACCCCTATGCAGAATATGACACTCATGCTGGATTGCTCCAAGTGCCCATACATCTGCACTATAGAGAACCTAATGAACGCCACTGACGTTCTATCCGCGTGAATACCTACTGGTTCCAAAATATCTAAAGAGTTTGCCATGGACTCGAAAAGAAGAAGATGTAAAAAAAAAATAGAAAAGAAATTGATCCAGATTAGGACAAAAAAGAAAAATAAAGTTGTGAATTTGGAGAAAGGAAACGCTCACAATGCTGTTAAGAATCTACCAGGCAAATGAAGACAGTTCACTGTTTTACAAAGAGCCTGATACTCAACATAAACTCATACGATTCCAGACAGAGTCCTCCTGTTGTAATTTTCCGCCCAAGCCCATATCCACACCATAAATAAAAAACAAGAGCCCACAATACAAAATTCATAACTCACCTATCTTCTGGGAAGTCGGTCAAAACGCTGCTGAGCTCCGCAATGAGTTACATCACAGGCGGTACTTAAAATGAGATTGCATTAAATATTTATAAGCTACCTACATTTTAATATCAAAAGGCTCTGAATAAAACCATATGTATTCTTTGTAGCGTCTCCTGAAGGCTCGAAAGAAATTGCTACCTACGTTTAAAATCATCTGGTTTTTATTTACTGGTGTCTTAGTTACATATTTTTGTCAATGGCTTTTGAAGTGGGAGAGGTGGCAGTCATTAAATGAACCTAAATTTTTTCGGCTATGGAACTTTAATTCATTTTGCTGGAAAACGTTCTTTTTTTAGGTTTTTATAACTTTTATGTTTTTTATTTTATTAGTTGAAACTCGGTTTATTTACTGTTGAATAAATGAGCAGTTTTCAATTTTATTTGTAAAAAACGAAATTAAGTAAATTCGCACCCTCCACTTCCTGACACTCATTTTGCCTGGAACTAAAATTTTCATTATTTATTTCGTCTGTGAGTCTTTGCTTGCTTTTAAACATTCAGGTTGGGTGGCACTAGTTTGTAAACTTTACTTTTTAAGTAGCCCCATAGCAGAACATCAGCAAGCGTTTAATCTGGGCTTCTTGGCTTTTATTTGGGCTGCCATATCACATCAAGGAATAGTCGCTGCGTCACTTTTTTGCGTGTGATTGAAGATTTTAGTTACAGGAAAATTGAGTGTCAGAAAGTGGCGGATGCACATTTACTAAACATTGTTTTTAATAAACAAAATTGGAAAACTGCTCTTTAATTCAACAGTAAAAAACCAAGTTTTAACTAATTCTAGTACCTTTTTTTTAAGTATCAAAAACGAAAAACATTCTGAGACATTATGTGTATATAGGTTTGTTTTTAGAATATTCAATTGTATATAAGTTAATATTTTGGTTAGTTTCAAGTTTTAATACGGAAATAAAACAAGGTTCTTTCGTCTTTGATAAAAATATGATGACGATGATTCCTTCCTGGTGATCCTATGTATGATCATAGATAATGTATGACAGTGTAATACCCCGAGAGTCAGTGTTGGTCAAGTGGAGAAACTCCACTCAACTTAACCTCAGCTTAGTACATGAGTAGAAACCTCGCATCTCACACTTATTCAAAGAATTCATTACTTACACTTAAACTTTATAGAAAGATCTCACGCCATTGTTACACTTCATCGTTATAAATATTCTGAGCATTTCAGCCTGTCCAGCTTCGTAGATAAAACCCTAAAAGACATGAAAAACGAATCTAATTCCCTAATTCCAAGTCTGAAAAGGTCATCCTCCGTTTCCCTCTGACCTCCAAACGTAAGATACTATTATTAAGATACTTGAACACCGCTCCGTTCACCGGCAATTTGTCAAACTGATAAGTTCTTACGTGACCCGAATTATCTTAAACACAATTCATCTTTTTGAATAATTACAGACATTTAGCTTAAAAAAGAGAACAAAATGACTATTACCTTTTATTCATGGTTCAGTTTCCCGGTTGTAAAAGTTATGGGGTTTTTACACGGGTCGATATTCGCCACGTTGCCAACTAAATCGTGTCGCAAGTTCGCGTCCTTTTAAGGAGCTGAGAAATTGCATGAAGTCCTTTAGGTGAGCTATTGGAAACACACCGCGCTGACGAAAATGATATTCTGTCACCGGTAAATGAAATTTTGATAGCGCTTGGCATAACAAATACATTTTTTACTTTTTAGGGTTCCTTACCCAAAGGATAAAAACGGGGCCCTATTACTAAGACTTAACTGTCCGTCTGTCTGTCTGTCACCAGGCTGTATCTCATGAACCGTGATAGCTAGACCGTTGAAATGTTCACATATGATGTATTTCTATTGCCGCTATAACGACAAATACTAAAAACAGAATAATATAAATATTTAAGTGAGGACCCCATTCAACAAACGTGTTTTTTTGCCGTTTTTGCGATAATGGTACGGAATCCTTCGTGAACGAGTCCGAATTGCCAGCTTGTCGGTTTTTTTTCGGTTATATTTCGAGGAGTGTGCGATGGAATTGCATGATCTAATACCGCCCAGCCCGTTTCATCATCGGACTACCAGACGTACGGCGTTGCGCCATCGGTACATGGTGAACATGCCACCCATACCCACGTTTGGAGAATATTTTAATGCGCGTTTATATGCAGCTATCGGAGTGGAATTCCCAGCCATAGTCTGTTTCCCGATAGCTACAATATCTCTTCTTGGTCGCGTTCTTCATTACAGAAGGTCAGTTCCCTGAAAGGCCCTCGTGGCTTTATGTATTATGTTTTTCCACTTCAATCAGTTCTCAGCGTCTCTCAGGGCGGTTGTAACAGAGAATCCATTGAGGGATTGAATCCATCCACAACCGCTGGTTAGACCAGGTAACCGACCTGGTCTGACCAGCGGTTAGGTGACCGGCCGCGAGGTCATTTCCCATCCACCTTGCCCATTGTCACCAACTTCTCTAGATTGTCTGGTTCCCGACGGGCAATGTGACTAAATTAGCTGAGAATCCCTCGGTAGCAGAGCGTGGTTAGTCTCTCTTTTGTGCCCACTTGATCAAGAAGAGATTTGTTCCTTGCGACTACAGCTTGGTATAAGTTTTTAAGCTGACATGGTCATAATCATTATAATAAACATGGTAAATATCCCGAAACAAATATTAATACTACAGCTTGGAGTTAAAATCTACGGTTCTTTAAGTCAAGAGTGAATAGATTACTTCTAGCCAAGCGTGCTTCACCATCAACCACATCATCGCTTACCTTCAGTTGAGATAGTTTTCAAGCGCCTATATTAAATGAAAAAAAAAAACAAAAAAACCTTGTCTTAAATTCCATATATAAGGGAGAGAAGGGTGGTTGATCAAGTGTCATTTCGAAAGGGAAGATCAATTTCAAACATTTTGGACTGTTTGACAATCATTATCGCCAATTTATCGCAGTGTTTAAAGACAATAGTATATGACCAGTGTGTGTTGCCAGTAATTACATATGGGACCGACACGTGATCGCTCACAATGGGAAGGTCCATTGTGAGCGACCACGTGTCGGTCAGAAATCATAAAGTCATCAGAAAACTTAGTCACCCAAAAGGCAATGGAGAGGGTTATGCTCGGAGTTTCCTTGTGTGATCGCATCAAAAATGAGGATATCCGCAGGAGAACCAAAGTTACTGATAAAGCCCGAAGAATAGAGAAACCTAAATGGCAGTGGGCAGGGCACATTGCTCGCAGAACGGATGGCCGATGGAGCCAAAAAGTTCTGGAATGGCAATCGTGAACCGGAAGACGATGCGTTGGAAGGCCTCCCACTACGTGGACCGATAACCTGGTTAAGGTTGCGGGAATGCGCTGGATGCGAGACGCACGGGATCGGTCAATGTGACGACGCCTGGGGAAGGCCTATGTCCAACAGTGGACGTTTTTCGGTAGAATTGATAATGATGATCTAGAACCTAAGGACCGGTTTCAGATTTGAGTATTTGAGATAAGAACGTGTCAAACTTCAAGCTAAAGTAGAGATAGACAAATACTCAAATTCGAGCAACTGCTCATTCAAAAGTAACTTAGAAAAATTAGAAGCACAACAACTCAGATTTTTAAAACTATTAGTAAGTAAGAAAACTAAAACAAATGTAAAGACGCCTATAGTAAGTAATTTAAAATTTGCAAAATTCTCCCTATCAGCTTAAAACATAAATACCTACTTCTGGTTAACAGTCATGGCAGTTGGGAGCGTCACTCGCTAGTTACCCATAACCACGCAACGAGGATGGTATCGGCAGGTAAATTTGATGTACCCAGAATAAGGAATTATTTTGGAGACCGAATGCTTGATAAAAGAGTACCATACCTTCTCAACCAGTTGCCTACTGATATAAGAAGATAGGAAATAAAATGAAAATTTGCCAATTCCCTTAAGCAGTTCTATCTTAGGAGTTTGTAAATGATCTTCGTATCGTTCGTATCTATTACGTAGTTTTATAAGATATATGTGTCATGTTAGTTTTATAATTTCATTATGTGAAAATTAAGTGTCCGCACTAATGAAAATGTTTTATACTGTGTGTTCCGTACCCACAGACAAACCGTGTAAACGGTTTTGTGGGGCATAGTTCTTAAGTTAAGATTTAATAAACTTGTACATTAATAAATAAATAAATTAATAATAATAATTATAACTAATTTAGATATCCGCGGTAAGTAGGCTTTCGAAAATGAGTTCAACTCATGTTCTTTCTCTGCCTGCACTCGGTTACTCGGTAAAGTTACTCCCTGAAGGTGAGCCAATCCCTCCCGTATAACAAAAAGTATTAGCAAATTGGACTATGATAATTTAAATGATCGATTTATTTATATGCATTTAGAAATTATCATCATTCTCCAGTCCTCAGTTATTTATTTAAGGTAACACAGCTATCTTTGTGCCGTTCTTCTATCATCTAGAAATCGACTCGTATATATTTAGCCATTATCAGGAATTGAGTTGAATCTAAGTATGGCCATTGGCCTTTAGAAGTGCCAGGAAATAAATAGCTCCTGTCTTTTATATTTCCATCGCGGTTGTAAAGGATGTAATTTTCATTCAAGCGTTATTATATTATATTTATTTGAAAAGATCTGCCCCCATACCCTGATGTGACAAAACGAGCATAGTTTGACTGTTAAAAAAGTTAATTAGAAATATCAGAAAACCCGACTGCTTAGTAAGCGAACTATAAAGACGTAAACAATAAGAAAATCTTGCTGTGCAGTCGGAGGATACATAGTCGGGAGTTGGCTGGCTAAAACCAGATGTGTCCTCCGACTGCACAGCATGATTTTCTTCTTACATACATACATACATAAACTCACGCCTTGTTCCCATGGGGGTAGGCAGAAACTACAGATCGCCACCTGCTACGATCCTTACATACTTCTTGATTTTCTTCTTGTTTACGTATTTTAGTTCGTTTCTGAAGCAGTCGCGTTATTTTTATATTTTTTATAACTTTTCAGTTAACTTGATTTTTTTTCTAATTAACTAGTTATATTGAAAGATATAATTGTTATTGTTATAATAAAATTGTTGTTATTTGTATTAAATGTTTCTGAAATCACCTCTTAAAACCCTTTATTTTGATACCTAACACACGACGGAATTGGATGGAAATACACAATATGGAGCCCAAAATACGGCATTTTCCAATTTTAATGTAGCCAGTGACATTTGCAAGGTTAAGAAAAATCGATTGACGTAAGAGTCATCAAAATCAGCTAACGCGTTTGGTGTCTAGAACGCCACATAGGAACATATATACATACATAGACTGATAAACACATTACCCTCCTTTGGCAGTCGGGTACATACATCTGTCCCTTACGCACAGTCAAAATATCCTTTCTCTAAGAGCTTATGGTCACCCCCCTGTTCAATCATTTTTGTTTTAACAAGCATCAGTGTTGTCACGGTCAAAAAATAATGACGATAATGTCGTGAAGGAAGTTTTGAGTGTGATTATGAATGAATTTAGACCACTAGGGGATGATTAAAGAAACTGAGATTGAAAAGCCGAGATGAAGACTAATATAGAAAAATGGGTAAATACAGCATGTTGCGGCATCCCAATATAAAGATAGCTAGATAGATAAGCCCGGAATAAGGCCGAGATACTTTCAAATTCAAAATTTAAATATTTTATTGACAAAATAAGTATTTACAACAATATAATTGAAACCCTGACTTCTGAGCTAGGTAAAAACCTGTGTTACAGAAGTCAGTGTCTTCTCCCCTTGTTGACACTTGTTTAGATTAGAAGTGGAAATCAAATAAAAACATTAATAACATGCTCAAAATAAGATTAAAATAGCATACATTTAAAATGAACTCAGTATAAATTAGGTGATATTTGCAATTAACTAAATAAAAATAAAAAAATAAAAAAATAACAATAAAATCAGAGTAAAATAAAGTCAAAATAAATGCCAAACTGCAATTAAATCAAAATAAAATAAATTCAAAATCACAGTTAAATAAGGTGTAATTAAAATTAAATCAGAATACAATTAATAAAATATTTTCAAAATTACAATTAAATAAAGTAAAATAAAATTAAACACAAAATAAAATTAAGTCAAAAAAGAATAAAAAAACATTTAAATTTACAATAATCTATTAACTTATAATGATGTCACAGTCAAAAGTGTTTAAGGTTCAATTAAAATTCTTGCTAATATTTTTCCACGCCATGGAAATTTGTAACGGTGCCAATACGAGAAGAAGAACTAGCAATAAAATAATCATTTCCTCTACAAAGCCAGCGCGACTTCCTGATTTCAACCCGTAATTTCCATTTGCAAACGCCCTCACAGATCTAGGCAAAATCGAAAACTCATTTCGCTATGACACGTCGTACCCGTAGATTAGTTATAAAATCAAAACGAAATCCCGATTGTGTTCCCGCGTTGTATTTACAGGAACCGAGGAAGCTATGAATAAATTTCCGAGTTCGTTACTGAAGGATCGACTGCAGCGACTCCCTGTAAGGAGGCGTCAAGTCCCGACGCAAATTATTTTATAGAGTACCCGGCTACCATAGAAAAATATGCGGTTATTGCGTTGGAGAAAGTGGAGGCATTCATGGTAGTTTATTCTGCAATTCCTATGCATCTCATCAATGCAGATGGGAACAGTTTTTAATCTCAAGTGGCGACTACGTACAGGATGGTGCAATGCAGGCAGAGTATGACCGATTTTTTTCTTCTCGTTTTTCGTCTATTCTTTTGGTTATTAAATAATTATTGGTAGGTAAATAATTATAGCGCAGACTGATCATATTGAATAATACTCACACATTTTTCTTAGGCGTAAAATACGCAAATATAAAAACGAAAGGCAAAGTCTACAAAATAGCTGTTAGACCAGCTCTGATGTACGGCGGCGAAGCCTGGGCGATAAAAAAGACCCACGAACAAAAACTTCACAAGAATGAAATGCGTATGCTGCGATGGGCGGGAGGGGTCACACTCAGAGAGAAGGTACGCAACGAACATATTAGAGGGAGCTTCAAGCTTGCAGAAATAGCGGATAAGGTGAAAACGTCCAGACTGAGATGTCATGAAAAAGTGCCTTTCCATAGCCACAAAGAAGAGGGGAAGAGGTAGACCTCAAATCACATGGATGACGAAGGTCCAAAAGGACATGAGGGCGATGGGACTTACGGAAGATGACGCACAAGACCGAAATGGCGCCGCATGATTGGAAAGCCGACCCCGCGTAACGGGAATAGGTGAGGCGAAAGAAGAAAGATTTTTCTTAGCAGGCGTATTGTCATTAAAAATACTCATCTAAATCAGAGGTTGAGATGAAATACAATTTTCAAAAAGGTTGTTTATGCCTTTTCTAAATAATCGACTATGTCTAGCAGTGAAAGTCAATAGATTGAGCTAATGATAATCATGTGCGTAGGGCCACTGAAGCCCTTAGCTGGGAGAGCGATTTTTCCCAATAGGGTAGATACACCATAGTCTCACTAAAAGCAACACTGAAAAAAATTACTGGGACTTGCGAACTTTTTAGGGTTCCGTAGTCAACAAGAAACCCTTATAGTTTCGCCATGTCGATCTGTCCGTCCGTCCATCCACAGCTTAGCTGAGAGACTCTTAGTACTAGAAAGCTATAATTTGGCTTGGATACACATATTAATCACGCCGATAAAGTGGTAAAATAAAACCATGAAATAAAATCTTTTTAACTCATGTACACGTCAAGTGGGGATGCTTTTTTTTCTCGTCTATCCGATGGTGTGGGGTATCGTTGGATAGGCCATTCAAAAATATTATGGGTCTGTCAAAACAATTTTATGATACAGGGATCCGTTTGCGTAAAATATAGCTATATATGGCAAATTTTTGTTAGAGTCGTGTCCCCGCCTCTACCAGCTAAGGTTGCTTTTGGATATATGAAAAAAATCACGGCAGTAGTATATATAACGAAATTAAAAGGAAAATTATCACAGCTAACTAGGCTTAAGTTAACGAGTAATAGGCGACCAACTTATAAAATGTTCTTGGAAAAGTAAAAAAAAATGTATATTGATGTATGGGGACACGTCAAAGTTAATTTTGTTCTTTCGTTATAGCAATGTTCGGTGCTTTCAATGTTTATGAACGTTAGTAATGTTATTTTTTTAATTTGGTGAATGTAGCTGTTTATACGGTACCCTCAGTGCGCGAGTCAGACTCGCTCTTATTCTTACTAACCATAAAACAGAATTTTGCTATTTGCTACTTATTTTGTATTAATATTAATAATACCTGCCTTTTACTGTCCTACTGCTACGCAAAGACATCTTCTCATACAAAAAAGTATGTTTATATACATACATACATACATAAACTCACGCCTTTTTCCCATGGGGGTAGGCAGAAACTAAAGAACGCCACCTGCTACGATCCTTTATATTTAAAGTTAAAAAACTTATTCATAATACCGAATGACTTTTGTGTAAATCAAACTTTAGTTTTTAGATAAATAAACTTTATAAATATAAAACAAAACTAGTTTGCTTGTAAGAAAGAACTTCGCAAGTCTCAATTATTTTTTTGAGTGAAGCCACTTCTACGTTTTTCAGGCCAATTTTCGACTACCAAAACAAATTATGATCCACACAGCTACGAAGTAGGTACCAAATAGACACTGTGTTTTAATTTTTTTGCAACGAAAAGATACAAGTAAAATTTCAAAAACTTCCGACACATTTATTTTGCGAAAACACCCCGATTCAAACAGTAAAACGCCCATAACTTTTAAACGGCTAAACCGATTATATTCAGACATAGCTAAGAACACTCTCGATAAAATCACCTTTCAAACAAAAAAATCAAAATCAGTTCATCCATTTAGGCGCTATGATGCCACAGAGAGACACACTGATGCATAGACACACAGATACACAGCAACACACGTGAAACTTATAACACCCCTCTTTTTCCGGCAGGGGTTAAAAATGAAGCAGACTACCGATTCCATTAGCCTACCTTTAACGAAATTATTGTGCCGATAATTTAAAGTATGCATTTTCATGTTTCAACCTGTTTGCTTCGAGGAATTTAATAATAAACGGGGTAATCTCTTGCATTTATATCATCAGAATTATTTTTATCATGGATATTAATTTTATAGACCTGTACTTTAAATTAAGCTATTGTACCGACGTATGTCGATTGCTATATGAAAGTAGGTTTTCGAAGCGAAGCAATATATGCACAATTTTCAAATAAAATTGACTTCAGCCTATCCTATTAGTGAACTAAATAACATCATCTCATATAAATAACTTTTATAAACTCCAAACAAAATACTTTACCGCTATCTTAAACTAATCTCCGTCAAAAACTGGTGAAGAACACTCCATATCAGTTCAAACCATTACATCAAGTCCGGGGTCTATTTTGGTCGCAAAATGGACCTCACCGACAGTTCCCAACTTGGGATGCGGCCAATACAATCTCATTCAAAGTTTCTCGTTCCGGAAAAGCTCGAAATCGTTTGATTCTTCGCGGAAACATCTCTATATATAAACCGTGTTATTTTGTTCAGCTGTAGACTATCTTTTTTAACTTCTACTTATTTTTATGTAGTTATTTTGTGAATGAATGACTTACGGCCTAGCTTTGGTCTATTGGATAGTAGTCAAAGGTAAATCACAAGCACATTTTAAAGTCACAAATTACAAGTACAAAGAATCATATTTCCAATGTACTCGTATTTTCTAAATTATCGGCCATCTTTGAATCCTATTAAATAGTTTATCAACACCCATGCTATAAATCCTCTATAAAAGTTCTTGAAATGTACAGTTAGCTTATTGCCAACATTAAAACAGCCAGTGTCATAATAACCATAATATCATCCAAACGGGTGTTATAATGTTGTACTAAATTTCATAATGCAACTCCTTTTTAGGGTTCCGTAGCCGAATGGCAAAAAACGGAACCCTTATAGATTCGTCATGTCTGCCTGTCTGTCGGTCCGTATGTCACAGCCACTTTTTTTCCGAAACTATAAGAACTATGCTGTTGAAACTTGGTATGTAGATGTATTCTGTGAACCGCATTAAGATTTTCACTCAAAAATAGAAAAAAACAATAAATTTTGGGGGTCCCCATACTTGAAACTGAAACTAAAATTTATTTTTTCCATCAAACCCATACGTGTGGGGTATCTATGGATAGGTCTTCAAAAATGATATTGAGGTTTCTAATATAATATTTTTCTTAACTGAATAGTTTGCGCGAGAGACACTTCCAAAGTGGTAAAATGTGTGCCCCCCCCCTGTAACTTCTAAAATAAGAGAATGATAATATTAAAAAAAATATATGATGTACATTACCATGTAAACTACCACCAAAAATTGGTTTGAACGAGATCTAGTAAGTAGTTTTTTTTTTAAATACGTCATAAATTGTAAACCGCAATTTACCAAGTACGGAACCTTTCGTGCGCGAGTCCGACTCGCACTTGGCCGGTTTTTACTCATCGAACAGCCACATTCTCATGGCATCTTTATGAATTTCAAAAAAAGAACATTGTCATGCACGCGTGTTTCACTACCACAGCGCCGTAATAAAAAAAAAACTTATTATTTTTTTTGAATTGACGTCGTATTCCGCCATTTTTGTTCAATAATAGTATTGAAAAAAAAAAAAATTGTTATTGACAAAAATTAGTGATACACATACAGCTTTGATAACACACCACCAGATATTTCTAATGCAGCAAAGGACATTTTTAACCAATTATTACCAGAAAAGTCGAGAAAACATTATGAAAAGACGTACTTAAATTTCATGAATTGGAAAATATCAAAGAGTAGTACATCATTTTCTGAAGATGTGCTATTAGTATTTTTCAAGAATTATCAGAAAAATTCAAATCTTCATCCCTATGGACCTTCTATTCAATGCTGAAAAGTACGCTAAGTATTAATACCCTATGGTTTCAGAACCTTTATAGAGGATTCATATCATGGGTGTAGATAAAGTCTTTAGCAACTGTTATAATTAGGTATTAAAACACTCATGTGATACTATTATCACACTCGGTTTCGCCTAGTATGATAAACCCACATTCGTGTTTTAATACCCCTTATTATACAACAGTTGCATAAATAACTATAAGACAACTACATGCTACAATCAACAAATTATGTAAGTTATTGACAGTATATCCGATTTTATTTATTAAACTTTTTTATCAATATTTTTTTTTCATTTATTTCGATCTGTTTGTTACATCTTATGATTTAATATGGATGACATTCAGCAAATATGCTGAATGTTATGAAAACACAATAGTGTTTTTGTTCAATTTTTTTTTTCTGTCATCATCAGCCTATTAATGTTCCCACTGCTGGGACACAGGCCTCCTCTCTGTGAGAGGGAATGGGCCGTAATCCACCACGCGGGCCCAGTGCGGGTTGGTAGATGTCACATGTCTTCGAATTTTTGGTTCTAGGACATGTTTTTTCTGTAATATTTCACAATTTATTTTATTTAGTTTTGTTTACTTATATAGTTTTTATTTGAATTTAATTTTATGAATGAATTAATTCAGATTTTATTAATTTTACCTATTTTTGACATTGTTTCATTTTATTAATTTTGATTTTTAATCAGCTGACATTGATATATTTATTGTAAACCACATATTTCTACGCTTCTCTATGCAATACATGTTTGTAAGCTCTAAATAACAATTGAACATCCTGCATGCCTGTTGTATGTAAACACATGTTTTGACAAATTAATCATCTTTATCTTTAGTAGTCCAGTGGCCCCTAGGCAGTCAAACTCTGTACAACTTTAATGCATAAGCGTAGTAGCGTAGTAAATATATGCACATGCCTCTTCGTGTGAGAGGGAGTGGCCCATAATCCACCAAACGGGTCAAGTGCAGTTTTGTGGGTGTCACTGTATAAGTCTTCAAATATTTGTGCCAGGACATACCAGTTCCCTCGCCAGGTTTCCCTTCACCGTTTTGAGAGTTGTGATGATGAAAGTAATTCATCATCATCATCATATCAACCGAAAGACGTCCACTGCTGGACATAGGCCTCCCCCAAGCGTCACCACATGGATCGAACCCGTGCGTCCCGCATCCAGCGGATCCCCGCAACCTTCACCAGGTCATCGGTCCACCTGGTGGGCCTTCCAACGCAACGTCTTCCGGTTCGCGATCGCAATTTAACTCTTACTGCCCCATCGGCCATCCGTTCTGCAAGCAATGTGCCCTGCCAACTGCCACTTAAGTTTGGCAATTCTTTTGGCTATGTCAATAACCCTCCATTCTTTAATTTTTTTTTTTAAATGTATTATGTATTATTGATAAATCTTGTTACATTCCTTTCGCAATCCGACGAAACACCAAGCCACCGCATAGCTTTCTTGTAACTGCTCACTCATGCCTGAACTCGTCAACACCATGCTCATGCCCTACACTAGCTAGAAGTGATTGTGTAAAGTATCTAGGTCTGCAAATAGATGACGGCCTACGATGGGACAAACAGCTAGAAATGATAACTAGCAGGACAATGCGTCTTATATATGTTTTTAAATCCCTAAGAGAATCGGCTGACATAGACACATTAAAAATGGTTTATTTTGCACTGTGTCAGTCGATTATCGGATATTGCATTACAGCATGGGGTGGTGCTATTAAAACAAATTTCCTGAAGGTAGAGCGAGCTCAAAGAGCCGTACTTAAAGTTATGTTTAAGAAGCCGTACTTACATCCAACCAAACAACTATATGATGAATGTAAGGTACTAACAGTTAGACAGCTGTTCATCTTGCAGTCTGTCCTCAGGACTCATAGAATCATGCCCAGATCCAATCCAAAAAAACGCACAAATGTCCCATCAGGTGTAACACATAAAACTACATTTGCCGAACGTCAGCATTACGTCATAGGTACTTATATATATAGGAAACTACACAAAAGACTAAACATACTTGATTTAAACAGACACGAGCTAAAACACAAACTCACTCAATGGCTACTACAACAGGACTACCTCACAACCGAGAATCTCCTAGCATACATCTCGTAAAATACAATCGCAAAATTCACGCACGTATACTCACACACGCACACACAGCCTCACACTCACACTCACTCATACGAACACGCACATACACGAACTCTCACTCACACACACCACACACATAACACACTAAGTAACCACTAACTTATTACCCACTCTTATTTCTTATTTCATAATTTTTGCTTCAATGTAACATCGACACTGTTCCACTTGTTACAGAATGTAAACTATTCACTGTACCCATATGGCTGAACCCTATCTCTTAAGATACAGGCTAGACCTAGTTTAAGGGATAGAGTCTATAATAATTGTGCTTAAAGTGTGAAATGTAAAATGAATAATCTTCAATGTATATAGTGCAATGTGTTCTTGTTTTATGAAATAAATATTTTTATTATTATTATTTATTATTATTATTATTATGTATGTATATATATTTGTAAGTTTGTGTATAGTATTTTATATAGCTATATAATTTTTATGTATTTTTTTTTTAATATAACAGTACACCCTACCCCCTGTTTTTATCTTAAGTTCTTTAGTCCATCCAAAGGTTGTCTGGTAGACATCGCTGTCAGCGATAAGACCGCCTTTGTACCCATAGTATTAAGTTGCTGTAAAATATATGTGTTATTTCTTTTTTTTGGTGTACAATAAAGTATATTCTATTCTATAACCCTGGTTCTCTTGCGGATCTCTACATTTCTGATTCGATCACGCAATGAGACTCCAAGCATAATCCTGTCCATCGCCCTTAGGGTGACTGTAAGCTTTCTGATGAGGTCTGTTGTGAGCGACCACGTCTCAGAGCCATATATCATTACTGGCAACACACACTGGTCATAGACTTTCGTGTTCAGACACTATGATAAGTTGGACGAGAAGATAAAAGTAAGTAGATGAAAGTAATTACACAAAGTCAAGTAGTTACCTTTCTGGATTCGAACATACGACACCTAAGTCGAGTTCACGAGACATCCACTGCTCTACCTTGCATGAGGTATTCGTATATCGTTAGTACCGATATAAAATGAGAAGAATCTCACGCTGCACAATGCCAATAAGGTTCCTTCGATTTATTTTTATACCCGTTTTATTTCTCTGTAAATAACGTCAAAGCTTTGTTTATTTCTTGTTAGTCCCCATTTCTGTCTGTTTTTTGATATCAGCAATAAGAAAAGTTGAAGAGTAAAACTTTGCGAGATAAACATTTTATGTTTTTGCCGATTTCAGGGCCTTAACAATGTTTGGTGACGAGGAATTGTAGCAGTATAATAAACGTGGAGGACCTAAAGTTTGTTTTATTTGAATGAATATTGCTGGAGATATCTATGAGGAAAATATTGTGTTTTAGATGAATTGTGCGGCAAAAAGTTGGTAAAATTATTGGGACAATGGATTGTTTGAATAATTTATCTAGTATTAAAACATAGACAAGCCAGGCTTATTTTATTATTCGATGTAAACTCATTTGGCGAACCATAGCATATACCTGCGTTACATGTTTCATAATGATAATTTCAGCCGAAAGATGTCCACTGCTGGTCATAGGCCTTCCCCAAACGAAGCCACGTTGACCCTCGCATCCAGCGGATTCCTGTGGCCAACTAATCAAAAATAGCTCCCTTCAATCTTTTAATTCAATGCTTCATCTTCTTTATCGAAAAAAAACACTAAAGAACCAAATAAGGAAGAAAACCCGCGTCTTTCCCCTAGTATACAGTAAAAGAATTTGAACCAGCAAATGATTGATCATCGTATATAAAAGTTTCTAATACCCCTGTGACGTCAGAGCTTATCAATACGAAGCAAATTTAACTTCTTACGATATTATCGTGCGACCACGTGCGATACTTTTGAGCGATCGAATCGTTAGCTGATGTTAAACAATGTTACTTTAATTTATTTTGTACCTTTTGAGATTGATGTTTGTTTCTTTCTGATGTAAGGAGAGTTTTTTGTTTCTATAGGGACTATGACCCTCTGACGTCACACTTTGCCAAATTTAACTTTGCACGATATTGTCGTGCGATTGTGTGCGATCACGTTCGATAAATTTGAGATGTAAAAGAATTTTACTTTGAATTTCTTTCGTTATTTTTGAGATGGATGTTTGTTTTTGTGTGATGTTTGAAGAGATGTTTTATTGATACTGTAAAGTCTTTTGTAATGAAAAATGTTCCGAACTTTTACGATACCGTGTGGAACATTTGATGAATCTCATGTTTCATGTTTTGACTTTGACTTTGACTTTATGATAACCGACTAACGATAGAAATCTGCAGGAAACAGGGTTTTTGATTGAAATTAATTTTCACGAACGATACTTGATAGTAGAATAGATTGCTGCTGGGTTGCCTGGAAATATCTAGCCGCAATGACCTTAATTTAACAAATTTAAATTTATGTTTGATAATTTACCCCAAACATAAAAGTTTTTCAAGTGAATCCAATGTCATTTGAAAGAAACTGGTGTAGATAATAGGGAAACATAAGGTTGCCAGTTCTCAGTTAGCCGCAAACGGCGGGTTGCCAGTTTACCTGGAAAACCTGGCAACCCATAAAGGGCGGATAACTGCGAGCTAGTTTATGTGGCATACGTACCCATGATACAAGAGAAGTTCCTAGATTAGGGTGAAGTTAAAAAAAAACTAGTTGTGGCAGGATGCGGCCAGATAATTCTGCAGTAATCTATTCTACTGTCAAGAATCATTCATAAAAATCAAGTTTCATCAAAAACAAAATACCTGCACATTTTTGCAGGGGTATCTCAATATATGAGTACTGTCCAATTAAACAGAATTATGTTAAAGTAACTATCCTTTTTTTTCTTGAAGTAATGCTCATGCATACTGCGCGACCACGGGGAGATAACGTAGTTATGTGGGACTCAAACCCACCAAAACTCCACGGTGGCCTCCTGTGTCGCTTATGGCGGGAACACGGGCACGCGTTATCACTTACCGCAAACCCGCCGCGGGTGTCCGTCACCGGATCCTCCTCTAGGGGGTACCCCCATCACCGGTGCACAGGTGTACGCCTTGACCACCCCAGGGACCAAACCAGCACATGGGCGCCAGTCGACCACGTGTATGGCCCCCTTGGTCCCCTTGTGATGGATCAAGGCCAATGGCCCCGCCACCAATCATTTTTCCATTTATCGGCCGCAGGGAATAGGAAGAGTGGCCAACGCTATACCGACACTCCTCCCGCCGTGGCCTTCATCCCTCAGCCGCGATATCGTATGGGTATGGGCGGCCCCACCCGACCTCGCAGCCTGCCTCAGTTGGACCTGCTTGTTGGCGGCTTCGTCGTCGGCTCATCGGCAAAAGTCCAGACGAGCGGCCTCTCCTCGGGTTTCACTTCACCGTGGGTGACCAAGTCTCAGCTACTGAGCCCCCCCTGCCTCGTCAATGCGGAAACCCACCGGGTATATTAAAATACCCTGCTGGTCTCATTTTGCAGTGGCTTTAAATTTGTTACATCATTAACGCTTTTAACTAGAAAATACAGCGCATAATCGCACTAGGACGTACAAAACATTTAACACTCCACAACAAAATGGCAACGCAACCATAAAAATGTGGCAAATATACCGAAATTGAGAAACAGCTTGCATTCATGGCGGTATTTAAAACTTTAACTCGTTTTCAGTTTCATTAACGGTTATACCTCAGCTTAACTGCAGTAATTATGCACGCAATTTGGCCGGGCTTTAACTACAAGAGGTGACATGCCTTCCTAGGGCACCACATAATCGCGAGAGCAGTACACTTTGGCGCCATTTTTATGCCCCATTTCGAGAATAAGTGATACTTATTGCTAGAAATTTGCGCTTATTTGAAAATGAATATTGTGTTAGGAAGTTGGTACGTGTGTCATTTAGTGGTGCACGTAGATGTGATTCGGGTTAATTTAGAATATTGATGTTTGGTTAACAATAAAATATCCTGTTATCATTTTCGTTTCATATTGTTCCTGTTGTGTCATCAATAAGTGGTCAGGACGGAATGGAAAATGAAAACTTGTTGTGCCGATCCTTAGTTATTTTTTTTTAAATGTATTTCCCACACTATGAATTTCTTCCTGTATCGTGGGTGCGTTTAGAAACGTTAAAACTCACATATACAAACACCCAGATCCGTAACAACTAACTGTAGGCCTAGCAAAGATTTGTTCATTGCATTGAACCCGCGACACGTAGCGCAGCAGCCGATCGCTCAACCGTGTCGTCAAAGGCAGGACATTTATAAAAGTTACATGGACAAGGGAAGATTATGTTCAGAGGGCCAGTTAGTTCCATTACTTTCCTTGATGCTAAATCTATGCAAAAACGCGTCATAAACAAATAAATAAACTTAGGATTACTCAATTCTTAGAAAGGCGAACTGCCTGGTTACACTTGACTTAAAGACCTTGTTCCAATCCATCCCGAATTATTTATATAACACTATCGCAGTTAATACGATTAGGTAGCGAATTGGTTATAGCAATATGGTACACATAATCACAAATGTTATTACTAAACCTCCATTAAGTATAATCCACTATATTAATCAATTTATAGTCATCATCATCATCAGCCTATTAATGTTCCCACTGCTGGGTCACAGGCCTCCTCTCTGTGAGGGGGAATGGGCCGTAATCCACCACGCAGGCCCCGTGCGGGTTGGTGAATGTCACATGTCTTCAAATTTTTCGTTCTGGGATATGCCGGTTTCCTCACTATGTCCTTCACCGTTTTTGAGAACAGTGGTGAAGAAATAATTTACACAAAGTAAAGCGCCTGCCTGAGCTCAAACCCACGACCTACAACTTTTAAGTCCCGGCCGATACCACTGGGCCACCACTCAATTTATAGTACTTCCTACTAATAGCCTGTTACACCACCCCTGTGATACAAATATTCACAAAAAAATTACATTGAAGTGAATTTTAGGGTTCCGTACTTGAAGGATCCAAACGGAGTCCTATTGTCACTCATGTGTCTGTCTGTCTGTCGTCTATCACACGGGTTTCACAGCCAAACGGTTGGAGCTACAGTCTTCAAATTTTACAGTATACGCATCTGTTGATTCAATGCCATACATCAAAATAGTAGTTTATGCAATGGTCATATAATATGGGTTATTAAAACACGAGTAGAGAGAAAGTAAAAAAAACTACTGAATTTTCGGATGCGCGGGTGTGAAAGGAGTGCGCGTTTTGTTTCCTCAAGGTAAGTTGGTAACTGTAGTCGTCTTAAAGGACCGTACTCCAAAAATTCAATTAGTTGGCAGTTGGTAAACAAAACAATTGAAGGTATAAATCAATTTTCTGCTCTAATTAGAAAGAGACGTAACAAAGGAAAGCTTTTAAAGCGACATAAATAACTATTCGTATCCCAATTTTGTTTGATTTCAAAGGGGACTTCGGCTTCTGATTTAATTGCGTACCGTACCTGCGATTTCGTTCGCCTTTAAGTTCGAAAACAACGTAGTGTAACAAGCGTTTTCAATTAGTTTTCTATGCCTCATTTTGTAATTATGGTTATACACAAATTAAATAGTAGTAGATCTCATGCGTATTTCTGTTATAGACTATGATTCCTGAAAAGCATACTTTTCTTGGGATGTCTGAATCTATTTAGGCCCGGCTCTAGGAAAACAATGATAGTGTACCCACAACAACAATAACAGTGTCGAGAACAAAACAGTATTCTGTCAAAGTCTGTTTTGACTAGGTCGGTGCATAGCCTTAGAATTAACTGTTTAAGGTTGCCCTAGTTGACGGCACGAACTATTTGTGCGTGGGGTTAAAATGCTATCTCATCTGACAACACGTGCGAAAGAGATAGAGGCTGTTATGAGCAGTAAGAAGCTAGTTCGCGTACAAATTAGCACTTTTGCAAGTTTGTAGCGAAATGCATGAAATTTAGGACGAAAACGAGCTCGCGAAATTTTATAAACAGTCCTTTGGGAGTCTAGATATCATGAAAAAACTGCTAAATGTATATTTTCAAAATAAAATTATTTGAATTGTTGAACTACTAATCTATCCCTGCATGTTGGCCGTTTTGCAATTTTCCTTCTTCTTATGGTGTTTATTTCCGCCCAAAGATGCGTTAAAATTAGTATTGAAATATGGAACTTTGGAGACTCATAACTTTCAAATATATTTTTTTTACTTTTTTGTTTCCATACAGAGCTACTAATGATGAGACAAATTGATATCATTATTTATTTTGAACGTACATAGTCAAACAGTGGAGTAATCGCCAGACTACGTTTGTATGGATGAATGATCGACTATATAAATATACTTCATAAAAGATAGTTTGATTTCTGCGACAGCTGTCAGTGTCATGTCAATACAGTAACAATAGCGCTTGACAGGCTAAAGATACCGTAACATTAATGTATACGTTAGTTTGACATATGTAGCAGAGATTAAGCTATCTTTTATGAAGTATAGTGTAACCTTAAAGGAGGGTCATGATTGGTGTCTGAGAAAACTAGAGCACCATTCCAAAATTGATCAAGTCTACTGATGAAGAAAGTCCGGGAAGTGACTTTGCGTAGTGATTGCAGTAATGCAGATAAAGTTAATTTGGCATTTCTAAAAAGGAAGAAAGTTTATGGATCTTAGTAGGTGGTGTTCTGTAGTCTCTGCTTACCCCCACTGGTGAAAAATTAGGTTAGCTGATGCAATGAGATTTTACCAATATAGATTTCATACTCATTATAAAGAAATACACGCCTTCTTGTCACAGTCACGACATGCATCTGCTTGTATTTACCTACTCATCATCCTTGTACTGTACTCAAAATTGGTATTTTATTTTAACTTCCTTTACTAACATAATTTAAGTACTTACTAATACTACCGATGGGTTTAATTTAAGGAAAAATCAAAAAATTGTATGTCGTTTTTGTGGCGAATAAACACTTTTTCTTTCTTTCTTCTTCTAAATATAAAAAACTTTTTTGCAAAAAAATACTACCGACTTCCCAATAAAAAACTATAAAGTGAAAACAATTTTATTTTTGGAAGTCGGTGTCTTTCTTGTTTCCCATTTTTTTGCGATATGGACACCGACTTCCAAAAATAAAATTATTTTTCACTTTGTAGTTTTTTATTGGGAAGTCGGTAGTATTTTTTTGCAAAAAAGTTTTTTATTTTTCCCTTTTTAGTTGTACCTACCTAAAATAGGCAAGTTGTTTAGTAAGGTACTCTATAACGCCAGAATAGATCACCCGAATAACATGAAACTTGAAAATAACCAGTGAAATGAGAGATCTGCGTACCCCTTTAGTGCGTACTGGCGTGATGTTATGTTATGAAATGGTATATACACACTTAAACATATACACATAAACACATAATAATACACATATATACACATTAACAGACATGCGATTGCAGCAATGCCGAATGATTTGCCGTTATTTATTAAAGAGTTATGTTATATATCTCCGAAGTTCTTCATCAGATCTTCACCAAATTAAAATGGGACCAATTTCGAAACATACTCTTTCAATCAAAAAAATAATTTTCAAAATCGGTCCACAATTGACAGAGATATAGGTGAACAAACATAAAAAAAAAAACTTACAAGAAGTCGAACATAGTCGGTTAAAAAACATGGCGAGCGATGTTTTACTTTAGCTATCTACTTAGGATCTATGGAATTTGGAACTTTATTTCTATCACTGAGTAGTTTAAAAGATTACAGAGATATAAATTAGGACCCCGTTGTCAGAAAGAGATAAACATACTGTTCAAAAGTACGTCCGTGTCGCGGTCAGACGCAGGACGGACTGAGTTCACTCAAGCTGGTCAGCTTGTGTTTTTCATGGTTGTCCTTTCATTTAATTTATCAAGTTTGTAAGAGAGATTTCATCCTTATTATTGAACCTAACGATCGATGCAATAAAAGTACAGGGTGTAATTTTTAAAGATTTTAGTCGGTTCGATTCGTTAAGCTGTTGGTCCCGGCTGTCATTTGAAGATCTTTAACAGTCGTTACGGGTAGTCAGAAGCTTGAGATCTGACACCAGTCTTGCCAAGGGGTGTAGTGTTACCCAATTACTGGGTTGTGGAGGTTAGATAAGCAGTCGCTCCATGTAACACACTGGTACTCAGCTGAATCCGGTAAGACTGGAACTGGTTCGATTCCCGGGTGTGGCAAGCGAATTTTCGAAAATCTTTGAATGCAGTTTCTTTTCTTTTCAAAAATAAAGGAATGTTTTCTTAGAGTGAAATTTACTATCTACAGTATTAAGAGTCCTTTCCCTTCATGTGGCATTATAACATTCCATCCTGTATATACACATTAAGTTGATGTGTGTATATTTGTGATAGAAATCCTTTTAAGAATCGAGGTTGTAGAGGACCAAAAATAAAGTTATTTATTCGTACCCAAACAGGTACAACGAGACCTCATTTAGAGTAAAACTAAGTAAATAAATAAGTCGTGACCACAAACAAAGACAATGTATATCTAGGCAGGGGTCCTAACGTGCCGCCGAAGTACGGGCACCCTGCCGAGATATACGAGTCGGCAGTTATTATTTATACCAGTTCAGGGAGAACGAGATCTGTTTGTAGTACTGTGTGTTGTGCCCTCGTGTGAAATATTAGCACTTTCGTGTACTTTGGTAGGGAGTTAGTTTTTACCCGACTGCCGAAGGAGGGTAATGTGTTTATCAGTCTATGTATGTATGTTTGTTCCTATATGGCGTTCCAGAGACCAAACGCGTTAGCCGATTTTGATCAATCGATGCGTCTTAACCCTGCGAGTGTCACTGGCTACATTAAAATTGGACAATAGAAAAATGGCGAATTTTGGGCGCCATTATTTTTAAATGTACGTAATTCGAAAAAAAACTAACTGAAAAGTTATAAATAAAAAAAGTTAAATAAAAAAAACCCGACTGCTTCACAAGCGAACTAAAAAAACGTAAACAAGGAGAAAATCATACTGTGCAGGCGGAGCATACACCAGTTTTTGGTCAGCCAGCCCGCGAATATGTATCCTCCGACTGCACAGCATGATTTTCTCTTTGTTTGCGTCTTTTTAGTTCGCTTGTGAAGCAGTCGGGTTTTTTGATTTTTTGATTTTGTACTCTGCATTGGCTAGACCGTTGGGTGTAGTACAGTGCCTAAGGTATTATGCGTGTGAAGTGTCTTTCGGTTTACTACCTAAGTCATACCTACGCCATATAAAGGTTGGCTGTAGTTAAGAGATTGCCCTGTGACTTAAGACCGCCCATTGCATATTTGATTTTTACCCGGCTTGGAAAGTGTTATGTTTTTCGCGCGTGTTTCGTATGTATTGTAATATTCTTTATTACCTCATATCTTTCAAACCACTTGACGAATTTATATAATTAAGACATCTTTAAATAGGTCTTGACCGCCCAAGTGTTCTTAGATAAATGCCGTTACAAGTAAAATTTCACAATTTAAAAAACCCCCGATACATTTATCTTGCGAAAACACCCCGATTCAAACAGTAAAATGTCCCATAACTTTTGAACAGCTGAACCGCTTTTATTTAAACATAGCTAAGAACACTCTCGACAAAATTACCTTTCAAACAAAAAAAAACTAAATCGAAATTGGTTCATCTGTTTAGGCGCTATGATGCCACAGACAGACACACAGATACACAAATACACAGATGTTGTGTAACACACGTGAAACTTATAACACCCCCTCTTTTTCCGGCGGGGGTTAAAAAAAAAGGAACTTGTCGGATTTTGGGACGCCATATTGTGGGCGTTGCAATTTTCTTTTCATCCAAACTATCAAAACGAAGGGTGTTTAGTTGTGATTACGAAAATATAGACCACTTATATTATATAAAAGTCATTCGAAAAAATCATGCTGTGCAGGCGGAGGATATTTATAGTTTTGGTCAGCCACTATTTTTCTCAGGAATGTTTAAATTGACGACACGGGTGGCGTAGTGGTTGAGCTGTGGTTGGCTGCGCTGCGTGTCGCGGGTTCGACTCCCACACGGAACAAATATTTGTATGACCTACAGATAGTTGTTCCGTATCTGGGTGTCTTGTGTATGTGAGTTTAAATGTTTGTAAACGCACCCACGATACAGGAAGAATTTCCTAGGGTGGGGCGACGTTTATAAAAAAAAACAATTTCAAATTAGTATCAAGTTCCTTTCTCTAAGAAACCAAGCTTTTATGTCGTCGAAGCAAAATTATGTCGCATATCTTAACACTCGCAAATAAATCAAAACCTGGGGTCTGAAATTGGTCTCACTGCACAAATGAAGGAAAAATACCGAAACTTTACCACCGGGCCACGACTGCTCAGCAGAAGCATTATTAGATAAAAATACCGCTTAGAAACCACTCGGCAGGGTTTCCCAACTTACTATGAGAAATAAGTTGCATTGCAGCATCAGAGATTCCCCGCTGACTAATGGAGAGCGTTCCGGCTATGATCGCGGACAGTAGCCAGCAAATTGTTATTACTTGATAACTTTTTACACATGCTTTCACACAAAATTTATGCGGTGTGAAATGTAGCTTTTGGTACAAATTAGAACTAATTTTATCTTTTTTTTATTAAGGCCTTATAGCTGATATACGATTGAAATCGCCAACACGCCTTGAGCAAGCGTGGTGATTTCGTCTCGTACCTTTTCTGTTGCTTCTCATACAGAGAAGGTACGAGACGAAAGTTTTGCCCTGCAGTGGGGCAGTTACAGGCTGGTATTTTATTTATTATTTAATTAATATATACTTTATAGCACATCACAAAAAAAAACATACAGGACAAAGTGTACAATGGGCGATCTTATCGCACTAGGCAATCTCTTACAGACAACCTTTGGATGGACTAAATGATAGGAGAAGAATTTAGGGCTGTCAGTGTACAAAATATCAAAAATAATATTACTTAGACTTAATTACATACATACAATATTACATAATATACTTTAACATATCCAATATATAACAAATAAAGGAGAATAATAAAAATTATAGTGAAAGATAAAGCACCATTTTCTTGAACGTTGGCAGTGTTTGAGCACGTCTTATTTCAATAGGTAATACATTCACAACCGAGCTGCCTTTATTTCATTTTTAAGCGAATAATTTTATTTATATAACTATTTTATACCTGTAAAAATGCATGATAGCGCTGGTAAATGAAACTAGCAGCAGAGACGAAATCAAAACGTCAAAAAGGCAGATGACATAACGGAAACACGAATTATGTATTGTTATTGTAAATATTTGTTTTTATTTGAGTAATATTTTAAAGTCAAAAATGGAAGGTAGATTCACCGACTGTTAGTTTATTTCAATAAAATAATTGGTAACTATATTCGTTCAAAATATTTGTAAAAAGTATTATTAATTACTAAACAAATAATGTACACAATTACTGTATTTTTACAAACCTAAATCTATAATTAATTGATAAACGAATGTCACCGGATGTTGTTGCTGTGTGACGTCTTGTCATTTGTTTAAACGTATAAATAGGCTGGTTCTAGTCGAAAGAACTCAGTATTGAATTGTATTGAACTGTGCACATATCTTCATAAAATTAAGTTGTGAGACTTACTGTTGGTGTGAGTAATAAAAAGTGTAAACAAGATGTCTGATCGTTATCATTTGAGAATCCTGAGTACGCCCGCTCTTACATGCATATTTGGGAGACACATTTTAAAGTAACTTTTTAAAAGATAGAAACTTTATTGCTCAAATCACTTAGCATCACATTTAGATGTTTATTTTACGGCATCATTTTAAAACAAATTTACTGAAGTGGTTATTTATCAAGTTCTAAAAATATTCCAAATTATATTCGAAGACGTACTGCGTACTAAAATATTTGCAATGTTTTTATTTCAAATATAGATAGAATATACAATGTAGTGCTTACAAAAAAATTGTAACACGACTCATAAACCACATTGTAAATTCTAGCAACCACGTAAAAAATAATACTCAATTGGTTCAAGACCGAGTCCTTTGTGCCAGAAAAAAACCATTTTTCTTATAGTTAATTACGAAACAGAGAAACACTTTCTAAATTAAATCGAGAACCTTACAAGGACATGAGAATTCCATTACAATGCGTCCTTTCACTGCACTGGTTCACTAATGGACCTCTCTGTGAACTGGACCTTTACGCCATGTTCAAACTATGATTTATTAAGTAACTTCGGGGTTGCGATTAAAAATAGATGAAAGTTCTTATTTTTGGAGGAAATAGAACGTACGAACTTTTGAATTTTGAAATAGAACATTTCGTATTTCACAGTTATCAACCAGCCAATATGAAGTTTAAATTATGTACTTACAACTAATTACCTCATTTCAAATATAAAAGTGGACTATGTGCGATATGAGTCTATCATCATCTGCTTAGCCTTTTCCTAACTATGTTGGGGTCAGCTTCCAGTCTAACCGGATTCAGCTGAGTACCAGTGTTTACATGGAGCGACTGCCTATCTGACCTCCACAACCCAGTAACTGGGTAACACGGTACCCCTTGGCTAGACTGGTGTCAGATCTCAAGCGTCTGACTATTCGTAACGACTGTCAAAGATCTTCAAATGACAGCCGGGACCAACGGCTTAACGTGCTTTCCGAGGCACGGAGGAAACTCGGTATGTTGAAATTGTCACCCATCCACGGACCGACCTCGTCAAGCGTTGCTTAACCTTAAAGATCGTCCCGTGCGGCTGTTATTATTTAGCCACGAGCTCCTAGCGATATGAGTCTATAAGAAACGATTTGTTTTCGGTCTTTTTAACCGATTTTACACGTTGTGGTATTCACTGCACATCTTTTAGTCTACTTACGGTTTATAACACTATAAAACCACACCTTCATATCTTTTGAAATTGAATCAACTCATGTTACTCACTTTTATGTATTCTTTGATACTGTTAGCATCTGAAAAGCATACTTTTAGTTATCTCTGATTGTTTTAATATCTACAATTTATTTATATTGCTAATTTGTAAAATCTTGGAATATTTTATACTCTGTTATTTTCATCTGACCTGACATCTGTCTGTCTAATTTATTTTCTTAAGCCATAGATATAACATACCATGGACTAGATCTTCTTATAGCTCGTTGTACATTATATTTTTCATAATAAGGGCAGCGGCAGACTGCCCCCTCTGTAAAACCGTTTTTTATTAGTTCTGGTCTTGATTTCTGAATTGAGATTTGAATTGAAATTTAGAAGATATGACAGAACGAGGAAACCCGGGTGTCAGCTTTTTGGAGTTGGATGAAGCGAAGAGTCTGTTCAAGTTCATGGCCAAAATCTGATGTACTAGTCTATGTTTATGTTATGATGGGACTGTCATACGCATGGCGATTATAAAAGTCCCTAAATAAATAAATCAGTACCTATAAAAGATTTTTATTTGCAGTAACATCAAAACTTACTAGAATTAAGGAAAACACTAATTTTTGTGCCCTTTGTCAGCTCTTTTTTCACCAATTTGATTTTGATGGATTTTTCAGGTACCTATTTTTTCGTAGATTAGTCTCTAATTACTGATTTCCAGGACTATAATGAAAAACGACAAAACAGTTTATTGCTTGCGATATTACGAAAATATTAGGTAAAGGGCAATGAATGCTATTTCCAAGCTTAAAATAAAACAACTATAGAACTAAACAATATTTTAAAATAACTCTGTATTTACAAAACCTACAAAAAACCATAATGACTTTAACACACTAACCTGAATAAAAAGAATAAAAACAAAAGGCTATTTTTTGCTGGCTGGCAATTAAGTTGACTATAATCTATTCATATGTATAATGGGTCCCGTGGCCCACTAGACTAATGTATCTAGCCCTCAAGGGAAACCTTAACTCCAATGAACAAAAAGGTTTGTTATTAAGGGCCACTTTAGCGTAAACGGTGTTATTATTGGGATAGAAATATCGGATAAGAGAATTTGATACTGAAACAATTGACTGTAGGATGTGTGCTCGATATGGTCAAATGATATCTATGTACGGAGATTATCAAAAGAAAATGTAATCTGTCCTTTGACTCGAACTTTGTCCATCTAAACTAAAGAAGTAAACTTATTAGTTTGTTTGTATTAGGTAATCTCTGAATCCATTGCCTATCCCATCGCTGAAAACCTTAGGAGCTTCTTTGGAAAGAAGTTATGTACCCAGCAAAAAAAACTTCATATCTTCTTAATATATATAATTCTTCTGTACGTGTGTTTGTCACCAAATTTCTCCTAGACGGCTGGACCGATGTGGATGAAATTTTGTGTATATATTTCTATGGGTTTCTGGATGGTTTGAAAAAAACCATTGGACCCGGTAGGTGGCGCTGCTGTCGGTATGTCACCAAAATTGTCTAAGGCTGTACGAAGTTCGCCGGGTAGGTAATTGAGTATACGTGTGCTTTCCACTTCGTTCTTTGACAAATCTTTTACGATTCAAGCGGTTCGGTTGTGAAACGTATTACCTTAGAAATAAGACGTGCTCAAACACTTCCAACGTTTAAGAAAATGCTAAAGGAGCATTACCTTTCATTATATTTTTTGTTCTTTTCCTTTCTCTGTAAGATATTCGATATTTATTAATATATTATGTAGTATTGTATGTAATTTATTTTTTTATTGTCTAAGTAATATTATTTATGATATTTTGTACACTGACAGCCCTAAACTCTTCTACTCTCGTTCAGTCCATCGAAAATTTGTCTATGCCCCAATTGTACACTTGTTTTTAAAATGTCTGTCCTGTATGTTTTTGTGGTGTACAATAAAGTATATAATAAATAATAGTAAAAATATACAGATCCTGCGGGACACGGGAACGAAGGGGCGAAAACATAACCAAAGTAATATTACAAAGAGGTTAGCTGTTTGTTTCTTCGCAGTAGGTAATCTCTGGCAAAAATTCGAAATTTTTTCACCGTTAGATAGTTGCACTGTGGCTACTTTTCAGCGCAGAAAAAATGCATGGTCCTTTAGACCATTCCACGGTAGCGAAACCGCGGGATAAAAGCTAGTTTCAAATAAAACTCTTTATCAATCCACTACCCTCTATTTAAAGTTATCCCTAAAACAAAACAACAGCCCACCGGCTCCCTTCTACCATCGCACATCTAGACGCACTGCAAGTTACCATCCTTACCTAGTTGCCATTCCACCAATTCACACCAAGCGCTTCCAAACATCCTTCATAATGCGCACAGCAAAAGAGTGGAAATCACTGCCTGCGTCTGTGTTTCCGAACGCATTCAAACCGAAATTCTTCAAAGTTAGAGTGAACAGGCTTCTTCTGGGTAAGCTCACTCCATCGTCGACTTTGTGAGTTAAGAGCAAACCCATCTGAAAAATAATGATAATAATAAAACATCAAAATGATTTCAATTAACAAAACTTTACCATTCGCTTGCCAAATCCCTAGTTTATTTCTCAAAGTTACATTTCCAAAAGTTTCACTGAATGTATTTTAATGTAACTAGCGGTGTCTGGGCATAAAGTAGTGTTTTTATGTCACTTTGTCCTTATATTCCATTATGGACGGGTACCAACGCAGTTTATACTGAGTTTATGTACTTAGTACTTTAGTGCAGTTTTTTATTTATATAATGTAAATAAAACTTGGATTGTGTCTCTGTCGTAAAACGTAGTGCGTTCTCGACTTAAAGTTTTCATTATTATTTTTCTTTAAGTCTGGTTAAACAAATTTATTTTTATAAAGAAATTTATATTTCACTTATAAGAAAACAATAATTAAAAACTAGTGTAGATTAATCTCAATATTGTTTAAATCATGCAAAACTACCTCACTTGGAGATAATTTAAAAATTAAAAACCCGATTGCTTAAGAAGCGAACTAAAAATATGTAAATAAGTAGAAAATCATGCTGTGCAGTCGGAGGATACAAATATTCGCGAGCTGGCTGACCACCTGATCCTCCGACTGCACAGCATGATTTTCTACTTGTTTACATATTTTCAGTTCGCTTATTAAGCAATCGGGTTTTTATTTTTTAAACTAACTTTTTTTATTTACAACTTTAAAGTTATATTTTTTTTTTATAACTTTTAAACATATAAGTGGTATATATTTTTGTAGGCAACTCTTAAAACCCTTCATTTAGATATCCCACTCAATGGGTTTGAAAGAAAAAAAATTGATACCGCCGCAATATTTACCTTTCCTTGCAGTCGGGTAAAAAAGAGTGTGATCCCGCGCAATAATAAGTAAATATTTCATTTATTATTCACTTATCCTCGTACTGGAAAGCCTTGCAGCAATTACACCAATGGAGCACCAACTTATAATAAGTCTAAGTTTTCCTCACGATGTTTTCCTTCACCGTTCTCATTGAAGTCAAAGATAAACTTAGAAAGTAAATAGTTATACAAAAATATAGTACCTACTGTAGTTAAAACATCAGACAACAACATCAGTAACAACAAAACAACAAAAACAAACAACATCAGTAACAAAATCTTCACTTCTGTGCACTTTTGTGCATCTGTATTCATCTGTGTGTGTTCATGTTTATATTCTAACTTAGAAGCATTAAAGGCTTTTTCAACTAAACGTTCAACATCATAGAGTATTTCTCCTCATAAAATCATATTATTAGGCAGATACCTGTAGGAAGGCTGCTCCTTATATCCCTCTAAAATTGGAAGGTAAACCTGTTTTGAGAGTAGGTGTTGATAATGGCAATGCTCTGGTTCTCGGGTAAATCCCTTGAATCTAACAGAAGCGGATTCCGCTGCATTTGATCCTTGCTTGCGCAGGCCAAATCCCGGCTACACCGGGAAAATTGTCGTTTGGAAACAATTCTAAAATGCATCGACAAATAGAGATAATAAGTTCAGTAAAGCTAGCTGTTTTTTTGGGATCGGGCAGTATTTTAATAGTTTATATGCATGTTTTTAACTCACTATGTTTTTCTTGACGTATTATTGCGTGCAACAACAGAATGTACTAGTCAGAAGATTGAGTACATTCTTGCAAAACTACTATCTAAATTAAAGCTTGCATTGAGAGGATGGCGATTGCAGAAGAGAGTCAAACGAGCTTGAGGAGAGCTGTCAATAAAATCAAGTGGACTGCAACTTCACGGTGAGCTTTATGCAGAATCATCATCATCATCATCAGTCTTCGTCCCAGTGCTGGGACACAGGCTCCTCTCTGTGAGAGGAAAAGGGCCATAATCCACCACGCTGGCCCTCGCTGTGCGGGTTGGTGGATGTCACATCTCTTAGAATTTTTGGTTCTAGGACATGCCGGTTTCCTCACGATGTTTTCCTTCAGCGTTTTTAGAACAGTGGTGATGAAATAATTTACACAAAGTAATGCGCCTGCCTAGGTACAAACCCTCGTCGTAAGTCTTGGCCGGGGCCACCACTGCTCTCATGCAGAAATATATAATCTGTGCAGAATAAACCGGCTGTAATAAACAAGTAAATTAAATAAACGTTAACATATAATAAAAGGCCATTAACAAAGAAGGTTGAAAACAACAACGTAACATTCGCATCTTCATATCCAATTCCAAACTTGAATATTAAATCACAATAACGCAAACCCTTCACTATTCATTTGAATTCCAACCCTGAAAAGGGACGATACACAGGAGAATAGATTCATTACTAACAAAATCACGGACTGTGAGGAAATAACTTCGAAATAGGCAAAATAAGCAAATATCTTACACACAATAACTTCCTAAATAAAATATATTATAATCTACATTTCTAATCCTGAAGTTTCAAAGTGACAGTTTGTCTGACGAGGGGTCCCTTAGGCCCCTATATTTGCCGACTGACATTTCTATTAGCGGCCAATTTTCATCCCGGAGAGTAATTCGTAAAGTTCTGCAACGATTGTCAATTTTGAGTGAAGTTTTTACTTTTGATGACAAGGCCTGTACCATATTTGATTTGTTTTTTTTGTGGGAGAAAATATGTTATTACTGCCTCGAGTCTGTTTTGTTTTGATGGTCCTTGGGCTTTAGAACAAGATTAATTCTGTCTTCTTTGCTTTCTTTTTAGGGTTCCGTACCTCAAAAGGTAAAAAAAAGAACCCGATCACTCTCTTATCCGTCTGTCTGTCCGTGTGTCACCACCGATTTTCTCAGGAAAGGGCAAGTTGAAATTTATACCAGATACTGAGGTCTATAGTCCCTATAAGGTATCACATCATCAGCCTATTAATGTTCCAACTGTTGGGACACAGGCCTCCTCCCTGTGAGAGGGAATGGGCCGTAATCCACCACGCGGGCCCAGTGCGGGTTGGTGGATGTCACATGTCTTCGAATTTTTGGTTCTCAGACATGCCGGTTTCCTCACGATGGTTTCCTTCACCGTTTTGAGAGCAGTGGTGAAGAAATAATTTACACAAAATAAAGCACCTGCCTGGGCTCGAACCCACAACCTACAACTTGTAAGTCGCGGCCGATACCACTGGGCCACCACTGCTCATAAGGCCACTGCTATAAGGTATATAAAAATCAATTTAATTCTAGGTCAACTGGAAGTACCCTATAGGTTTTGGGGCCAAAACCAATATGGTAGTTCCCGTGGACCTAGAAATATGAAATTTGGCAAAAAGTAAGGTCTTACAGGAAAAATTTGAAAATTTAGGTAATTTTTGGTGCTTACAAGTTTTCGCGAAAATCTAAATCCCTACCTAATCCTAAGATATAATATCCTTAAGAAAATGCACTTATTTAAATCTAAAAGTTGGAACTGTGCCCGGTTAAAGAATATTTTATGAGACCTGATAACAACTGTGCGCTTGGTCCTGCGGTTGAATGTTCCATAGGTAACCTAGTATACCAGTCCAGATTGAGATCACGAGACCAGTTACAAACACATTCGAACTATCAGGGTATGAAAACGTTGTTTCATTGAGAGCCAGGGCCGTATTTAAAGGTTTGAAGGCACTAGGGCAACCAAAAAGGTGGACGCCACGAGTCATTTTTTTCACAATTTTCAATAATATATTTATATTTCCAAAAGTGAATAGAAAATTTCGAGCTTGTTTTGTCGAAAAATCATTAGGTAATAATTTCGGTAAACTGCAGTTCTAGGATTATAAAAAATAACTTGTGGGCCCCTGCACAACAAGAGACAACAAGACAACAAGAGAGCCCCTGTTGCCTTGCCCTAAATGCGGCCCGGTTGAGAGCTATATATTGAGATTTGTAGATCAAGATGAGCTACTCTGCAATTAGATCTACACGGTTAGACAGACATGGCAATATAATAGCTTACCAGTAGAACACTTGTTTGTAAGTAGGCAAAACTACCTTAGCTTGCGAAGGGACTGTGCCCTTAGGAGGCAAAGTCCAAAGTCCTCAGAAGGTTAATTCGTATTCATAGAAGAAAAATTAAAATGTAACGATTTAAAAAGTAGCAAGGGACATATTACTACGTTCTTTAAAAGGTTCTTTACGATTCTGCCGGCTTTTATTCCAGAGAATTATCTTGGAGACGAGGGAAGACTGTCTCAAAGATTTTATGATAGGGTATGAAAATTTTAGTGTGAGTAGAAAGAGCTTGGAATTACGTCGTTCTGTCTTCAGTTATGTTGTCGTTCGATATATATCGAAGAGTCAGAATAAATATTTTTATTAGTTGATATAAAAATGAGCTTAATATGTAATGGTTCGCTACGATAATATATGAATGTGACGATGAATGCGAGGATAAGTCCGTAATGCTTATAACAAGATGATATTTTTGTAATAGTTTCGAAACAGGTACCTTATGTATGAAAATGCTATCGAAATTTATATAAAATTGTTTCTTTTTTCAGTTTTATGTCGATTACAGTTTGAATAGGGTAGTTGACAGAAATATCTATTTATTCAGTTAGATAACCTAAAAATATTGGACACGTATTTTTGCTTTTGACGATGACGATACAGTGCGTTGAAATATCGTGTGATGTCACGGTGTGCTTTATACTAAAAAAGTGACGACACAAGCCCCCACTCCTGAACTTTGATGCGCTTTATCTTTGTCAGTTTTTATTTATTTGATAAAGCAAAAAATACGGGTCCAATATTATTTGATAATCTCACTGATGGGCTAAATAGAATTATCATTTTACTACCCAGGAAACATTCCTATTGGTACTTTAAGGATTACGTGTCATTTTTGAAGTTTATTTTTCTTGTCATGTTTGTAAACAAATTTCCAACGAGGCAGTCAACATATCCAGTATACCATATCATCAAGCCACAAATACAAGCAAATAACTTGCTTATAATGATTGAATCGGTAGTTATTTGCGCGCCGACCTTTTGCATTTGTTCTTTTTACCGACCGATAATAGTTATTTGTTATACAAGAGTGCAAAGTTGCTTTTTAACCGCGTGTTCAATTATGATGACCGAGCAAGCGAAGGATTCTAAAATTGAATCACGAGCGCAGCGAGTGATTCAAAATTAGAATCCTGAGCGTTAGCGAGGGAATCAAAAGAGCACGAGGTGAAAAATCTTTGCACTCGAGTGCAACACGTAACTTTTCATTCCACCTCAGCGAGGAAATGACTAAATGCAAAAAAAAAAACGTTTAAAATCACAAGATAGATAGGTACACTTTTATTTCAGTTTAGGTATTAATTATGACAGGTAAGTATTACAGAATAATCTTTAAATTATAACAAAATAATACTAAGGTATAATTAAGAAAATTTTAAAGTAACGTTGCTACAGTTATTGTTGAGGGAGAAAGCTCATTTGCGCATTATTAACAGTTTCAGTCAATTCTGTTGGCGTCAAACAAACTTCCTCGTCGTTAGAATCACTCATTTTAGTTTTTTCACTTGTTTTCAAGTTTCTTGTTTTTAATATAAGGTTTAACAATGACGTGAAAAAATGCCGCGTAAAGAACCGCGTACAAAGCAAATTGAAAAACCGGCCAAGTGCGAGTCGGACTCGCGCACGAAGGATTCCGTACTTGGTAAATTCCGGTTTACGATTTATTAAAAAAAAACTACTGACTAGATCTCGTTCAAACCAATTTTCGCTGTCAGTTTACATAGTAATGTATATCATATATTTTTATCAGTTTTATCATTCTCTTATTTTAGAAGTTACAGGGGAGGGGACACACATTTTACCACTTTGGAAGAGTCTCTCGCGCAAACTATTCAGTTTAGAAAAAAAATATATTAGAAACCTCTATACATTTTTGAAGACCTATCCATAGATACCCCACACGTATGGGTTTGATGAAAAAATATATTTTTAGTTTTAGATTCAAGTATGGGAACACCCAAAATTTATTGTTTTATTTTTATTTTTGTGTGAAAATCTTAATGCGGTTCACAGAATACATCTACTTACCAAGTTTCAACAGCATAGTTCTTATAGTTTCGGAAAAAAGTGGCTGTGACATACGGACGGACAGACAGACAGACAGACATGACGAATCTATAAGGGTTCCGTTTTTTGCCATTTGTCTACGGAACCCTAAAAAGAACACCAAGAAGGTTCCGAGTCTGAGTTTTTAACAAATTAAAAAAAAGTTGTATGATATATTCGGCACCGTAGAGGTAGCAGTAAATAGGTTTAATGTTTTTTTTAATTCACAAACTTAGTGCACACGATGTTCTAAATTCAATTTACTTTATCCTCTAGTGAATAAAAACGGCTTTTCCACTCAGATATTGAATATTAAAAATACTCTTTCCGAGATGGTGGGATGAAAATAATATTACAACACCATAAGTGATTATTCCTTGCTGGATAGAGTTCGGTGTAAAAGGCCTTATGAGGAAATATTAATAGAATGTGGAGATATTTGATTTCCAGGTGGACAGATGACCTGGTGAGGGTGGCGGGAGTCTGCTGGATGCAAGACGCACTGGACCGGGCAATGTGGCGACGCTTGAAGAAGGTCTATTTCCAGCAGTGGACGTATTTTAACCCCCGCCGGAAAAAGAGGGGTGTTATAAGTTTCACGCGTGTTGCTGTGTATCTGTGTGTCTGTATGTGGCATTATAGCGCCTAAATGGATAAACCGATATTGATTTAGTTTTTTTTGTTTATAAGGTGATTTTGTCGAAAGTGTTCTTAGCTATGTTTGAATAAAATCGGTTCAACCGTTCAAAAGTTATGGGCGTTTTACACACCCCGATTCAAACAGAAATGCTGTGTTTTCGCAAGATAAATGTGTCGAGGGCTTTTTAAATTTTGAAATTTTGTTTTGTGGCTGATATGTTGATGATGATGATATGATATAAGGTTTATTTTTAAGAAAACATGGAAAAATTGCCTACTAGTATCTAGAATAGGGTCCAGGTCAGTCAGGGCTACTGACATATGAAACTGCCGCTTTCTGGAGCAAGCATTTGATCCAAAAAAAAATCTTCCTTAGGTTTTTCTCGAGGCTCGTGCTATTATGCCATTGGCCGTCACGATTATCAGCACAATGACTGCTGTATTCACATCTCGCATTTTAATAACTTCGCGAACCCTAGTTGAATTTAACTTTGTCAGTTTTCACAAGGTTCTCGTCATGCGGGACTCTATATAAAGGATCATAGTGATGAGTTCGGATGGAATGTGCTGTCAAAGAAGAGCGATTTTAGCAATAAATTGGTTAAAAAAAATGATGGCCGAGCGTATACTACTTGCATACGCCCGGCACCGTGCATCATTTATATCACACGAGTTGCAATCAGTTGATATCACCACCTATTATAGTGACCGGGCGGCCATTAATAAAATCTACGAGTCGATTGCACTTTTCTGCATGTGTGGATGTATCGGATTAATAAATAAGTCTTATTTGTTTGTGCTAAAATCATTACGAATATAATAATATTTTGTTACTTTTCAGAGAAAATTAAACATGCTGGCAGAATGGTTTTAGAACTTATTGACATACACACAAATATAAGAAACTTCTACTATTCGTGGGTGCTTTTTGTAACGAGACTTTCTGAAATTGCCCGAATGCAAACAACCAATCACGCGACACACACCACACCTACTACGGCTATCGTAGTCCCCAATCAATTCCTTTACCATGCAACACAGAAAAAGTCAAATAAAACTACAAACAAAAAAAAAACAGCTTCATTTCCTTTCCAGCCAGTCTTTTTTGCAGCAGATCATTTTGATTCCTACTCAATATATTGTGCCGCACGTAACTGCAGCCGGGCGATCACACGTTATCGGCGCCCGTTAATATCGCCCGGTTACGATCGCAACACATCGTCCATAGTATGAGATCCCAGTGCAAAAAACTGCATGTATATTATTTTTACTGATATTATTTGGAATAATTTTTACATAGATTTGAAATTTAATTGATATTTGATTATTTTGACATTGTTACTATATATTTTATGGTTTTTTTTCGGTGTTGGAATTTGGAATTATTTTATTTTCAAATTCATATTCTTTTCATAGTATTTGCGCGCGTTAGTATGGCAAACATGGCTGAACATTTATGTTATTTTTTTGTCATCCTGCAAGCAAGATTAATGATTTGTTGTATGTATACACATGTTTGGGCAAATAAATATATCTTATCTTATATTATTTTTATTAAAACTTGATTTTTATGAACCATTCTTGATAGTAGAATAAATTATATCAGGGTTGACTAGCCGTATCTGGTCGCAAATAGTTTATTTTTTTACTTTGCCTTGCTCTATTTCTCCTGTATCTTGGTTACGTAAGCAACATCATCTAGCTCTCAGTTAGCCGCCATTTACTAGGTTTAGCAGATAAACTGGCAACCAACAGATTTTTTAAAGAGCTGCTAACCTTATTTTTTCCTATTTTTGTCCACCACTTTCTTTCAAATAATTTGTGGTGAACTATCAAACATTCATGTTATTTAAACGTTCATCATGAATCACTCTATCTAGTGAAAACCGCATGAAAATCCTTGCAGTAGTTTTTGAGTTTATCGCGAATAGACAAACAGACGCGGTGGGGTCTTTGTATTATAATAAGTAGTGAAGGTACTTGCGGCTAGACATTTCCAGGACACCCTGCACCAATCTATTCTAGTATCCTTCATGGAAATTAAGTTTAATCAAAAATAATTTACCTGCAGAATTTTGAAGTAGGATCTTAGGCTACCAGTATCGGCCAGCTTCGACCAGCTTCGCGCAGATTATTGCGACCACTCGCTGTCTATAAATATGGCGCTGACTGTACTTGCTGTCTGATATATAGCGCTCGGTTCGAGAGATTTGTGCGAAACCGGAATACAATACATTATATCTCGTTTTGGTAGTTATTTTATCGTGTTATTTATTTTCAGATGTTCTTTTGTTGAATTGTTTTTTTTTCTTGTGGTTTCGTGGCAGTCAGTGGTCTTAGAATGAATAACTTTAGGAGCTAAGCTAAGGAGATTCTTTATGCGACTCTCTCTGGCCAGAGGTGGTAAGATGAACACCATGGTGGTGGGTATAGTAGTAAGTAAGAGACTGACAGACCCATTTATCCGCGTACGTCATTCCTAGAAGTTCCAGAACAAAACATAAAGTAAGGAAATTTCTCTAGCATTAGTATAAAATATTATAAATTGTATTTACATATAGATATATTTTCCATTTAGTCTATATTGTCTGTGACTATCCGAGTCTGCTAGTATGCTCATAATTTGCTTGTCCGCTATTTATGCGAAGACACTGCCTCCTAAGATACAGGATCTTCCAAGTTCAGGAGCGAGGGCTCAAATTTTGTATTGAATGTACCTATCTTTCGCACACTAACTTATATTATTATATTAACAGGTCATCAGTCAACTCTATGGAAGGCCTTCCAATGCTGCATCTTCTGGAACACGGTTGTTACTTCAGAACCTTTAGACATTCCAGAATTCGTTCTGCGAGATATGTGCCTTGCCCAATGCCACTAAGTTTGCTAATTCTTTAGGCTATGTCGGTTACCTTGATTATCCCGTACAAAAAACTGAATAAAATTTACAGCATATTTATTCATTTCCCTTTTGCATTTTCCCAAAAAAACCTTTATTGCCCTACATCGAGTAGTTAGAAAACATTAAAACCGTTCTTCCGTTATATTTTTATTTACCTTTTATAAAAGTGACCTGAGTTAATAACCTGACCTGACCTTTCATGTCTATTTAATAACGCTCCACACGACATCGGTTCTAAGAACTGCAGCAACTATTTTGATTCGATTGAAAACAATTTCTAGCTAGCCATCTTTTAGAAACCAGTGACACTATACGACAGCTATGTTGTTTCTGACGGCGTGGTCAATCATTTTATTGATTTATTCGTTTGACCTTCTCAATGGAACTCCTTGCGTTAATTACACATCATCATCAGATAATAATATTCCCACTGCTGGGACACAGGCCTCCTCCTTGTGAGAGGGAAGGGGTCGTAATCCACGACGCGGGCCCAGTGCGGGTTGGTGGATGTCACATGTTTTCGAATTTTTGGTTCTAGGACATGCCGGTTTCCTCACGATGTTTTCCTTCGCCGTTTTGAGAGCAGTGGTGATTATATAATTTAAACAAAGTAAAGTGCCTGCCTGGGCTCGAACCCACGACCTACAACTTGTAAGTCGCAGCCGATACCACTGGGCCACCACTGCTCTGTAATTACACCAGGGGGGTGACCACAAGCTCTTAGAGTAAGGTTATTTTGAGATCGAGTAAGTGACAGATGTATACAAGTCTCTACTCGTCGACGTCGTAGTCGTTACTCTAAGAGCTTGTGGTTACCCCCCAGTGGAGCACAACTTATGATAAACTAACTATAAGTCAAGGTTTCTTCGATGTTTTCCTTCACCGTTAAACTTAGGCAAGGTCTTAGCCACTCGGCCACCACGACATTAGAAGTGATCCTGAGTACTACAGTGACAATAATACTTATTTCTGAAAGGCTGTGAAGTTTAGTGACATACCCTGCATTTCAGCGAGTTCAGCGGCCATGAGACCCAAGACTCCTGATAGTGGTAGGGAGAACTGGGTCTCAAGATGAAGTGACTTTCAATCAACGATAACAATTGTCAAAAGATCCAGAATGTCTAAGATTGTCAATTTTACCGAGATGTCACAGACTGGATAGTGTTATTGGGTGTATACTCAGTACCAGTTCGGGGTCATATTTGTCTACGGTTAATGAGAATATAGTACATTACTGCCGCGGTCTATAATGACTACTTTGCTGGTCGCGCTGATTATGGCTGACAGCGCAGCGTAGCGCAGCTCCAGGCCGACACAGCGCGGTCAGCGTGCAGCACTTGATGGACGAGCTGAGATAAAGGCCGAGACCGTAGGTCGAGGCCTTTACAGCGAGGACAGCAAGGGCTGCAATGATGACCAAGCTGAAAGGCCTAGAGCGTAGCTTAGCTAGCCCGAGGCAATCATAGCGTGACCAGCGAAGCAGTCATTGTGGGCCAATGTTTGTATAGTGCTTTACTCAAAAATGCAAGTACCTAATCTAAATAAAACCAGCAAGTTATTTAAATAAAAAATATATTAATTAACTAGAATTTTAATTAAAATGAGAATTATGAAAAGTACAGTTACTAAAATTCAACACCGACTTTCCCGGTTTGATAATACTAATAGTTTGCGATAATTCTAATGCGGTGTTTCACTGCTGTATTATTGAAAAGAAAAACATTTAAAGATTTAGAATTCCTACTGATTTTCCACTGCACAAGTTTTTCATATGCAAGCTTATATTTTTCCTTTGAGTTTTGCGGTATCAAATTTTCAACCACTAATTTAGCTTCATCTTAAATGTCTGGCGGTGTTAAACTCATTGAATCGGAAGAATTTTCGCTTTGAGAGCTCATTTTTAGTAAAAAAGTCACTAAATAAAAACAAAATTTTCGCTGAGCCGCGCTTTTGTTACTTCTTTGTTTTTTTTTTGAGCAATGGTAGTTGGAACTATACAGCCTAATATGGAATAAAATCTTTTTGGATTTGATTTTTTAAAACACTGATACGTAAAAATAGCGGCCGGCAAAACATTGCCGGCCTGTTAGAGCGGCCAGCAAAACTTTGTCGGCCGCTCCTTGAAACAGAACGGCAAGGTCGACTTTGCTCAAACAAGGTTGTCAAAATAATAACCACATTACATGCATTTTTGAGTAAAGTAATAGTACATTGTTTACCGAGAGGAGAAAGTGACCGATTACGAGCCCGAGCCGTAGGCGAGGGCTTTAAAACACCCGAGATCGGGAATCGCACTTTCTCTCGAGTGATACATAGTGCTTTATACTACACCTACGAGGAAAATAAAAAACTAAATCTTTACTAATTGAAATTTATATTGAAATTGTTGCAGTTAGTGAAGCTTAATGTAACACTTTTTCCATTAATGTTTGTTTGAGATGTTTGCGACAATGTAGGAGGAATAACTGGCTGTGCTGTTGGCACTGCGCTCGTAGAAGGCTGTGGTGCCAAAGGGGCAACTGGCTGCTGAGGGGCATCTGGCATTGCCGCGCTCGTTGATGGTTGAGGAGATGAGTCTTGATGCACATTAATCGATCCCGATATTTGGTTATTTATTCGTGTTTTGTTTTCTACGGAATTCTCTATGTAGCTTTCTGCAACAGCGGACGATTTCCAACCACCGTGACGTTTTATTGTGGTTAAATCAGCACCAGTATCGGCAAGAATAGTCGCTGAAGTTCTGCGAAAGCAGTGGCCAGTGTATTCTAGTGGATTGAGTAAATTAAGGTAGGAAGCTATTTCTCTTGGCACAGTACTTATTTTGTTTTTCCCAATTACTTGTTTCGTACATTTTTTGTTTTTATATTGTAGTAAAAACCGATTGGTTTTGGGGTCACTGGGGCGAATTTCGTTATATTTCTTCACTATCTCATAAAATAAGCCCGATATAACAAATGATCGCTGAATTTTGGTTTTGTGTTAGGAATATTGACGATCATTCCATTTTCGAGGATTTCGATATCGTCTGTTGTCATATCCACAAGTTCTTGCGAACGAGAGGCCCCATTTACTCCTAAAATCAAAATAACCTGTAAACAAAAATATCAAACATGAAAACCTAGTAGATTTCTACTCATAAATAGGTACGTAATAAATCATAAACCAGTGCATTTTGTTCATAAACTTACCATCATCAACAAATATTTGTCATCTGGAGCATTCTGCAAAAAGGAATAAACATCCTTTGTAGTAAGCACTTTTGATTTCTTACTACGGAATCCCTCCGACTTTCTTTTCAGAAATGCTGTAAGATTTTTGTATTCTTGAATATTTATGTCGTTTCTTGTCAATATAGTACTTTTCAACATTGAGTACATAGACCATAACGTACTTGGTTTGTATTTTTGCGCTTTTTCACTGAAATAAGCTAGCAAAACAGTTTCAGAAAAAGATGCCGCATTTTTTTCACTTTTCCATTGCAAAAAATCGTCATAAGTTTTATTATATTTTTTAATTGATTTCTGTGGTAAAAGGTTATCAATCAGTATTTTTGCTGTTTCCTTCAACTGCGGCGGAGTTAAAAAATCTTCATCATCACTATCACTACTTATCATTTTGATAGTTTTATTTTACTTTTCTACGAAAACTGAATCCTCAAACAACACACAAATTGAAAATGGCGCCAATGGCGTCTGCAATTTTCACATGTTCTTTTTTCAAATTGTTTGACACCATCCAACACACAGCTAGTGGCCAGTGTCATTTTGCGAACTTGGAGATAAAAACTCACTGTAAAAACTTTTTGGCTTTTGATATTTAGGTTACCAGCGCATAGTCTTACCCAAAATTAAAAAAGAAAAACTACGTAAGAAATGGATTTTCATACACTTTTCTCTCCCGCTCAGATGCGTTTTCTCGCCGCATATTTGTTCGATATGCAATGACGTACTTTCTACCGTAAATTTGATAAAGTATCAAGATACTTTCCGAGCAGGTGTAGTATAAATAATATAGTAGTAGTAGTAGTATCTAGTGTATAGTACATTACTGCAGCAGCCAGCAAAAGAGGCATAGGACGAACGTGCACATACGTTAATCAAATTTTTTTTCGCGTTTTAAATAGTTCATTTGTTTTTTTTTTTCAATAAACAGATTTCTCTTTGCAAGCCAGTTCGAATTTTAAATAAAAGCTTTCATAAGTTAGCTCCTTGGTTGCTATGTTTCGGAGTAAAACATCGTTCCATTTTTAAATTACACGACAGATATGGGTTTACTATGTCATTTATTTGGCCGCTAAACCACGACAGACATGGATTTTCATGCCGGCCGCTGCTCGCATGTATTTGGCCAGTACAGCAATTTCGATTTATCAACAAGGTTGTCAAAATAATGCTCAAATTGCCAAGCATGTTTGAGAATAGAGTGCTGGCCGTGTACGGGAGACGCTGCGTTGGAAGGCCTCCCACTAGGAGAGTTGATGATTTTGTTAAAGTTGCGGGAATCCCGTGGATGTGGTGACACTTGGAGGGAGGTGTGGGGGAGGGTATGTTCAGCAGTGGACGTCTTTTGGCTGTAATGGTGATGAGCTGACAAAATATGAAATTAATACTCTGCCCTCTCCCTTCGGGAAATTGTGTTACATAAATCAAAACCATGAAATTAAATACAGATAAATATCAATCGGCTTCTAAATGTTAGTTTCAATCGACGTTGTATGAAAACAGTGATTTTATCGCGTCAGGAGCAATTGCAACAACGCGACACAAATTAATGTGCGCGCCTGTAGTTCATGAATATCTGATGTCGACTGAACATACAGTGATAGATTGATTAGGTTTAAAACTGTTTCGTGTTTGTTTCAATATAGAAGTGCTATTGTATTTACCGTTTTGTTGACTTATATATATAGTTGTAGTTCCATAACAAAATGCTATAAGATTTTTACGGAACTAGCCTAGCCTAGTGCAGGAGTCTTCAAAAAATCTCCTAAGTTTGTTAAATTCTAGAGCAGTGTTTTTCAATATTTTTTTGAATACGTGACCACATATTAAGTAAAAAAATATGGCGACCTCCTAGGACCGTCACAATTCAGTGAATGGGAAGCACACTGCACTCTAGTGATCAAGTTTTGAATCAATAGGTACGTCTGAGTTGAATATATTTCTAATCACACACAAATAGTGTAAAAGATATATATAATTAAGATTATAAAAAATATATCGAGGAATGAACAGGCACAGTCTTTTTTTATAAAAAATTTACCTATAACATTCACTTTTTACTATAATCTGACTTGCAACCGCGACCCCATAAGCAAGATCTCGGGACCCCCTGGAGTAACATATATTCTTCTATTCTATTCTATATAACCATATTAATTTAAAAAAAAAATCCGTTTATATTATTTTTAATTAAACTTTATATGTATGTCCAAATGTCTGACAACCAGTGTTGACTTGTTTGTGGAAGTTAGACTGGTAATGGTTCCAAGTAAAATATACCAGCAGTACCCGGTTATACTGGAAGCTGACACCAACATACTCGGGCAGAAGATGATAAAACTTTATGATATCGCAAGATCGTTATTTAAAATACATAAAATAACAAAAGAGAAATAAAAAAAGAAAGAGCAAAAAAAATGAAAAAGCGAAAAAAAATATGAAAAAGAGAAAAAAAAGAAAAGAAAAAAAAAGTATTAAAAATAATAGGTTATTAAATATAGGCTCCAGGTTGCCTGGAAGAGATCGCGGCAAGCGATAAGGTCGCCCATTGTATATTTTTAGTTTTAAGTTTCTTTTGTTCCTGTATTTTCCGGTGTACAATAAAGTATAAATAAATAAATAAATAAATAAATAAATAAATAAATAAATAAATAAATAAATAAATAAATAAATAAATAAATAAATAAATAAATAAATAAATAAATAAATAAATAAATAAATAAATAAATAAATAAATAAATAAATAAATAAATAAATAAATAAATAAATAAATAAATAAATAAATAAATAAATAAATAAATAAATAAATAAATAAATAAATAAATAAATAAATAAATAAATAAATAAATAAATAAATAAATAAATAAATAAATAAATAAATAAATAAATAAATAAATAATATTTTGGTAATGGATCCTAAAGTTAAAACGACTGTTCGAGGTTTTTACGATAGAAAGCAACTGCTACACCCCTAGTGATGTTAGGAACTGTACCAAAACTGATGTGTTCTATGTTTCTAATCTGACAAATGCAACGTCATGTTTGGGGGTTCGTATTCCTGCTTCTATTTTTCTCCTCTAGTCATTGAAAAACAATTTATATATTTTGTGCACAGTAGGTAGCTACGCCGATTACGGCGTCAATGACGAGCTTAAGGTCTTACAAAGTACAAGTGTGTGGGCTTTTAAGACACTCCAGCATGACTGCTATATTCTGCAAAGGGGCACCGCACTCTCATTGGATACCAGATAGACCCGTATGAAACCCCATTTTGCCAAACCCAGTATTCCTGCTACATTGTGTTATTTATTGCACAACATTCTTGTCAAAGTCAATCTTAATTACTTCAAGTGCCACTGACGTCAGCTAAAAGAAGCCTGTAAAGTACTATTTGCACGTTTCATCCCCCGTGCCATATTCTTCCCACATGCAAAGCGCAATGAAAATATTGATGGTCGTTGGAACACGCGGCGTGGCGTGGCTGTGGAGTGTGCACGGCAATGTGGCGTGGTGTAACATTTACAACGTACAGGCTTATTGCGTTCGTAATGCTTGTTAGGTATCGGCTCTTCTGTAGGTTGTCTATGGTGTAAGTTATGAGTGATTCACGATTGTTTGTCACAGAGCAGGGAGACAGTTTGATAGCTTGTCCTGTGCACCGCGCTCCGGTCGCAGCTCGCTTGCAGGGATTGCCCTGACCTTGGGCAATAATGGTGGAAGCGCGGCCCGTCTTCAGGTTGAATTACGACGAGTTTAGAAATATGACAAGCCCGTCACATTATTACTGAAAGCTAGAATGAATATTTGTTACCACCAAAAAAGTGTCAGTGCAATAAAGCTCAACGCCACATAAAGGTCGCTACATATGTTACATTTTTTATTCCGGAGGGGCGGAACGGGGGACAAGTTTTGAAAACATCGTTTCATACAAAATGTATACGAAAGAAAAAAATATATAAGAAAACTAGTCACCGGTTCTATGGCTAATGTGGTCAGCTTATTGCCACATCTACCCCAATGAGTAGACGTGTTCTTGAGTTGAGACCGCTAATCGACAAACTTATAGACGACCTCAGCTCAGATGGTGCGATCCCTCCAGTGGGTTCTAGCATTGTCAAGGCCCAGCCAGGGGGCTCAGTAGCCGTGGCTTGGTCACCCACGGTGAAGCGAAGAGGAACCTGAGGTGGAGAAAAATGCCACAAGGAGCGATGTTATTGCAGAAAGGCTGCTACCAGCTGGATCAGAGTAGCTGAAGATTGAGTAATTTTACTAAATTTTTTTTAAGGATTTAGTTCCCGCTGCTTTTCGTGCCTTGTAACCGTCTTATAGCACATCCCGAGGCAGCAATACTACACAATACCGGTCTGGATCGCAGTTCCTGCATTCGTTGGCTTCTGCAATTGTCGCCGCGCAAACTACCCGATCGATCGTCTCTTTAATATGTGGATAAATTGCGTTCCTTAAGCTTAGTCTACCGGTGTAGTATTAAACGTGGGAGTTTACGATACAAATGAGGCTTTGACGTAATACGGAGTGTTTGCGTGGAGGGAATGTGGGAGGGTTCGGAAAGTTCTGTAGTGGAAAAGTTTTTGAAATGTGTGCTCGTGTGGCGAAGGAATTTTCTATTGCATTTGTAGTTGGGTCATAAATTGGAAAGCGAGTCTTTCAGGCCGTGTTGTGGCATTCCGTTACGATTCTTAAGAATTTACAAACTGATTTTGAGTTCTACATACGTCAGCATTTTCTTGCTGATACCTCCCGTGGTCTGTAATAGCCTATGGACCTGCCCAGAGTGTAACTAGCTCTCTATCAGAGAATTTTTTCATCATAGATCAGTATTAGAGAATGCTTTACCTCTTATAATAATAAACTAACGTTTAGGAAATGATTATCTGCAATATAACACCTTGATATCTTCAAGATTATGATTTCAATTCCCTCCAGACTTCTAAGCACATCCACAGTCAATAAGCGAAAAATAGTTTCATACGATTCTGACACAGTCCAGTGTCCGAGCGGACGGAAATCATAATCCTAAGCATTTTGCAAACGCGGCGATTTGCCAGCGTACGTACCACGCCGTACGTCCTTTAAGTAAGCGATCTTACTGAGAGAAACTTCCCTTATTTTTTTATCTCATCGACTCGTTAGTGCTGAAATTCTTGGAATTCTTTCTTGTTAGTTCGAGTATCTACTAATTAAGCAGTAGTGAATGCAAATCTTTATTAAGGAAATTAAAGCTTTCGTTAGTTATGGCGAGTGTGCTCTTGGATTTTATTTAAAAAGGAGGTCGTTCGGACTGGAATTGGAATCTTGGTTTTTATTGGAATCTTGCGATAGAATGTTTCTTGGGTGGTATGCAGAACAGGGTGTAAACTCCCACAAATTCCATTGAAAAGGGAGGATCCTCCAACAAGACGGGTGTTGTGTCTGGTCCGGGCTGTTGTATATATTCAAATCGTGCCAAAAACTGCTTGCACTACGCAGGATTTTGTATAACGTCAGGTCATAAGCTCGTATATTCAAATATGCCGCTACAGATCTTTGTTATTCCAATAGTTCGATAAATGTTACAATGGACATTGGAATTAAAAGGTCAGTATTGAATTTATAGTCATATCAATTATATAGAGGTCTGCATCATCACAAACCTATCGAACATACCCATTAGGCAATGGGAATGCTTAATAAGTTTTTATAAGTCAACTACCCTAAGTCAAGACAAGAGCGTGACCCCCTTTCTGGCTAGCTACTGCAGTATTTTCACCATACGCATTTTGTCAATTCACTAGCAGAACAGAAAAGTTCTGGAGTGGCGACCGCGAACCGCAAGACGTTGCGTTGGAAGGCCTTCCACCAGGTGGACCGATGACCTGATGAAGGTTGCGGGATCAGCTGGATGCGGGACGCACGGGACCGGTCAATGCGGTGACGCTTGGAGGAGGCCAATGTCCAGCAGTGGACGTCTTTCGGCTGAAATGATGATGATGATGATCACTAGCAGAACTGAAATATTCTAGATCTAGCGAACGCCTCGCGTTTCCCGTGGGAATACAGCAATAAAAGTAGCCTATGTCACCCGGGGATAGAGTAGCTTCCTAACGGTGAAAGAATTTCTTAAATCGGTCCAGTAATTTTAAGTTTATTCGTTACATACAAAAATACAAATCTTGCCTCTTTAAAATATTTTTTATATATATAATATAATATAGTATATATTATAATAAGATATAGATAACAGTTTAGGTAAGATTCGCCTTATTACGTTCCCAAATTATTACTGCTAACCTGTACCGTCCAACAGCTGGGCAAAGGCCTCCCTACATCCCTTCCACTGTGCCCGGTTCTGTGTCACCTATTTCCAAATATTGAGGCAAATTAATTCCCTTGGCCGTAGGTAAATCATCTGTATTGGAAAACAACCGCCTCTTTCAGGGCCATAACATAAATCTCTGCGTTTTACTGGCGCCGTTTGGGTCCGGCAGACGTTTGAATTTTAACACTTCCTCAAAATTTATGCTTGCGACGAACTGATCAATCTTCTGGCCATTTGGATGTCATCTACTGTTCTTTATTATACAATTCTTGTTTGTTTAATAATTTGATAATTTAATAAACTTACTTACTAGTGACTAAAAACTTATTTGGAACTCAGTTAAGTCTAATCAATCACCATCTACTTTTAATTGCGGGAATACCCTCCACTGAACTGATATCTGTCTGTGTGATAGCGTCTTCTTAATTGGTACACTCTTGGCAGAGTGGAGGTGATCAGCATGTTGCAGTGAGACACCGGGCTACCATGATTCATCTGCCATGCTCGCTTTGATCAATTAAGCCGAGGGTTTAGGTATACACAACATTCGGGACTTGCAAGCCGATTCTTGGCCACCGTAAGTGCGGGCTTGCGGACGGCGAGCTACCTTTTACCAGTACCAGGCCCGAGTCGAAGCCATCGCGACGCCAGTCACGCCTCAAAGAGATATCAGCAAAAACTGACGGGTTCCGCTAGGGTCTATGCCTGTCTGAGCCGCGGATTTTGAAAGAGAGTTACCACGGACCTGGCACAAGCAATTGAAGAAACAGGGGCGGGTTTTAGTCAGTAAAAGTCTGACACGCCCTTCCGATTCACCCAGAGTGGGAGAAGTCATTGGATGATTTGCTACTCTAAAAAAAAACGTATACACAGCATTTTTATTTTAGTTTACAGTCCAAAAAGCTTAAGTATCACATTATATTTATAACTAGAGGAACTAAGAAATAATTTTAAAATCTCAGTTATGATGTCTTCAGAACGAACCCTGCCTTACATCAAGAAGAAGAACACGGCCTCTGAGATGTGACTTGAGTCACGCATTTTATCACGGTTTTTGCTCCCAAACTGTGATAAAAATGACTCAAGCCTGTCACAGTAAGCCATGCTCGCCCGGCTGGTCGAGGAAGGTTATTAGGATAAGAAAAGATTGACTGCCTCGTTAGTCTAGTGGTCACAATCGTTACAGCTGATCCAGATGTCCTGGGTTTGATGTCTGAGTCGGGCAAAGTGTTATTTATTTATATACACTTTATTGGGTTTTCCCATCTGGAATTTTTAAATAGCAGCCTGGAGACTTGATTTGTGCCTGATGGCGATAGGCTCGAGCCCTATGACATGGGACTTAACAACTGGCGTAATGTGGGAAAGTATACCCACATAGGCCACATACCGAGACCCGATTCTTCCTAACCTACGAGGACTACAGCACCTTTAGCTAAGTTTACAATCTACAATCGATAACGCTAGTAGAAAACGAATCAATGTATGGGCATGACACATCTGAATGTTAAGTCACGTATCAGACCATACAAATAGAAGGCGTTAACGATTGTAGAAAGAGATTCGATACGAAACGTTTGTAACTTGGCAAGGAAGGCAGGGGTGATGGTACTTTGTATGCTACTTAAGTCTATTGTACTCGTACATGTCCCACACTAGGGTTTTCCGCGTACTTAGTCACTAATAAGTTTATTGTCGCTAGTGGAGTGCAAATAATGCGTGGAAAGGGGTGCATATCAAATGAGTAGGTAGATAAGTATCTTTCTCTTTGTTAAACATTCAATGGGTTAGAAACTTGTCGGAACAAGGAGGTTTTAAAGGGGTCTACTATAAAGATACAGCAAGAAAAGTAGGAAAAATATCATAGTAATGGAGTGAATTCAATCACTTGGAATTTAATGCCTCCAAGTGCAAGACTATTATAAAATTTACTCGATTGTATACACGCATTCAAAATGACTACCACATATCGGGTGACACCCTATATGTGGTGGCCTCGTAGCACCCGTGCCAAGGCTTTATAATGACTTGGTTTCGTCATGAGGCAGTAAGGGTTTAAGGATAATAATGCTGTTATGGTATTGCATATTTCCTTTGCTCGCAGTAAACTAGAATATAATTCACTGGTGTGGGATCCGCACGAGCAAAAGTATAAGCTAATAGTAGAACGGGTTCAACGCAAATTTGCTCGATATCTATAAAAAAAAGTTGTATGGGTACTATCCGTATTTGTATCCGTATCTGTTGCTCGCTGCAACAAGCTGGAACTGCGACGTAAGTGTGCGCTGTTGATGCACTACTTCTTTGTGCTGAACAATAGGATCAACGACTCGTCCACACCAGCTCGCTGTTCACTGTTTGCTCCTGACAGAATACGGGTGCCGCGCGCCTGAGCCCCGGGATGCCTGCACCTGTAGCAAAGTTGACAATCTGCAATCGATAATGCTAGTAGAAAACGAATCAATGTACAGGAATGACACATCTGAACGTTAAGTCACGTGGTCAGACCATACAAATAGAATGCGTTAACGATTGTAGAAAGAGATTCGATACGAAACGTTTGTAACTCGGCTAGGGGGGCTGTTCGCGGCTCCTCCCTCGCGTACCGTGACAGCGCGATATGGGCATATGGGCATATGCATACAACCCAGTCGCTCAATCTGCTGAACGCTCTAATTGCTCAGGAACCTGGCGTCGACATATTTATGTATAAAGACTAGGAACTTTACATAAACATTTAACATGCATTTATCCTTATACACGACTACTAATATTCTAAAGGATTTATAAGTGCTTAAGTTTTTGGCTTGCAGTACGCTTTGGTGCAAACAGTTAGTACAGCAAGAAATTGTTATAGAATAAATAAATCTGATTCAAGTTGCTCCGTCTTTCATTTCGTCGCATGTAATTTTAAAATCTTAGCTGATTCTGTAGTAATTTTTTTACACAGTTTGATAAATCGTGAAAGCGAGCCTAGTACCTACCTAGAACACTTAAAAGATATGGAATAGGCTCCTGATCCTAAGATCTTTCCACAGAGCTACGACATGGACATCTTCAAATTAAAAAAATAAGGGAGTCGTCTTCAAAAAGAACGGACTTGAAACAACGAACCGGGGTGGTAATACGCCTGGTAATCCTGGTAAACACTTACAATAAGGGTCTGTTTTTTGGCACTCTCTGGCATTTAACAAACACCCACTAATGGATCACGATGCCTCTTACAGAAAGGAAGCTCTTTTCGTAGCAGTGGGAACATTCTTGGCTGTTATTTCCGTCTTTTTAGGGATCCCTACCCGAAGGGTCTAAACGGAGCCCTATTGCTGTCACTCACGTGTCTGTCTGTCCGTTTGTTTGTCCGTCAATCTGTCCGTCTGTCTGTCTGTTCGTCATCTGCCTCTCAGGTTTTACGGTTGGAGTTGCAGTCTTCAAATTTCCACAGTATATGCATCATGTTGGCCCAAATTCATACAAATTATCTAAAAATATTTTATAATGTTTTTCAGGGGGGCTCCGATATAGGTAAAGGCGGTAGTGGCGTGAACAAAATATTGGCCTCCCTCATCGAGTGGAGTATCGTTGTTTAGAGCTCGTTGAGTAGGTAATTACAGTATTTTTTAATTTAAAAATATTGGAAAAGAAAGAAAGAAAGAAAGAAAGAAAGAAAACATTTATTGCCAACTGTAACAAAACAAGAACAAACACAAATTAGTTCTGAGGCACAATATTATTTCAGAATGGCAAAAGGAGCGGGCTCAGCATATGCTGAACAGTGTAAAGCATGGCTATTACGCTGGTCAACGCTGATTTACAGCCCGCCCCCTTAAAACAAAGGAATGAGAAGCCACCCAAGTAAGCTTTTTTTAAAAAAATCTGCCGAAGAATTTTTTAACTTCCCATTGACCTATAAACTTAAAATTTAGTGATGATGTTTATTTTTACGTATATTTTACCAACAAATACCAATATATTGATAAATCAGATTACTCTCTCAAAAATTTCCTATTACAACCAACTTGATTTTGCGGTTTGGTACGGAACCCTAAATTTGCGAAGTCCGACATGCACATGGCCGTTTTTTTTTTAATAACTCAGATGCAGCTGAATACTAGTATTTTACACTGGCCGTGACCGACTGGCATAGCCCTGTTTGGGTTGTCAGTAATAAGTGTCTGTCATAATGTTACCCAAAAATAAAACACTCAATTCCCGAACATAAAAGTTCCCAAAAGGTACTTGTTAGTTAAACCTTACACACGAGTAATTAGACAAAGTACACCCTTCCCTCATTCCCTGACGAATCCGACAATAAGATTACGAAGATTGCCGAAGATTGCCGAGCATACTAATGGAGTATCCTCACATTAAGTTCATTAAGACCGACAGAAGGGACATATTGAGGAGTTATTCTCTCTTCGTTTGTAACCAGCCCTTGTAATTAGTTTATTTTGTATAGGTAATGAAGAGTTTGAGAGTGTGATTAGATTAATTTGATTAAAAGAAACGTATGTGTATCGTACTTATAGTATTTACAGTACATTTTGTCGACAAGGTCGCCGTAGTGGTTGAGCGATTGGCTGCTACGCTGCGTGTTGCGGGTCCAATTCCCGCACGGAACAAATATTTTTCCAGCGCTAAGAAAGAAAATTTGGTTCAAATAAATCTCACTAGATGGCGCGATATGCACCGATTTATTATTGAATTATAAGTAAAATTAATATTTTCTGGCATTGAACATAAAAATTGTATATTCTTGTTTAGTCAACTCTCCTAAGCACAATTGGGGTCAGAATTTGCATTTCAAAGATCATTTTTGGTTGGGGATTTTAAAATTCGGAGGCATTGAACTCGATTGGTTTTTGTATTGTAAAACACATTTTGGTGCAAATAAAACTGTAAAAACGTGCAAAAAATACTATAAAACAAATTGTCACTCTATTTAAAGAAAAATTTTCACGAACCGAGTAAACCCTTTTACTTGCAAGTCGCTGCTAACGCCATCTAGCTAGTGCCGTGGAACAGAACTGAACGCGATAGATGTACAAAAGATAATCAGACGAAAAACGCTTGTTATTTCGGCTCGGTGTCTTTGTATGGGATGAGGCATCTGTATGCTAGTAGATATTATACTATCTTTGGTATGGCTTACAGATAGTTGTTCCGGATCGGGGTGTGTACGTGAGTTTAAATTTATATAAATGCACCCACGATACAGGTAGTAATTCCTAGTATGGGGCAAGGTAACAACAAGTAAAATTTCAAAATTAAAAAACCCCCGACACATTTATCTTACGAAAACACCCCGATTCGAACAGTAAAACGCCCGTAACTTTTGAACTGCTGAACCGATTTAATTCAAACATAGCTAAGAACACTCTCGACCAAATCAACTTTCATACACAAAAAACTAAATCTAAATCGGTTCATCCGTTTAGGCGCTATGATGCCACAGACAGACACACAGACACACAGATACACAGATACACAGACACACAGATACACAGCAACACACGTGAAACTTATAACACCCCTCTTTTTCCGGCGAGGGTTAAAAAAAGTATGCCTCGCGTCAGTGGTAAAAAACAAAACCAACATATTAAGCTTGCTTCTTACTCTGAGTATTAAAATACTAACTCCGTGTTGCGCTAGGTCAGCTGAAAGTCCAAGAGATGCCACCGAGGCGACGAAGTGCGGTCAACTGTACCAACTAATCATCTCGAAATGTCACAAGAACTAACGACCTAATTCTTCACTTTTCTTTAGTTTGGTTTCACGGCGTCGACCGGGCAGAGAATAGGTCATTATGGAGCATTTTTGAAGCACCGAGTAGGATAGTAGGCTGACATACGGTGGAGATCTGCCCCGCTTGGGCTGGGCACCGCCGTGTCCACGTGGAGGCGATTGGCGGTGGCAACCCCTCGCGTCCGGCCCTGGTTCAAGCCATGTTACGGAGCGAGAGGGTATGGGAAGCTGTCTCCTCCTTCTGCGAAACAGTAATGCTCGCGAAGGAGGAGGTGAATCGCGTGAGGGAGATGCAACGGAGACGCCCCCACGCCCCTAGCCACCGCAGGAGACGCCTTGGGCGTCGGGAGTCGCTAGCCGATTCCCAGCCACCGTAGGCGCGGGCTTGCGGACGGCGAGTAATGGGTAGCTCGCCGTCCGATAAGGACCAGGCCCGAGTTGACGGCGCGTTGTGTTCCACGGGCGCCTCAAAGAGATGTCAGCAGAACTGACGGGGTCCGCTAGGGCCGATGCCTGTCTGGATCGCGGATAAATTTGAAAAAAAAAGAGTTACAGCGGCCCTGGCTCAAGCAACTGAAGGAACACGGGTGGGTTTTAGTCAGTAAAAGTCTGGCACGCCCTCCCGCCTCACCCAGAGCGGCAAAAGCCATTGGATGATCTCCAACCCAAAAAAAAAAAGGTTAGGAGGCTGAGCATAACTTGCCATAAAGCAGCGCCGCACCTTGCTGCTCAGCCCTGTTCACTGTACCTGTTCTTTAGTGGTAACCACACTTTTCGAGGTTCCGTTAGTTGGTTAAAACTACTTCCACAGAATCATTATCTGGGACAAAAATTTATTCGCACAGTTTTCTAGGTTCTAACCTTTTAGCACCTAATACAAATTCGTATGTCCTAACATATAACCACTTACTGTCTAGATGAACCAACGTTGTGTACCTTCACTATAAACAAAGTAGATTTCCCATTAGGCGATATAAATAATTGCTAAAATATTTCAGTCACCACTTTTGTACAAGCAGCTAAACTGTTTGGTGTACATGCAATCGACTTCTGACATTTTAGGAATCTGGTTTTATTGGAACAATGGTAACGAACATGTATCCATTAACTACGAAAAATGATATTTTTCTTTCAGAAAAAGGTTTTACGCTACTCTAGCATTGTTTCTATGCAATTTGTATCGGACTTATCCTTCAGCCGTTGTTCTATTGCTGCGGTGCCTGGCCTTTAGGAATGATTCCTCTGAACAGTAACAATTGTTGCGGCATCTATCTATACCGCCACATTCGAACTACAAACAAGGGCCTCATGTCGCACACATCATACGTCAAGCTATCAAAGTTAGTCGGTCGATTTGAACAGATTTAATAGCCCGACTGAATCATTTGGCAGTTGCCCACCAAAAGCAATACCCGTCTAGTCGCAAGATCTTCCCTTTTCAATGGAGGTTGCGGTGCTTTCCTTTTTTTATTGAGGCTGTACAAAATACGGAGCGTTAGCGAAGGTTTAAAAATGAAGCCAGGGCACTGAATAGTCTGACCTAGGGTGACACATTTAATGTATCATGTATTCAAAGTTTTGTAGTAGTGTTTGAGGGCGCGGTCACATTGAGAACTATTAAGTAACTAACTAGCAGTTTTGTAGTTCAAGAAGAGCTACACTGCAATTATATCTACAAGGTTAAACAGAAATTGCAATTTAATAGTTCACTAGTTTTTAAGTAAACTGGCACCAACTAGCAACTAGCTCTCGATCTGACCGCGCCCTAAGCGTAGCCATTTGTCTGCACACTTCTAAATTCAAATCAATTTAGCCGACAGTACCAAGGACTAATGAAATGGGCGTCTTAATGAGCTAAGTGTAGCCCTAGGGGCCTAGGGCAGCGTCGTAATTATTATATTATGTGAAATGGCTACCTACAGTACACACTGACCCTTCATTGGAAGGGCTGGCTAAAAGAGCCTTTTGAAAACAAATGTCTATTTAGACACGTTGGTGGCTTGGCGGGGATGTTTTGCTTGTTAATAGAAAATATATGAACCCTATATTCCCCGATGGGCTAGATAGAGGTATAGTATAAGTTAGAGGCACCCTTGAAGGCCCACTAAATTTCAAAGTCTTATAAAATCGTTCCGTTAAGGTAAATAAAAATAACCTTCCATAGAATCGTAATTTGTTTAATCATCATCATCATTTCAGTCGAAAGACGTCCACTGCTGGGCATAAACCTCCCCCAAGCGTCGCCACACTGATCGTCCTGTGCGTTTCGCATCTACCGGACGCCCGCAGCATTGACCAGGTCATCGCTCCACCTAGAGGGAGGCTTTCCAACTTTGCGTCACTCTAGAACTTTTTGGCACCAACGGCCACCCGTTCTGCGAGCAATGTGCCCTGCCCACTGCCACTTAAGTTTGGCAATTCTTCGGGCTATGTCGGTAACCTTGGTACTCTTGCTGATGACTTAGTTTAATAATGTGACATAATAAAAAATAAATCGCAATGTTTTTGCATTGTTAAAAAAATCAAACAAATTTTAATAACATAGGCGGAGGGCCACCTTAGGGAGGTGGCCACTCAAGAAGGCCCGATGTTCAATACAAAGTAACTAGTAAGGCTTCATTTCCTCATTTAAGCCTCGTGTAATAGAAGGTGAGCCTGTCGTCATCAACTGGACATAAATCCATACGCCCGGCTGCTACTGTGGTATTCTAGGTGAGGAAAACCCAGAATAACTTTGCCTACTAGCTCGGGAATCGAACGCCGGACCTCGTGATCACCACAAGTGCAACGACGCAGTCGAGGCAAAGTCAATGTATCTTGTTGACACGGTTGGCGTAGTGGTTGAGAGATTGGCTGCTGCGCTGCGTGTCATGGGTTCGATTCCCGCACGGGCCAAATATTTGTATGGCTTACAGATAGATAGGATATACAGAAGAGGTCCTGATCTGGGTGTCTTGTGTATGTGAGTGTAAATGTTTGTTAAACGTTGAAAATTGCGAAGTATGCGCGACCTTTCTAAGTATTTACTGTGAACCGGTCAAGGCTGTTGAGCTGGCGACACCCCGTCATCATCTAGGCTCTAGAAGCCTAGAACTGAGTACCTAGAGCTAGATAATGTTTCATAATTGAAGTCTTTGACCTCGAAAGCCGCGCTAGACTGTTGTACAATGATGTCACCGAGAAGTTCGCCAGTAGTCTTTTGAATAATTTCAGCATAAATAAATTTACCATAGTAATGTATTTTTTTTACACGATCAGAAAGTAGAGATTTCAACGAACAAAAAGCCCACTGACTTTAAAAAAAAGCAGATACAGGAAGAAAATCCAAGTGTAGGGCTTAGTTTAAAAAAAAAACGTTGTCAATCTATAGGTACATAACATCTGACTAAATCGTAATATATTCACAATAACCAATTTCCTTCTGTCGACTCCTAATAGATTTCTTATTTTTTGGTCGTCTCGAAAGATAACCAAAACAACAGGTCTGTTTTGTAGAAAAAATAATGACGCACAGTCTAACGCAATACGGACACGAAAATATCAAGTTATTCTTATCGTAAATGAGTAAATAACGCAATTGTTTTTATATTAAAATAATAATAAAATCATGATCTGAGAACATGCATCGTACAATCAATTCGGGCCATGTTTTGCCGATATGTACCTACCTACGTCAATACGTCAAATTGCGTCTGTTAAATCAGTTTCTACTTATGTAGTAGGTATAGTTCTCGCCAAACTTCTTGGCCGCCCTGAAGTTGGCTATTATGACTGCGCAGTAGTAAATCTCTAAAAAAAAAGCACTACACCGCGCCTTGCTCATCGAAAAGCTACGTAAACTAAGTATTTCTGGAATTACTTATCTATTCATTAGATTAAAACTACGTAAGCATGATTAAAAATAACACTACTATGTATATTTCCGCAGTGTCCTAGTTTTACTTAAAATTGTTAATTTATTGCAATACCTACATTATTAAATATAAATAAGCACTTTTACGCCTGAAGCACAGGTTCTACCTAGTTCAGGCAAATTATACATCAGCACTTTTTAGAACATAAGCAAATTATTGTAAATTTTGTACTTTAAGAAATAAATAAACGATTTTATTTATTTATTTATTTTATTAAAGCCTCAAAGATGTCCGAAGAGGTCTGTTGGAATCTTACTGATTCAAAGTACATGGCATTCCTAAACTTCCTTTAGCCATGGTGCTTGTGGCCTTGCGCAATTTTTCACGCTCTGCCGGCCCGTATCCTCTGCGCGCGGAACACAATACGCCACCGCCACGAGCCGTCAAAGGCCTATGTCTTTTCAGGCAACAGACTTCCAAGTTTGTCTCTCGTAGACTTCGATACCTCTTGGTAAGACTGTTTGCCAGAATTTCCGTCTGCTGAATATACCGGAGCGTCATAAAAATTCTAATGCCTTACAACAAAATCCTGAACAGGCACTAATAAGATAGCAGATGACGTTTTTGTTATTTGGTAGGAATTGTTATTGTTTTTAGCGCTTTTGAGATGTGTTTATTATTGGTTAAAATGACGAAATAATAAAAAAAGTACGTCCGTAAAACGTAGAAGTCACAAGAACGAGGTCACATCCTATCTAGTTGACCCCTCGCGGGGGACTGAGTAAGTATCAATAGTAAGAGATAAGACGTAACATTGTTCCGAGGTTATCGTTGAAAGCATAAGGCAAATTTTTATTGGAATATAACTTTTCATCATCATAATAATCTGCCGCCAATTCCGGGCCTCTTTAGGGAACGGAGTAGCAATAAATGGCCCCGGAAAAGCCTTTTCGCATGGCTCTATAAAGGACTATCGGATAATGCTATGATATTGTATTCAAATTTAAAAATGTTTAAATATGTTATCTATAGTGCAATAAAACGTTTATGTACGTAAATAAAATATACACAGTGTATAAAAAAATAATTAACTATGACCACATATGTATTAAACTTACATCAAAAACTATTAAGTAACTAAGCCTAAAAATAAACTAATCTAAAATATGGCGTTGAAAAATTCCTCCCGATCGTTGTGCATTTTTTTTTTTTTTTTCATGATGGTTTTGCTCTTGACTCTAGTCTAGGTCAGAGGTGACAGAGGCAGAGTCTACGATGGAGTGAGCTTACCCAGAAGAAGCCTGTGCATTGTGCCCAAAAGACTGTGCAGCATTGCCACGATGTATGGAAATGCTTATCCTCTGACCGAGGTAGTAGCCCTTGGGTCAGGCGAAGTGTCAACATACAGTGTAGTCTTCAACCCAATAGTTAACAGGTAGAGAATGCCCACCAATTATCATTTGATTGGTGATCTGAAAACTTTTCGGCAAACCTGAAATTGTTTCAAAATTATAGTAAGGGTTATTTACCTTTGTTCTTTGGAGACAATCAATCAGGCAGCCCAACAGATGATAAGTGTTCAGTACCAGCTATACCTAAATAGTTTTCAACGAGATTGGGGAGGAGTAAGTTATCTAGGGGACCACAATAGATCCCAATGGGTCGAAGTGTCCGAGTTGCTTCTCGGCCCCTCCATAAGATGAGGATGAAGAGATCAGCTATACCTACTTCGACATTACATAACAACCAACCTTAGAAATTTTTCAGAAAAGTCTTACATAATATGTGCCTGAAACTATAAAAACTTTCTACATGGTGTAACGGAATTGGTTATGTAACAAGTAAAATTTCACAATTTAAAAAACCCCCGACGCATTTATCTTGCGAAAACACCCCGATTCAAACAGTAAAATGCCCATAACTTTTGAACGGCTGAACCGATTTTATTCAAACATAGCTAAGAACACTTTCGACAAAATTACCTTTCAAACAAAAAAAACTAAATTGAAATCGGTTCATCCGTTTAGGCGCTATGATGCCACAGACAGACACACAGATACACAGATACACAGCAACACACGTGAAACTTATAACACCCCTTCTTTTTCCGGCGGGGGTTAAAAAAATTGGATTTTCCATACACAGATTATCGGCTAATCAAAATTGTTATGCGATCTACATTTTTTTTAAATTCCCTATGGCTTCCTTGAAGGAAGTTGTTCATTTCCAAGGGCAGATCCATCTTTTAAAATATGACTACACATTTCCCTCTCACCCTGTATACCCTCGGGTTCAGTTTCCAGAAATATAGCTCAACTTTTACAGTCAATATAATAATGAAAGGACATCCCTGGAAAGATTCCTCACTGAGGTAGACGCTACTGATACCTAACTATCACCTACCTAAAATAATCCAGCTAAGAAAATGATAAAACTAGGAACAAGAACCAGACTGTAAAATAATGATTTCGTTATCATCTCACGTCTAAGGAAACGTTTAGTTAATTACTTAGTTATAATTGAAACACGTGGCGACAACTTTTTCAATTAGCTGTGTAATTAATTTGGGGAAGTCTTATCCTGCTTTTATTGTACCGAGAACAAAGAAATGTGGTCGAGAGGTACGTGTCAGGTACTGTGAGTTTCGTACAGTTGGTTACAAAAAGGCAGTTTTTACCAACCTATAGGTGATTAAGTATTTTATTTTCTCATGCATCATAAAATTTAGTAGCTACAGAACCCACGATCAAGAACAAGAACTACCGTTGACATCGACCCTCAATTTCGGTCCATTAATGGAGGCGAAAGCTCAGTTGGCTGCAAAAAAGTTGGGGATTCTTGCAAAGGTGAGACGGTACTTCACACCTGAACAGCTGCTCAACTTGTATAAAGCGGAAGTTCGGTCGTACATGGAGTACTGCTCTCATCTCTGGGACGAATCTGCCAAATACCACCAGCTTGATGCACTTGAGTCGATTGACAGACGGGCCAAAAGGCTGATTGGAAACGATGCACTGGACGCGTCAAAGCTCCAGAGCCTCCAACATCGACGCCGAGTTGCCAGCTTGTCGGTTTTTTATCGGTTACATTTCGGGCGACGCAACTGCAGAATTTGATTCCACCTAGCCCTTTCCATCATCGGACTACAAGACATACGGCCATGCGCCATCAGTACATGGTGGACATCCCACCCATATGCACAAAGCGTTTTGCTTATTACTTTCATTGTGCGCACACCTATGGAGTGGAATTTCCTGCAGGGGTTTTAGTTCCCTGATAACTACAACCTTGGGGTCTTTAAGTCAAGAGTGAATAGGTTACTAGAAGTAACCTAGCGTGTTTCATCGTATAGACCACGTCATCGCTTATCATCAGGCGAGATAGTGGTCAAACGCGAGCATACCGATTATAAAAAAAAATATGACCTTCTGATCGTTCTTGTACCTGTTCTATGTAAGTAAGTACGGTAACCAACGGTGTGTCCAATAACGTAGGTAGGTACTAGAGTTTCTACGTAAACGCGACGAGCGTGATTTGAACGTGATAATCACCAGCCAATGCTTCACAAGACACAACACTCAACACTTTATTATGGTGTACAATAAAGTGTATATAAATAAATAAACACTCATCTGGTCGGAAGATCCTCCCCTTTCAATGGACGATGCGGAACTCTGCCATGTTCCACATACCTTTTTAGACTCAGCAACTTAATTGGTAAAATTACAAAATAACTCAGATTAATTTAAGTACCTTTGGGTGCCTTGCCAATCTGTTCAGTCCTAAGAAATGTTAGCCTAGCCACTGCCTTATGCTAAATTTTGAGCCTACTTTGCCCGCTCTCAGCGTCTCTGCACCGTCTTAAGCACCAATGGATAACTTAGCAGTTATGCAGAAAAAGAAACTGAAAGTGATGGATAAAAACGTTGGTTATCAATTCTACTTAAAGTGTAAGTAAATATTAAATTATTTTTATTTGTATAATAAATGCGACTTAGTCCTCAGAGGGCCTCGCGGCATATATTTATATGTAGGTATTTATATAAATATATTTTCTCTACTTGCTATTTCATTTAGTTGCACCTGCCATGTTTTTTGTTTATGTGGTAGAAAATGCCTAAGCATTAAGTCCGCCTTTGTACTTGTGCATAAAATTTTAATATATAACTTAATTTACCTTGCTCACATCAAATTTAGGTCTTGCTCCGCCTCTAGTCCTACCTACACTTGACACATCTACCTACCTATAGAGGTGTGCTCTTTGGGTGTGCGTGTGTAGACTATATAGGTACCTATAATACCCCTACCGAGGGTTAACAATAGGAAATCGATTACCTCTAACCACGGTCATTAATAATAATTTCTCAGTTCAGCGTCGGGCGACGACGTAACTACTGGTTTACGGCACGCAATCCACAATCTTGAACCGTTGAACTCTGCGTAATATTTCCCATATATGACTCGCTGATAAGGGTTGATAACAGGCTCTAATTAAGTGACTAGTTATAAGAAATTCCATTAATTAAGATGTTGTTAGCTTCTTGAACTTTAGGTGTTTGATTGAACTGGGAACTCGAGGGAAACCTCTGACTAGTATTTTATTATCTGTGCTCTGACGCAAGAAATTTTCGGAAAATAAAACGAATGTGACAAACACATTTTTCCGCTGCCAATCGCATAACCTGACTTGCGTTTAATTTGAGATGCCTCGTTCTTACCAGAAACCGGGCCTGGCAATAACGCGAAATGCCAATCTGGCATGAATATATCCCCCCGGTGGGCGCCCGCATTGTCTAGGCGGGGGGGGCTCAGTAGCCGTGGCTTAGTCACCCACGGTTAAGCGGAGAGGAACCCGAGGAGGCGCCGCTCATCAGGGCTTTTGCCAATTAAGTCGACGACGTAGTGGCCAACAAATAAGTTGCGGCGCCGCTTGGTAACAAAGGCGACATCGCAACTGAGGCGGGCCGCGATGTCGTATGGAGCGTCGCAGTTCCCGGAAAGGTATTGGCGGTATAAACGGTACAAATATGTGGTTGTCTCTAACTATTCTCAAACTCATTAATTCTTTGTTTTTTTTCCTTCTTTTAATTAGTCTTTTTACAATGGTTTTCAATCATCTTCATAGCCCTTTGCTAAGAATAGTTACAGCACTGATAACAATATTTGTGCCACATGTTAGATTTAGTCTTTTTTTTATTTTACCTTTGTATGGATTGCTTTACCGATTGTTTTGTAAATGTGTGAACATTGTAGGCCTTCTAGATGCTTGTTAACATTTGTTAACTTTTTAACTCGTTTTATTTTCTTTTGTTTAATAATATGTAAGCAAGCACCTTTTGTCGACGTTTTATAAGTGCCCATGTAGGCCTAAAAAAATTGATTTTGATTTTTATTGCGGTGCGCTGCTCTCCCTACCTTCCGCGGCCTGGACGGGGTCGCCACCGTCTGAATGCGGACGCGGTGGGGCCGCAGGGGAGGTTCCTATCTTCTGCGGCCGAAAAGTGGTAGGCGGCTGTGGCCCCGCCGGACCTGATCCGTAACAGGGGGACCAAAAGTGCCATACACGGCACCTGGCGCCTATGTGCTGTTTTGGTCCCTATGGTGGTCACGGCGTGGTATGTGTTCTGGTGCGCTGGTGATGGGGGCTACACCACAAAGGAGAGTCCGGTAACGGACTGCCGCGGCGGGTTCGCGGTGAGTGCAAACGCGTGCCCTTGTTCCCGCCATATACGGCACAGGAGGACACCATGGAGTTTTAGTGGGTTGGACTCCCACATAACTGCGCTATCTCCCCGTGGTAGCAATCGAATGAATAGTTTAGGCGCTACAGAGGAACATACGTACATAGACTGCTAAAATCATAACCCTTCCTTTTTTACCCGACTGCCGAAGGAGGGTAATGTGTTTATCAGTCTATGTATGTATGTATGTATGTTTGTTCCTATATGGCATTCCAGAGACTGAACGCGTAGGCCGATTTTGATGATCCATACGTCAATCGATGCGTCTTAACCCTGCGAGTGTCATAGGCTACATTAAAATTGGACAATAGAAAAATGGCGCATTTCGGGTGCCATATTGTGGCGGCCCAAATTTTTTTTTTATTCCAAACCCATCGTGTGGGGTATCAAAATAAAGGGTTTTAAGAGGTGATTTCAAAAATATATAATACTTATATTTTTAAATGTATCTAATTCTTCGCCGTAGTCGGGTAAAAACAATTTACCAGCCAATCAAAATTTAATCAGAGATCCACGGTCTAATATACCAGCAATATGTACCAACTAGGCGTGGTGGTTTCATACACGGCACCACAAAACCGTGTGATAAACACGAAAGTACCTCTCACAATGTGACACAGTCGGTTAACTCCTCTAATTAATTATTTACTCACGTCTTGGATATTATGTGTGGTGTCTTTACAGTGACGGGACGGAAATTGAGTGATATTACTGTAATTTTGAACAGGTGTCAAATGAAGGCTGTAACTTAAGGTTAAAGGAAGGTAGGTATTTAATAGGTAATGTATCGAAGACAAAGGGTTAAAATTTACTGTTATTAAGTGGCTGGGTTAGTTGTTGATCGATTTAGCGTGTCGTGTAATAATAAAAACCGGCCAAGTGCGAGTCGGACTCGCGCACGAAGGTTTCCGTACCATTATCGCAAAAAAACGAGAAGATAATCACTTTTGTTGTGAGTCCCACTTTATTTATTTTATCCTTATGATGATGATCTGTGAAAATTTCATATGTCTAGCTATCACGGTTCATGAGATACAGCCTAGGACAGACAGACAGACAGACGGACAGTGGAGTCTTAGTAATAGGGCCCCGTTTTTACAAAAAATTAGTAGAGTAGGCATATACTTAAGGCGCCGATTCCCTTGAGTAGCTGATTTTAAAATGAGAATCACTTCTAAACGGCTAGTCGTAATTTATTGGAAAAAATATATGTTACATTAGACCTTTTTTTTAATAATTTCATCTGAGCAAATTTTCAGTTTTATTCGTATAACATAGTGTAATTAATTTGTAAAGTTATGTCTAAAACGGACAAAAACACGGCAATTGCACCAAAACCGCTGGGTGTATTTTAATGTAATTGACACCATATCAAAGACAATTAAATTATCTACATTTTGATCTGAACCTTTTTTTGTTAAAGTCATAGAATATTAAGGAAAGTACAAAAAACTACTAAATTTTGGGTCGCGCGGGAGTGGAACGAGTGTGCGTTTTGTTCCCTCAAGGTCGTTGGCGTTAGTCGTCGTCTTAAAAGTCTATTCTAGCCTTTGTTTTCAATTTTCTAAGCAAAAGATAACTTTATACTAGATAAATTAAAATTATTTTAGAATGATGATTAAGGAAATTGCAGAAGACTGCTAACTTATAGCCACGTCGTATGTTGTCTTGAACACGCGATCTCCAGTATCAGCGGTGAGAGAACGACAGAGAAAAAGAAGTTTGAAAATGACATAAAATGTTAACTGCAGCGCAAAATAAACTTTATGTCTGTTACTTTTTAAAAATTCTTATTTTATTAGGTACCTATGTTTGGACATAAAAATGAATGAAGTATAATAATAATTTATGATGAAAATTACTTGATTGAACAGATACTGCTAAGGTCAACTTCTGCTTGCCTATAAATATACAATTTACTTATACTCCATTTCAAATAACATTAGAAATTTCTACAACCTTTTAGTACAGTCCGTTCAACCGATTTTGAGTTCTATCCCGTAAATATAAGGACAGCAATAAAAAGCATAAACCTGTTACCAAAACTAACGTTTTACTACAGCTGCCATTTGTCATATGACCAACGCAATAGAAGTCAAAATCGTTTGAACGGGCTGTAAAATAGGATTATTTAAATGTATAATGTTATCTCAAAAAGGCATAAGAACTTGAATGAGGAGTAAAGTTTACAAATAAAACAAGTTTTAAAAAGAAATAATTATATTGTATAATTAAATAGTTGCTTTCGAAAACAAAAAATAATTAAACAAGTTAATACGAAATTAACAAAAACTTAAATACATTAAAATAACGTCTTTTATCCTTACACTTCTAAAATGGAATAAATTAATCTACAATCAGATTTTAACAGTGTTTTTGTGCATCAATATGGCTTAGGTACTTTATTTGAAAATGCTATGGAATTTTGAACCTTATTTACAATGGCGCAAGCTTTTAATTAGTAGACAACTTTAATCACAATTTCTGGAAGACTATGTTCTTAAAAGGATATAAAACTTAAGTTCCACGTGAATAAAGTTCAATATTGCACATCATTTCGACGGATTAGTTAAGTCTTGAGTAATTCACAGCCATTCCTTTTTCTAAGGAATGTAATGTATTGAAAAAATCTATACAATCAGTGTACAGAAAAGTAAATTTTCAATGTTTACATTGAAAAATACGAAGTTCTTACAGTAACAATCATACCCACTTATAATATAAATTATCGTTATAATACTCAATGATTCTTACAAACTAATATTATATATATCTATAAGTACCTGAAGGTACATTTAAAGGCACACTGGATTTAATTTATCAATTTTGAGGTTACAAGTCAAAATATTTCGATTTAAAGAGATTCTTTTACGTTAGAATTTCCAAATTCGAAAATGGATGTCAGTTTTAAAATAACTATTAATACGACCAAAGACTAAGAATTGTAGACAGGCCTCATAGGCAGAAAAGTAGCACTTAAAATATTTGTTTCATGACTCTAGATGAATCCAGAGAAGTTTCAACCTTATTTTCGCATCGATAAGGTTAACTTTAGTTATTATACAGAAATGTAATGCTTATGATGACAATTACAAAGAATTGAATGAAGTTTTCAACCTTATTTTCGTTTCGATAAGGTTGAAACTTCTCTGTCTGCACCTATCGTAATAAAACAAATATTTCTTGTCCCTATACTCTCAATAGTCTTAAGTTTTCCAGTTTTTTAGAGAGATACACACAAATCATGATTTGAGCTTGAAAATAAAACAGTTTACTGTAGAAGGGCCTTCTCTCGCAGATGCTTAGCAGCCTGGAATGTGTTGTGCATCAACATAGCGACCGTCATCGGACCCACGCCACCGGGAACTGGGGTCACGGCACCGGCTATTTTGACGACCTCTGTTAGAAAAAATATAAAAATTGTAAGAAAAAAAGAAAACCATGAAAAAATGAAAAATTAAAAAAAATAAACACGAAATAAACAAATGGTGTAGGTATCTGTTATTTTTAAAACTGATTTCTGAATCAAAAATTTCAGTTGATAAATATCAAACTAGCTTGAAAAACTGTCAAACTATGGTATCTGAATAGGTTTTGACACATTATTTTCTTAAAATCAAATACTCAACTCAGAAACCATCCTTTACTTTGGGTAGTACAGGATGAGTTCGACAGTTTGTATGACTAACATACAAACTGTCGAAATTGAGCTACTCTTTGAAAGAAACAAAAATGATCATAAAAAAAAACACTTACCATCATAGTCAACATCTCCAACTAGTCTGGATTTTCCATTTTCGTCAGTAATTTTGGTGATGCCCACATCAATGACGGTAGCACCAGGCTTGATCATGTTTGCTTTGATCAGTTTCGGCACACCTAAGACAAACGAAATAAATATTTAAAACAAATGTTTTAATTTAAATAATGTTAAAAATAAACAAAAACAACAACAACGAACAATTGAAGTACAACATAACAACAACAACACGAAATTGGAATTAAGTCTTGTAACTTGAAAAACTCAAAACATTCGAAAATCAATTTTAAAATAAATGTAATAAAATCGAAAATTACCTGTAGCAGTGATAATAATATCGGCATTCTGGCAAAAGACTTCTAATTGTTCTTTTGGTGTAAAACGATGGCAGATAGTCACAGTGGCGTCCATTCCAAGCCCATTGTCGTGTTTCCCATCACTATGTAACATCATAGCGATTGGTAGTCCTACATTCTTTGATCGGCCAACCACTACCGCGTTGCGTCCAAAAGTTTCTATGTTGAACCTAAAAATGTAGACAATTGTCACTTCTGGTGTTTTGTTGCATGATCTTTGGCATTTTTGTAAGAAACTCCCTACTTATTTTCAGTAAATTATTACATCAATAATAAACCAACTAATATAGTAATTACATACAATAATCCTCAACTTTTTTAGCTGGGCTGAAGTTTACTAAATGGCTGTGCAGCAGTAAGTCTCATACTAATACAGCAGCGTGCCATTCCATACGCATCGGTAAGCCTACATTCAGCCTGGCCAATAAGATTGAGGATTACTGTACTCGATGCCAGGTTTATTTTCTATCACACACATTTAAGATATTACAATTTTTTCTAAGCATTAACACCAAAATAGCTTACTCATAATATTTAAGTTTAGGAAAAAGAACTCACCTTTTCAGCATTTCAATAACAGCTAAGGCAGTAGCAGGAACTAAGGTAGGCATATCAACGCACAGCTGTCCAACGTTCACAATATGGAAACCATCCACATCCTTCTCAGGAGCAACTGCATTACACACTTTCCTCTCACTCATTGACTCAGGTATTGGCAACTGAACTAGAATACCATCAACCGTACTATCAGCATTGAGTGTTTCTATTTCTTGAATGAGCTGGTCTTCCGTTATTGTGCTATTATGTTTGATGACTTCTGCGTTAATGCCAACAAATCTTGCTGCAATGATCTTGTTGTTGACATATGTGTGGCTAGCTGGGTCTTCTCCTACTAAGATGCACCGAATGGAAGGTGCTCGGTGACCAAGGTTCACCCAGTTTGCAATTTGTTGTTTCAATTCCTCTTTTACTGTCCCTGCCAGTGCTTTGCCGTCGAGGATTCGGGCCATTATGCTGTTGGAACAAAATAAAATTATAAGTAATAAATTTAATGAATTTTTAAGTCCTATTACATAGCAATGTGCTTTTTTAATATCAATTTAGCACACTAGACAACAATGAGCACTCTTATAACAAATATTGTCTGTAAGAGATTGCCCTTTGCGATAAGACCACGCATTGTACACTTGGTTTTATAAATTTTTGTCCTGTACTTTTTTTGTTTTGTACATTTTTTTGGTGTACAAATAAAGAATATAATAAATAAAGCTTTTGAATATCATTAATGCGAATATTTGGATGGATGGATGTATGTTTGAACGGGTCTGGATGAAATTAGGCACAGAGATAGATTCTGGAATAGCACATAGGCTACTTTTTATCCCGATATAATGATCCCGTGGAATGATAAAACACTTTCCATGCAGGAGAAGTTGCTGGCAGAAGCTAGTAATAAGAAAATAAATATTGTTTCGGTTTATTGAAACTAAAACTGTTAAGTTCTGATAAATTGGGAGACATTAGAAAGTAATACAGAAAAACTAGCTATAAAGTATTTGGCTGTGTGGCAATGATTAATAATGTTAAGTTAAGAAATGAAATATATGGTGCTTGTTTGTGTAAAATCTCCAGTGACCTTCCAAGCTAATCAATTTACTTAATATTGATGGGATGCTACTAACAAATTGTGCCAATAAATCAATGAGTTCACAATAACAAAAATATATTGTTGAAGATAAATTAGCAGGCCAGTAATAATTTGTTATTGTGAAATTACAGAATGCCTACAATTCAAGTGATTGTTATTTTTATGATGAGATCTTTTTGATCAGTAATAAATACCTATTCTTTTAATTCTACTGATAGATAAATACACAAACTAAATGTTACATATAAATTAAAAGCAAAATAACTACAATACAGAAAGACAATAAACCCAACAGACAAAAAAAAACAAAAAAGTGCAAGGTAACAAAAATATTGCGATTATTTAAAGAAAAAAAATCAAACAAATCAGTTTGTAAGCCACAACACTAATCTCTAATATATTTTACCTGGCCGAGCCCAGAGTATCAATGTACGTGTGACTTCTCATTGTGGATGTCAGTAGCGAACTGAATACTCGGAGGCGGAGGATTTGCCTCATCGCTTACTGCCAACGTACACAGGTCATTAGGTCAACATGACCAAACAATTTACTACACAGATAACGTACATATTCCAAGTATAGATATCAAGCCAAATTAAACAAAATAACTATAGCTTCAAACAGAGAACATCAATGGGTTACGAAGTTCAGTCAATATCTTAATGCCAGGTCAGGTGTAAACCGCTTTTAACTACTCCTTATTACGGTGATATCAACAAAACCGGATTAAAGCAACTATGGGTAACTTTATGTTGATAATTTATCTGCATATTGACTTAATTGGCCACTATAATTTTAATATGAACAGCGCCAAAGATTAAGAATAAGGTTACCTTGAAGTTATATTGGACAGACTTCAGTGACAGTAACATTGATAATGGCATACATCAGGCAATGCATAGTCTAAGCTGGCAACGTGTCAAATAAACCATATTAACTGAAGAATGGTTATAAACTTCCTCATGTTTAGTCACTAAAGATCAAACATGGTTTGTGTTTTACTGTGATTACTTTCTTGTTCTAAGAAGGCACATAACCCTCATAATTTCAGTACAAAGCAAACTTAAAATTGTAATTTGTAGAATCTTCATATAAATTCAATTCAAAGGAAATTTAATTAATCAGCCAACTTCAGGGCTACTTACCGAAATGTGTAGTTTCCTTTTTTTAAATACTTTGGAAACTATGTTGGCTAACCACGTACACGAAACCGTGTGGACCTTAGGAAATTTTCTGATCAGTGAATTCTGTCATAGAATCTTGTTCTTTTTATTGGTTGAACTGAATCAAATTAAAAGTAAAACGCTAAGTTGTTTGAAGTATCATGTGCGATAAACGTGGGTTCATGCTTGTGATGGTTGTTGTGTCAAAAATTGGGTTATAGAGTTTCTAAACGAACCCAGACTAAAACCCAGAATAATAAGAAAGAAGAGAAATTAGTGGCAAGAATATGGGTTTAAAATGTTTATTTTGCATTTATTTATATCAGATTATAGACTTCTTATTTTTATATATTCATGAATATTGAAACAATTTATATTTTCTTTTGGTAAACACTAATCAAATAGAGTTTTAGAACGCACCAAAATCTTCGAAGGTTTTGTTTTTGACATTGACACCCTGAAGTCGTTTCGTTATGTTATTGCTATGACGCGGCGGTGATGGGGAACATGACGCGTTTAATTAATGTTACTTTCAATAACCAGCCATAACAACTACAGAATATTATATTTTTACCAATCATCACATGTTTCAGTTGGGTGTGGGAATTTACTGTGAATATAGGTTGATACTCCGGGCTAAGGGGGTTAGGGCTAAGTCTAAAATTTTCATAACATTTGATTAGATTTAAACATATTTAGCTTAGTTAGGAATCAAAAAGTCATATTCAAGATTCAAGCCTAAACTTGGCATGGAATCTGGCGAGTTGACCAATAAATGCAAAGAATTTGCAGAATTTTTATCATGAAGATATTAATGCATGTGAGCTCAAAATAGAATGTTTTCATACGCCAATATTTAAACAAAAAAAAACGACCAAGTGCGAGGCGGACTCGCGCACGAAGGGTTCCGTGCTTGGTAAATTGCGGTTTACGATTTATGACGTATTAAAAAAACCGGTCAAGTGCGAGTCAGACTCGCGCACGAAGGGTTCCGTACCATTATCGCAGAAAACGGCAAAAAAGCACGTTTGTTGTATGGTAGCCCCACTTAAATATTCACTTTATTCAGTTTTTAGTATTTGTTGTTATATCGGCAACAGAAATACATCATCTGTGAAAATTTCAGCCGTCTCGCTATCACGGTTCATGAGATACAGCCTGGTGACAGACAGATAGACAGACAGACAGACGGACCGCGGAGTCTTAGTAATAGGGTCCCGTTTTTACCTTTTGGGTACGTAACCCTAAAAACTACTTACTAGATCTCGTTCAAACCAATTTTCGGTGATAGTTTATATGGTAATGTACATCATATATTTTTTTTAGTTTTATCATTCTCTTATTTTCGAAGTTACAGGGGGCACCCACATATTTTACCACTTTGGAAGTGTCTCTAGCGCGCAAACTATTCAGTTTAGATAAAAATGATATTAGAAACCACAGATAGATACCCCACACGTATGGGTTTGATGGAAAAAAAAAATAAGTTTTAGTTTCAAGTATGGGGACCCCAAAATTTATTGTTTTTTTTTCTATTTTTGAGTGAAAATCTTAATGCTGTTCACAGAATACATCTACTTACCAAGTTTCAACAGCATAGTTCTTATAGTTTCGGGAAAAAGTGGCTGTGACATACGGACGGACAGACAGACATGACGAATCTATATGGGTTCCGTTTTTTGCCATTTGGCTACGGTACCCTAAAAACATAGCAAAGCAATCAGCATATTCAAATATCTTAACCTTACATAACATAATAAAGTCAGATAAATTAGAAGAAACTTAACCAAACGTTGAAGTTGTTACAAGAATATTCCTTTGCCTAATGGCACTAACGGTGACCAATTGTAGTGGAGAGCGGTCATTTTCGCAGCGGTTCTCCTAGTCGACGGCACGAACTATTTTGTGCGCCAAGTTAAGGCGGTACCCCGAGCAAAACGCCGCGCAAGCCGTTTTTTGTGCTGTTTTTAGGATTATTTAAAAAGAAATATCAATTAATAAAAATACATTAAATTTCTGCATAATATTGATTCTAAAATGGTAGATTTAGTTTTTTTTTAAATGTTGTATATATTTCACTAATCTACTTCCAAAAAAACATGAAAATGAGAAATAATTATTGATATTGTGCATCTCCTCGTAAAGTGTTCATTGATTATTTTTTGTACTAACACTAATGGATAGACAATTTAATAACGAACATTTTTGTAGAATTATTTTTTTCAAAAGACCAAAAATCGATTTTATAAAGATTTTATTCTAAAATCTGGGCGTATTCACTACTGTAATTCATGCGCCACCAGTGCCGCTAGACCAATAGGAACGCTCATATCTCATGCCGATTTTTTGGTCAGGGTACCGTCTTAAAATGCATGGTATCTCATCCACCCATATCCGACCACACGTGCGAATGAGATAGATGCTGTGACGAGCAGTAAGAAGCTAGTTCGGGTACGAATTAGCACTTTTGTAAATTTGTATCGAAATGGACGATGATTTAACACGAAAACGAGCTCGCGAAATTTTATAAACAGACCTTTGGGAGTCTCATCATGAAAAAACTGCTAAACGTATATTTTCAAAATTAAATTATTGGCATTGTTGAATTGCTAATCTATCCCTGAATCGGGGCCGTCCTGCAATTTTCCTTCTTCTTATGGTATTTATTACCGCCCAATGATGCGTCAAAATTAATGTTGTAATATGGAACTTTCGGCGCTCATAACTATCAAATATATATATTTTTTACTTTTTTGTTTCCATACGGGGCTAGATAATGATGAGACAAATTTATATATTTTTTTTATTTTGAACGGACATCGTACGTCAAACAGTGGAGTAATCGCTAGACTACGTTTGTATGGAAGAATTTTCGACTAGTGTAACTTTAAGAGAATAAAAAACTGGCTAAGTGCGAGTCGGACTCGCGCACGAAGGGATCCGTACCATTATCGTATACGTTTGTTGTATGGGAGCCCCACTTAAATATTTTTTTTTTCCGTTTTTAGTATTTGTTGTTATAGCGACAATAGAAATACATCATCTGTGAAAATTTCAACTGCCTAGCTATCACAGTTCATGAGATACCGCCTGGTGACAGACAGACAGATGGACCGCGGAGTCTTAGTAATAGGGTCTCGTTTTTACCCTTTGGGTACAGAACCCTAAAATGAAATGCGAACAACAATGTAACAAGAAGGACTAAGTAATTTTTCAATTATGTGCATAGAAAATGACATCCTTCAAAAAATTTACTCTGTTATGAGGATTTACTAGAAGATTTTGCTTAACAGAAATCCCGAAAGAAACCACTATCGTAATCGTAACCAAAAAACCAGCAGCATACTAATATCATTAATGACATATTACATTTTATATTTGATTACCCGTATTAAGACGGTACCCTGACCAAAAAATCGGCATGAGATATGAGCATTCCTATTGGTCTAGCGGCACTGGTGGCGCATGAATTACAGTAGTGAATACGCCCAGATTTTTGAATAAAATCTTTATAAAATCTAATTTTGGCCTTTTGAAAAAAAATATCTACAAAAATGTTCGACAATAAATTGTCTATCCATTAGTGTTAGTACAAAAAATAATTAATGAACACTTTACGAGGAGATGCATAATATCAATAATTATTACTAATTTTTATGTATTTTTAGAAGGAGATTAGTGAAATATATACAACATAAAAAAAAACTAAATCTACTATTTTAGAATCAATATTATGTAGAAATTTAATGTATTTTTAATATTGATATTTATTTTTAAACAACGAGTAGATAGCTCCTAAAACAGCACAAAAAACGGCTTGCGCGGCGTTTTGCTCGGGGTACCGCCTTAAATAGAAGATCATAGTAGTAGACAAGTAAAATTTCAAAATTTAAAAAACCCCCGACACATTTATCTTGCGAAAACACCCCGATTCAAACAGTTAAACGCCCATAACTTTTGAACGGCTAAACCGATTTTATTCAAACATAGCTAAGAACACTCTCGACAAAATCACCTTTCAAACAAAAAAAAAAAACTAAATCAAAATCGGTTCATCCGTTTAGGCGCTATGATGCCACAGACAGACACACAGATACACGTATACACAGATACACAGCAACACACATGAAACTTTTATCACCCCTCTTTTTCCGGCGGGGGTTTTAAAATGTTAGTAGAATTCGCTTTTTTTACCTACTTTTGAAAAAGGCCCCAAATTCTTGTGTGCCCAAGGGCCCCGGCATAGTTTAAGACGGTTTCCTTGCGTAACGGTTGGGCGATAAAATAAAAAGCGCGAGCGCAACGAGCTACGGATCTTAGGGCATCCCGTCAAGGATAAGCAAAGTTCGAAGGGCATGACGGGAACTGAAGTGAGCGACCAAACCGAGCGAATTCAGCTTCCGTCATCTCCTTCATGTTAGGTTACTTTACACCCTGCACGCCCTGCAGATAGTAATATCAGACCCCCACAGCGAGGCTCCGTCGACTTTGTACTTACCTATTCTAAATTAAAACCAATGTCCACATTAAAATAGGTAATTTAAAAAACACATCAATTTATTACCCGGCCCATTATGTGATGGGCATTATTCAGAAAGCCCGGTCAATTTAATTATTTCAATAGTTTTTATCATATTGCCGTATGGCCGTTGGGCATTTTTCAAATTGTCCGGGCATTATGAATAATGCCGTATGAATCACTTTGTCCATAATATATACACAATAAACGTTAAAATTCCTTTTATAAATGTGCCCCATGTAGTAGGTACTGTCCGTATGTGCCACAGGCCTTGCACAAATTTGTATTACAATTTTACTCAGATGAAGTAAAAAAGGTCTTTTATTACTTCATCTGAGCAACTTTATAATAAGTTATACATTCTAATTTAATATGACAAATATTACAATTAGAGCTCAAAATATATTTTTTAACATGAATTCGTCATCACTATTTTGTCAAAACCGTAAAAATTCTACTTACAACTCTAAACTTAAGTATATTTTACTCTATAAAATTTTACTCACCATCGGAAACACGTTACGTCTTGTTAGCTCACACCGCGTAGCGCGAAGTTATGTGGTGACCATAAAAAAAAAAATATATATATAAAACAATTCTATCGGTTACCCAAAACGACAGAAAAATACGTGGCGAAACTTCCACGTGTGTATGCGATGTAATTTGAAGAATGTGTTGCTTGCAAACTCTAGTAAAGAATTCATCTCAGTGTGGGGGCCCAAGCTCAACCTAGCTAGCATGTCAGCCACATCCAGCATAAGGACATGCCACGTACCTATTTACAATGCGAGGGTGGTAGAAGTAGAATCTGCTATGAAGGCAGATAATGCCAGTTTAGTTAGATAGTAATTAGACGATACAGACTCCTCTACCAATGCTAGCAGACGTTACATAGGAAGAAACGATATCAATGGTAGACATAACACAGTTATGGGTGTGGCATCTGGTCGTTATTTTGCCGTTGATGATATCGGTTAGTTAGGTATGGTTTTAAAATTATTAACGGTAGGTAAGTAATTTAAAAATATTCCATTAAGCAAAAAAAACGTAGATAAGACTGCTTCATTGTTATAAATGGAATATTTTTATAATCTTAGTTAATAATTAAGGTTATCGTAGTAAGTATTATTTTTATAACATCCTATTCGTAGGTTATCTCTTGTTAGAACCGAGAAGCAATTAATTTCGTTGGTGCGTGCGGTGTTATGTAGGAAAAGGAGGAAAAGGATTAAAAACGTATTTCATATCATTCTTTGATAATTTTGAGGTTGCCTATGAGGACACAATACCTAATCCTAGAAAATATGATGATGCGCTTGTGGTTAAGCTATGGCTAAAAAATGACGATCACGATAAGGACTGATAAATATTCAGTTAAGTAGAAAATGTTGACATGCTGCGCAAAAACCCAATGAAATAGAGATTATATCAGGAGATTGATGATCATTGGGAAGACATGTGTTTAGAGAAAACCGCTGAACAAGAAGAAAGTTAGCGTAAAATAATTATGTCCTGTCCTCAACAACCAGAGCAACCAGATAAGCATTTATGGAAGACGATCTTTGTATAACTGAAATAAGAGCTTACTTTGTTTGTGATGCAAAATCTGATGCAAAATCAGTAACATAGTAATCACCAATTTGACTAAAAATAGAACAGCTGTTTATATTTATTGGATTGATTATAATTCTAATCTTATTCTCACGGTTCATTGGTCGTTGAAGAGACTGTGATACAGTATTTTAATTAAAGTGATAATATTTCATCATCACTCCAACTGTTTTTTTTTTCCGTTAAATAGATGAATATTTTTTTTGTAATTATGGACTAACGATGTTCATAAAAGAGTAAGTATTAGTTTAAAATATAGTAGTTATTTGTCTCCTCTAAGTTCTTATTTATTTATTACAAGGAAAACACTTGATTTACGTCAAAGTTTTCGACAAAATATCACTGGTAAAATTCTTATAATAATTGACCCAAAACTATTGTATCAAAATAATATTATTCGTAGTCGTAACCTAAAAGTCAGAGAATAAAGTAAGTCACCGTCAACGGAGAAGCTTTTCACATCAGCCCCATGCGCGTGCTAGTCACGACGGCGTGCGACAGGGGTCAATCCTAGGGCCGACTCTGTATGCGTAATCTTTATTAATGGTCAAGTGTACTTTAATATGAAGTGCTGAGATATTTTTTAGTAGCTGCTTAGAAGAAATATAAGCGACGTCATTGTTTAAAAGCAATAATATAAACATGTTTATAATGGCTACGAAATACCTAAATGATAAAAAATATCTCTTCGTATTTATCTACGTCACTTTCGGGCAAAGTTTTGTATTATGTATAATAGTGAGATAATGGAAAACCATCTAGTAAGCGATATGTTAATAACATTTCCATTGTTATAAAATTTTGACCTCTGCCCCCCTAGCCAAGTAACAAACGTTTCGTATCGAATCTCTTTCTACAATCGTTAAGGCTTCTCTTTGTATGGTCTGACCACGTGACTTAACGTTCCGAAGTGCCATTCCCTTACATTAATTCGTTTTCTACTAGCGTTAACAATTGTAGATTTTCAACTTGGCTACAGACACTGTTATTATTCGTACTTCATCTAGAATTCTCAATGAAAACCCAATAAAGTTTTGAAGTTTCATCTCATAGTCCTTCCCACTTCCTTAACTTCTAACTTATTTCTATTTAAAACTATTTAGAACCAAAAGTGCATTTCTATCGCCATCTCCGTCTGGGCTTGTTGTGATGTGGCGTTTTATGTTATCTCTAGGCATGTTTTTATACCCAGAATACTCCAATTCATCGGCGTCTGGCTTCCAACTCGCATGCATCAATTTACTTACAGTACCTACTTACGTCTACGATTCTTGTAACCATTATATTATTATTATCTTCCAATGAAAATCTCTTATCTCATTAACCAATTGTCTCTAACCCAGAACCGAAACAGCTGAAAGTCATGGGGGAAGCCTTTACCAAGCAGTGGAATGATATAGACTTACAGTTATCAGTAACCTCAATAGTATACAAAAACAATGTGTGATGCCATCAAATTTCGCATGCCTAAACCATAAAAAGATTTAATTGTAAAATGACGTGCGTGGGTGTGTTCGGTGACGCAGGGGTCATAAGATAACGTAGCAAGTCAATGTCTCGACGTTACTGATAATTAAATTACTGTAATTAGTTATACGCAATAAAAACATCTTGTTTCGTGTGGGTTTAGGCTGTGGATGTATTGGTACGACACGAGAAATTAATATGTTGGAGTCATCGAAGATTTTTCGGTCAATATTTTTACGCGTATTCTCAAAAGTCACGACTCTTACGTGGAAGTAGTGGTCATACAATGACCAATGTGTATATTAGTAAGTATGGGACAGCCAAAAATTTGCCCAATGCCTTGCTTTTGCCTTTTGTCTCCTGTCATCTCTTTCCCTGCTTCGCGACGTTAGTTGACACGAACGCTGGGTAACTATGCACCAATCTCCACATCTAGCGTTCGTGGTGCAGGGGAATATTTATACATAGTAGGTATAAGCTGTTCTATATCTACTACAAATATTCTATGAGTTTTTTACGGCATTGTCATTGAACATAAAGTTTTAAAATCCGTTAGGAATAGGTACTCTAATGACCATAATTATGAATTTGGCACTTGTATGCTTGTGGCGACTTCTGCTTGCACACTATTGAGATTCACCAACCCAACTGTAGTTTTTACTCCTTCAAATTCTCTTCGTTCTACTTCTATGTGGCTGAGGCCTTACGTTATCGTCGTGTCTGTTACTATACGCCGCATTTTATTATCGATGTCTGTAATACGCGTATTAAACATCGCGATATTTACCTAACAGTGGTTAAAAATAACTGAAAAAAATTATCTGCTAATATTTCATAATGTTACGTAAGTCTCTTGTTATCACTTTACTTCTCATGGTGTTATTAATTTATTATTTTATGCGCAGTTTTTCAGTGGAATTAATAATAAGTTGGAATGCCCTTTCTATAGGTAGTCAAAATAAACAAAACAATGTATGGTGGAATTGTTCCTATTTTATAGGTCTACAGAAAAGACCTCGATGGCATATGTCTATCTTTTAATGATAGCTTACTATACCAATCCCAACATCAAAAAAAAAAATGGTCACTTACAAAGCGGTAATTGGAAAGCTATTTAGTAAATACATTATTAATTCTTATCAACTTAAATACGTTAGTTACCTTAAGAATTTCATGCACATTATAATAATCCTTTACGCCATATAATTTAAATGCATATCGGAGTTATCGCAAAAAAAACCGGCTAAGGGCGAGTCAGACTCGCGCACGAATAGCAATAAACGGCGTTGTTTGGGAGCGTTTGTTGTATGGGAGCCCCACTTAAATATTTGTTTTAAAATATTTTTAGTATTTTATTAGCTATAGCGGCAACAGAAATACATCACCTGTGAAAATTTCAACTATCTAACTATCACGGTTCATGAAATACAGCCTGGTGACAGACAGATAGACAGTGGAGTCTAAGTAATAGGTTCTCGTTTATACCCTTTGGGTACGGGATCCTAAAAATCCGAACATCGAAGTTTCTATCCACGTTTCAACAGGACTACGCGGTCAACCGACACCAAAAGAGAGAGCAAAGAGGTTCTTGCCCTATAGTGGTACAGTTTATAGGCTGGTATTGTTAACTAAAACTTAACCGAACCAACAATTATATAATTATCTAGAATATCCAGTAGGTACCAAAGAAACAGCCGCTGTACGTTAAATTAAACAGAGAAGACGAATATTCATTAAAAATAAATAAATGGCCTGTGTTTTCTTTCAACTCGAAGTAAAAATGACGGTACTTCCTCGAATGCTAAAGGAAAATCTTAATTAAAAGCGTAAGCACACTCTATTGAGCATTGAAGAAGAGTGATGTATGAAGGTCCCCTAAGTATCGAAGACCACCGCAGTGATTATGGAAATAGATGAAGATATAGTAGAAATTAAAAATTATATCTGAGGGAGGCCTTTGTCCAGCAGTGGACGTCTTTCGGCTGAAATGATGATGATGAAATATTATAATAGTTCGACCATGTGCATGCACTTGATCGATTTTGTTTCAAATCGATAATATCTGTTATATCAATAGCATTTTACAAACAGCGAGCGATTAGCAAACGATTATGTGGGACTTACCATACCTACACTGCTGGTAATTCCGACTTTTATGACATAAAGCGTTTGATCGCTATCGTTTTGCTCTTGCAAAAGATAGGTAATAAGCCTGCCGGTCAATTTCTATTTTTAGATATCATATCATATCATAATGTGACTCACATCGATGACCTTGGGTTATCAGAAGTTCACAGAATACTTCATCTCTAACCTCTTTGGCTTTCTAGTAACAAGTTATCTTGGCGAAGGCATGATGGCAATGAGGGTTCATTAGGGACATTTTGAAGGTAAGAAAAGTTTCCATTAAGTAGTTCCATATTATATGAAATGTGATGGCTAGGTAGGAATAGTAAAGACCAAAAGAACGATATATTGATTTTGAATTGTAAATGGATTTAAGAAAAGAGGGAATACTGTGAATACTGCTGCTTCAGTTTATCCGTGATCATGGTGCTTGCAACAGCACCAAAATATCGGAAACTCGCAACAAAAAGTAAACATGGTAAATATCCCGCTTCGAATGTTAATGTTGCTGCTGAAAAGGATGAATGAAAAAAATCTTTTTTGCAAAAAAATACTGCCGACTTCCAAATAAAAACTAAAATGTGAAAAATAACTTTATTTTTGGAAGTCGGTGTCTTCCTTTTGCGATATGGACACAGAGTTCACAAAATTAAAATGGGACCAATTTCGAAATATACTCTTTCAAACATAACGGAGATATCGTTGAACATACATAAAAAAATAATACTTAAAGTCAAACATAGATATAGTCCTCCCCCTTTTTGGTAAGTCGGTTAAAAAAGGAGAAGATATACTGTGCCTGAAATTAATAAGTAGGTACCTAAGTAAGGTGATAGTTTACAACTTACCGTAATAGTAGATTTGTCCTTTGAATAATAAATACAGCACCTTAGTAGAAGAGAACATTATCAAACAGCATTTAGCATGAAAATATGTAGGTAATTACTTCAGAAGCATATCTGAATACTGATTAGAAATATTACAGATAAGGTTTTGTTAATTAGGTAACCGGAGACAATGATTTCAGACATTCATATATAATGAAAATTGATTGACTAAGTGAGCAGTTTTCTCGAAGATCGATCGTAGGATTTGTTAAGCTAGGTGCTATCAAAGTCTCTAGAAAATGTTAAATACGATACGCAAACGCCAATTGATAACTGTGGACTACTACTAAAAAGAAGGTTATGTAGGCACAATTTAGACGCGTGATGGTCATATTAATAATTGATTTAAACTACTGTTATTGGCAGACGTTAATAATAAATCACTTGACACTTGGAAATATTTACGATATCTTTCGACACTTGATTAATTTACTTATTAGGTACAAATAATAGTACATTACTGCAGCGGCTAGCAAAAGAGGCATTGATGGACGAACGTGTAAATGAGGGCCGAGGCGAAGCCGAGGCACACATACGTAAGTAGAAAGTGCGGCAATTAAAACTATTTTTTTTTTCAAATACCTACAATAATTACATTTTCATACAAGTGCTCATGCTTTTGTGCTCATCAACTGGCTACCCCGCACCACCGTACTGCAGCCTTCCGAGGAAGTTTTAGGTACGCAGCCTCCAAATGTTGGAATAACATTCCACCTCCGAATAGGGACATAACGAATTTAATAACTTTTAAGACTAAACTTAAGACATTCAATCTGACTTCTTAAATTAAATTTAATAACATTAATATTGACAAATCGTTTATCTAATTTTTATCTTATCTTATTTTAATTTAATTCAATCTAATATTTATTATTTAATATGAATAATTTCTGCGTTAATATAGAATTAAGTTTAATCCATCAAGTAGTGTGCCTATTTATAGGTTATGAGTCGGGCAGAGATTGGATAAATGTGATAGGCCGGTTGCGTCTTACCACACTGTCTTTTGGGGTTTTTGAGTCAATTTTAAACAATTACATTATATATTTTTATTTACATTACTTTATACTATCTATTACATATTCTTTCAATATAAAAGTTAAGCACACGTATCCACTGTATGACATTATTTTAAGTACCTATTTATTTACCTACGTCCGTGTATCACTAGCAGGGTGCCAACTGAAAATCAGCGCTGGGTGTCTGACGCCCAGCAAATGCTGAGTTGGTAACCCTTTCGGTATGGGCACGCTCGGCGCAATCACTGTTAAACCTTGTTTGTACTTTTGTTTTTTACTATTTTTCTGTTACTTTGTGATTGTTGTTGTTGTGTTGTTTCTATGTCGAATAAATGTTTTCTATTCTATTCTATTCTATACAACTTTTGCCGACCGCTGCTCAGTGCTCGTATGTATTTGGCCAAAACAGCAATTTCAATTTATCTCGAAGAAGTTTGTCAAAATAATGCTCAAATTTCCAAGCATGTTTGAGAATTAGGTATTTTATTACAGTGAAATGGTTAAACTTAATACCACACTATCCCTCGATAAATTAAAACAATAAAAAATTCAGAGCAAAATGGATAAAAAAATTAAATTTTGAGATAGGTCTGATTTAGAGATTCTTGAGTGGTGACACCAAATTCCAAATTAAATTTTCATCGAATCCCGTTTAAGTCAGATTAAGAAACGACCAAATATTAGGAATAACAATAAATCATAAACAGGATAGGCAAATAAAGTAGCACTCATTTTAGAGACATAACTATAAGATGAACATAATAAAAAAAAATAAAAAAAACCTACCGTAATATCTCTACGTTGACTTTGTCGTGGGGCTTGCGCGCTTCTATAACCCTAGGTGTGTGCCGGTAGATTCTATTTTGCCGCAATATGCCTAGGTTGAGGGACCAGACTAAGAGAGACACAATCCGTAGGGCAGCTTTGTGGCGAGCTGGTGTCTATGGCGACCACAAGGACCTGATCTCCAGGGAGAAGTCTTGTCCCTCATGTCCGGCTTGCCTTTATTGGCCGGTTGGAGTGAACACTTACAGGGAACAGAGCTCCCACCTCTCTCTTGCCTTAATTGGCTAACTTGAGTGGAGATTCGCAAGAGCAAACGTGCTCGGGGGAAGGAAGTTAACCCAGTAAGATGCTGGTAGGAATCTTGACCGTACTTCCGGGATTGTCCTGATAGCCGTGGTATACCTCTCCACTCCTCAAGACATCCGAATATGTTGCCGCCTTGGCGCTATTTCACTCAATTGCTAACGACCGTTTATGGGGACCCATTAGAGTCACGCCCTGCCATTTTATAGCCGTTTAGTTCAACTGTGGTCAGGCAGAGCCCAAAAGTCATTCTATAGTTTTAGGCAATCGATCCACTAAACCTCTCAAACTCGTGGCTAAATATATTTGTCTCCATTTAACAATAGTCCTGCACCAACCGGGGATTGTCCTTCGGTGTACTTACCTAGTGCATACAGGAATAAAGGAATAATCGTCGGTTGGTGTCACATTATCATGATACATGTCTAATAAGGCCTCTGCGAGTTGGCTTCGGCCCCTGGCATGCCTTTCAAAGGACCGGGAACTGGGGTCACGGCGCCAGCTACTTTGACGACCTCTGTTAGACAAATTAAATTAATTGTAATATATTATTGTGATAAAGTGAATCAAAGTAAATTTACTTACCATCATAATCGACATCGCCAACAAATCTGGACTTTCCGGTTGCATCAGTTACTCTGGTCAGGCCAACATCAATGACAGTTGCACCAGGCTTGATCATGTCAGCTTTAATCAGTTTTGGAATACCTGAGGCAAATGAAAAAGTAACATTACCGACTGTTGTTGTCTACTTAGTAATAGAATATGAGAAATGCGTAGAGTTTTCACGTGTTGGTGGATCAAAAGATAATAAATTCATAGCCTTACTAGTCATATTTGTCTAATGCCACAGTGTGCCCTGTAGCCTACTTATTATAAGAACTGATGAAGATGCTATTGATGGTGTCAAAGATGGTGGCTAATTATGAAGAATGAAAAACTATGAAATACCGTCAGTCAGGATATACCTCTTCATAGTTCTGTGCTCAATGTTTTTTTTTTTAATAGTTTATAGGCTCGCGCTTGACCACTATCTCACCTGATGGTAAGCGATGATGTGGTCGACGGTGAAGCACGCTTGCCTAGAAGTAACCTATTCACTCTTGACTTGAAGACCCCTAGATTGTAGCTATCGGGAAACACAGACTCCGGCAGGGAATTCCACTCCTTAGCTGTACGCATAATGAAAGTATTTCCAAAACGTTTAGTGCGTATGGGTGCATGTCTACCATGTACCGATGGCGCATCGCCGTACGTCTGGTAGTCCGATGAGGAAACGGGCTAGCTGGAATTAGATCATGCAATTCCATCGCACACTCCCCGAAATGCAACCGATAAATAACCGACAAGCTGGAAACTCGACGACGATGTTCAAGGCTCTGGAGCTTTGTCTTAACCAGTGCCTCATCGCCGATGAGCCTCTTGGCCCGCCTTTCGATCGACTCTAGTGCATCAAGCTGGTATTTGGCGGATGCGTCCCAGAGATGAGAACAGTACTCCATGCATGATCGAACTTGCGCTTGATACAAGCTGAGCAGCTGTTCTGGCGTAAAGTACCTTCTAACTTTTGCAAGGATCCCCAGCTTTTTGGCAGCCAGCTGAGCCTTTGCCTCAATGTATGGGCCAAAATTGAGAGTCGATGTCAACGTAACGCCAAGAAGCTCAAGATGGTCAGTTATTGGCACAGTCACATCTCGGAAAGTTGGAGCAGGGTGAAATTGGCTCTTTTTAGCAGAAAACAAGACACGCCTGGGTTTTAGCAGCATCGAACCTGACTAGATTGACATCGCCCCATTCGGAAACTGCTTGCAAGGACAGGTTCAAGCGCTCCACCATGGCCTCCCGCAGAGACTGGACCTGAGGTCCAGTAGCTCGAGCGTTGGGCATGTATCTCTCAGCAACAGTGCTGTCGTCTGCATACCCAAAGGTGCCGGGTCTTAGCAGATCGTTAATGTGGATCAATCCTCTATTCTTAATGCCACATGGAGGCAATCAATCAATCAAAATTTTCGTTCCACCTAACCTGAACTAACCAAAATTCTCTGGAGTTACCTGTAGCAGTGACAATTATATCAGCATTCTGACAGAAGACTTTTAATTGCTCTGGTGGCGTGTAACGATGACAGATTGTAACAGTAGCGTCCATGCCAAGACCGTTCTCATGTCTCTTGTCGCTATGCAATATCATAGCAATGGGCAGACCTATATTCTTCGATCGGTTCACCACCACTGCGTTGCGTCCGAAAGTTTGGACCTCGAACCTGGCAATGAGTATAATAAGGTGTATATAAACTTAGTTCAACCAATCTTTCGAATATCAAGGTGTCACTTCAATAAAATCAATAATTACAAGATTTTATTTAGTTTCAACTGTCCCAGAATTCGATTAAAAAAAATGAAATCGAGTAAAATTTTATCCTTAGAAAAAAACAAATTTGGGTAGTTAAATAAAATTAAGGAAAAATAATTCACCTTTTCAGTATCTCGATAACAGCTAAAGCAGTAGCAGGCACAAACGATGGCATATCAACACACAGCCGTCCAATGTTCACAATATGGAATCCGTCGACATCCTTCTCAGGAGCGATCGCATTGCACACGTTCCTCTCACTCACTGTCTCAGGTACTGGTAACTGAATCAGGATGGCGTCAACACTACTGTCTTCATTGAGGGTTTTTATTTCTTGAATAAGCTGTGCCTCAGTTATTTTTCTTTCAAATCTGATGACTTGAGCATTGATGCCTATATTGCTTGCGGTTGTTAAATTGTTGTTAACGTAAGTCTCGCTTCCTGGATCTGCACCTACTAAGATGCATCGAAGAGAAGGTGCTCTGTTACCAAGGCTTACCCAGTTTTCAATTTTGTTTTTTATTTCATCCTTGACTGTCGCAGCTAAAGCTTTGCCGTCGAGGATTCTGGCCATGGTGCTGTTTAAACAATTATCAAGTTTATCTAGTCTTTAATGACATACAATTTCTTATATGCTGATTATGACATAACAATTAATAATTAATTAGTTTAAAGTTTCTTTAGGGTTCCCCTATGTCCTGAATTCACGCGCATGTTTACTAATATCTGTTACCTCAGTTTACACAATTCTGAAACCAAAGTCTGAATATTTGAATACTTAATCGATATTATTAGGTATCTTATCTATCATTATCATAATATGACCTCCAACTCCTTTGTCCTTGTGTTATCACGTCATGGGATATACTTTATCTCTTGCATATTAATTACATACAAGCTAAGCTAGACAAATAAAAATAAAATGCGAGTACAGACAGAGACCTCTGTCTGTACTCGCATTTTGTTTTTATTTGTCTTTGTAATAAGTGAGCTCTTGCCAAAAAGTAGAAATATATTTAATTAACATAGCATCACCCCTGCCACTTTATCTATGCTTCAAGGGTAAGGGTAAGGGGGAGGTGTACACAATTATAGTACTTACACCGATATTTCAGCAGTTATGTTTGAGTTATATGTATGTGGGAGATCGGGCAATCAAACGCCGAATATCTGCTGCTGCCGAATATAAAGCTGAATATCAGTTTATCGACTTAATTAATGCCAATACGTCTTTTCTCGTCGTTGGCACACACCGCCTTCCCATACCGCCTTCACTACTTAGACTAACTCTCCACAAACAAACTATCTACTCAAACTAAACTTTCATGCCAACATTTATGTGAAGGCGAGCCTATTACCATCATCATCATCAGCCTATTAACGTTCACACTGCTGGGACACAGTCCGGACACAGGCCTCCTTTCTGTGAGAGAGGGACGCCATAACCACAAAGCGGGCCCAGCACAGGTTTGTTACCATCGCATAGGCAGAATTACAGTTTTTGGGCTGCTTTTGAGAAATTCTTTGATAGGTTTTCCTCATGGAGAAGTCCAATAAAGCAAACGTACAAAACTTAATGTACTCAATGACTGAGACAGACAAACTCATTTTAGCATTTATGGTCAAATAATTTAAGATAATTATACTGTCAAAGTTATCAAAAAGGATATGACACCAGTTATTACGGACATGATTATTCATACTTTTTAATTATCATCGTGTTATTGGCTGACATTTATTATTTATCGAGCTTTCGTTTCAATACACTCATGTTTTTTAAATAAAATATTAAACATTTTGGTCTCCTTTGAAAAGTTAACCACCGTTTTTTACACATATACAATCTACTCACTTTTAACATGCTTTTATTAGCTTGGCATGTATGTATCTATGTAACGGAATTTGAACGTGATTTTCACCCCCTTCAAAACGTCGGACTAATTACAGCTATTCCTGTGCTCTTCTTTTAACAAGTAATATTCATTTATTGGCATACGTCCTGTCAAAATCAAACACGGGCGCACAGTTGGCGCAGTGGTTGAGCGATTTACTGCTGCGCTACGTGTCGCGGGTTCGATTCCCGCACGGAAAAAATATTTGTATGATCTACAAATAGTTGTTCCGGCTCTGGGTGTAGTGTATGTGAGTTAATATGTTTGTAAACGCACCCACGATACAGGAAAAAAATCCTAGTGTGGGGCAACGTTTTTATAAATAAACAAAAAAAAAAATATCTGTGGAATTTTGTTGAAACCCCATAGAGATAATTTTGATTTACTAATTAACTAATTTTCCGGGCTACTTACCCAACTTTTCTTGCCTAAAGAAACTCAGACTATTACGAACGTTAGAAAAATATTTAAATCGGTCCAGCCATTCTCAAGTGATGCGCTTTCCAACGTACACCATTTCATTTATATTAATTTAGATATTCCAGAAAGAGGGCACAGTTTTAAGGTATTTATTTATACTAACAAAAAACCGGCTAGGTGCGAGTCGGACTCGCGCACGAAGGGTTCCGTACCATTATCGCAAAAAAACGGCAAAAAAACACGTTTGTTGTATGCGAGCCCCCCTTAAATATTTTCAGTATTTGTTGTTATAGCGGCAACAGATATACATCATCTGTGAAAATTTCAACTGTCTAGCTATCACGGTTTATGAGATACAGCCTGGTAGTTAGTAATAGGTCGTGTCCAGGCTATCTCTCTCCATTCAGGGTTGCCTGGAAGAGATCGCAGATCGCGATAAGGCCGCCTGTTGTATGTTGTTGTTATTTTAAAGTTTCCGTATGTAATGTTATTGTCTTGGTGTACAATGAAGTATATAATAAATAGGGTCCCGTTTTTACCCTTTGGGTACGGAACCCTAAAAATGGATGTTGTTGTTGTTAAAAGTAGCAATAGAAAAATATACAAATATAATAACTGACCTGTCGTAATATTTCGGTGTTCCCTTTAAATGATAAGCGCACCAGTTTTTTATGCCAAGTGTTTGCATAAACTTGGTTGCCTCATATTTATAGGAAATGCATTCAGCTGATAAGGGCACTCGAAAACTGCATTGTGGTTTACCACTTTTATGATAAAGTCCTTTTAATAGATAATGATAATGATGTCACTAATGATAATAATTATTCACGTGTAGGTGTGCCAGATTTAGAAAAAAAAATCCGGCCAAGTGCGAGTCGGACTCGCGCACGAAGGGTTCCGTACCAGTATCGCAAAAACCGGCAAAAAATACATGTTTGTTGTATGGGAGCCCCACTTAAATATTTATTTCATTCTGTTTTTAGTATTTTTTGTTATAGCGGCAACATAAATACATCAACTGTGAAAAGACAGACAGGCAGACAGACGGACCGCGGAGTCTTAGTAATAGGGTCCCGTTTATACCTTTTGGGTACGGAACCCTAAAAATTAGTTCGTTGAACTTACGACTCACAGCATTTTTGAGGCGTTTCTTTTAGTAACAATCTCAAGGGAATGTTACTTGATAATTAATGCTTTCAAGAATAATATTCTTTTAAATGCAATTCCATAAAAATTAAAGATATCTTTGATATCTGATAGTAGGCAAGTAAGAACGCCAGTGAGACATAGAGGTACAAACATTTTATGACAAAAATAAATTTGTTGAAACTGCGGAGTGTGAAAAATGTTCTTTACGGGACAATACATGTATTATTTTATTTCCAATTGTAATAGTGCATTACTGCAGCGGCCAGCAAATTTAATTTGTTGAAACTGCGGAGTGTGAAAAATGTTCTTTACGGGACAATACATGTATTATTTTATTTCCAATTGTAATAGTGCATTACTGCAGCGGCCAGCAAATTTAATTTGTTGAAACTGCGGAGTGTGAAAAATGTTCTTTACGGGACAATACATGTATTATTTTTTTTCCAATTGTAATAGTGCATTACTGCAGCGGCCAGCAAATTTATGGACGAATGTGTAAATTTGGGTCGAGGCGAAGCTGAGGCACACATAGGACGTAAGTCCATCAATGCCTAGTTGTGGCCAAGGCTTGTATAGTACTTTTCTCAAATAATGCGCGGAAATTAAAACTAAGTAGAACCTATAACTCATTTTGTCAAATACAATTACTTTTAAAATAATGGACGAATTTTTGCCGCATTGAAGTGTTCGTTTGTTTTTTTTTTCAATAAACAGCTTTCTTTTATCAAGCCAGTCGAAATTTTAATAATTGATAAGTTATCTTATTGGTTGCCATGTTTCGGAAAAAAAAGGACGCTCCATTTTTAAATTACACGACAGGATATGAGTTTTCTATGTAATTTATTTAGCCGCTAAACACGACAGATATGGATTTTCATACAACATTTGCCGGCCGCTGCTCGCATGTATTTGGCCAGTACAGCAATTTCGATTTATCTCGAAGAAGTTTGTCAAAATAATGCTCAAAACTAAGCATGTTTGAAAAAAAATCCAATCTTATGCCTATGAAAACTATACAACATGCACCAACTTCCCTTTGCTTGAACTTTTGATCCTTCAAATTGTAATTACTTTTTTACCAACTCGTATATTTTCGGTATAACTTCAATCTGGGCAAGTTTTAACACAGTGAGCGAACAGCTCCAATAAAGAAAAGTTACTTTCCATAACCGCTCAGCTGGCTAATATTCAATTAAAACTTTTTAATTTCTCTCTGAACCTTTGGCAATATTTTCTGTTTACGTTGTTACTCTCGGTGAAAAATAAACAATTTATAATAAAATATTGTAGCAAGTTTCGCAAAGGAATTATTTGTGTCGGGTTGTTTTCGACTTTCATTTTGTTCAATGTTGTTCGGATTTGGTATTGGTGGCGAATATTTTGTATTAAACTTGATCTTAGAGTTGTTATTGAAGTTTGTGCAAATCATTCTTTACAGGTGAGTCACCTGTAGAAAATGATGATGCACTTTTTGTTGTTGTAGAAATGGGCAAATTAAGGTTAGTTACTCAATTTGATTATCTTTTGTGCCTTTTCAGCGACCTCTTCAAAATGGATCCACAACCCTACAGGAGTCGCCGTTTTCCTTAACCTCATTGCACAAATCGTCACTATTTTTTCGTTCTTAGGATGACGCCACATATCAGAATAGTTACTAGTTTGCAAAATAATAGCATTCCAAGCACACAATCTTACTAATTACAACGTTTTCTCTTCCAAAACTGAAACAAACAACTAAATTTTACATTCAAAGTAACAGAGGATTCAATAACCCTGAATAATTTCAGGAGTCTTGCAATAAAACATCTTTATTTATCAACTTGGCTCCGTTCCATAACCGGGTAAAGGCGGCCCCTAACTTAGGCCCTAAACTCGATTTAGTGGAACTTACGCTAAGTGCGTAGTAATTTTGGGACCTCTGTCATGGAGCGTTCGACTGTGTTGGGTGAATACCACAATGTTGGGGCCTTGAAATTAGCGGGACTGGGTGTGAGCGGGAGCGTGTGGTATGTATGTTTTCCCTTTTTAACCGGCTTCAATATGGAGGAGGTTCTCAATTCGACTGCTTTTTCAAATATGTTACCCCAAAACTTTTTACTAGGTGAACCAATTTTCACGAGATTTTTTTATTTGATAGCTGGTGCTCCACATGTGGTCCCATTGGTCTGACGAGGAGTATTTGAGTTATCCTTAATAATGCGTATTTTCATGCTAATAAATATAGTTCCAAAACTAAAAAGGCAAAAATACAAACTTTTTATCAAAAAAGTCATACCGACTTCCCTAACAAAACACTACAAAGCTAAAAATAGCTTTCTTTTCGGAAATCGGTGACAATAACTAAAAAAATACGTATCAAAGACACCAACGATAAAGCGGACCTGTAAAACGGACTGCTGTATATTTTATCAGATCGGTATTTTACTGGATCTGGAATACTGTCATGTTTGTGAACTCACTCATACAACTACATACGTCAGCGCCGAATAAAAACGTATCCGATGAAGCGGACCCGTAAAACGGACCTTTGTGTGAACGAGCTCTGATAAGTGGTAAGACTACTAATAAGGTACTACTTCTAGTCTTTTATTAATTGGTTGTTGGTAGGTTTAATTAAAAATAAAACTTATTTTTTCTTTTCCGTAAGTTTCATAGCCCAACTCGATATGAACTAGTCATAGCTCATGTTATCCTGAACCACTGGCTAAAGGTCAGGCTTTCTAACTTCTAATGTAGGTAACATAGCACCAATTGTGGCTTTATTATTAACAATCTAGCCGTTCTGTAGTTCATGGATTTATATCAGTACACTGAACTAACAATATACTTACAATAACTGACAACAGATATTTTTTTGGGCATTTTCTCTGTGAGTCTGGAATAGGGTAGATTACTGAAAATTTGTTTTGTGTCCGCCAGGTAGATATATAAAAAAATATTGGGCACGTATTTTTTCCTTGACACGTAGACATAAACTGACGACGATATAATGCGTTGAAATATCGTGTGAAGTCACGCCGCTAGTACACTTTATACTGCCTTGGTGACGTCACAAGCCCCCACTCCTGAACTTTGATGCGCTTTAATTTTGTTAATTTTTATTGATTTGGTAAAGCAAAAAAATACGTATACAATATTATTTGATAATCTCACTGATAGACTTAATATAATTATAATTTTTCTACCCAGGCAACATCCCTATTGTGCCCGGTTGATGGCGATAGGCGCGCTCCGTTTCAAAGGACTTAAACATACATAACTTTTTTTTTTTTTTTGGTGGGAAGTTCTTCCTTTTTTGGTGGGTTTGGATGACGGGAAGGGCGTGTCAGACTTTTACTGAATAAAACCCACCCTTGTTCCTTCAGTTGCTTGAGCCAGGGCCGCGGTAACTCTTTTTCAAATTAATCCGTGACCCAGACAGGCATCGGCCCTAGCGAACCCCGTCAATTTGCTGACATATCTTTGAGGCGCGCGTGGAACACTACATGCCGTCGACTCGGGCCTGGTCCTTATCGGACGGCGAGGTGCCCATTACTCGCCGTCCGCAAGCCCGCGCCTACCGTGTAAGTACCATGGCCTGAACTGGGGCCGGAAACTAGAGGTCGCCACCGCCGATCGCTTCAACGAGGACACGGCGTTGCTCCGCCCAAGCTGGGCAGACCTCCACCGTAAGTTCTACCGTGTCCTCCGTGCGATCCTCACAACGGTGACACCCGGGCGTTTCCTCCCACCTTATCCTGAACAGGAACCTCCCGAAAAAGCCGTGTCCGGTTAGGACCTGCGTCAGGCGGAAGGTGAGGACGTCGTGACGCCTCTCAGGCTACTCCTCAAAGAGGGGCCTTATCGCCACAATAGTGGCGTGCTCAAAACATACATACCTGGAAATGTGGATGATGATTTACATACATCTCTGATTTAGCCTTTAGGGAAAACAGGCGTGAAGTTATGGTAAAAGCATTGCGAAAGTACAGATAATCTATCCCCATATAATAAAGAAGAAATAACTTTTGTTTGTTTGTACCGAATAGGTTCTGAAACTACCGGACCAATTTCCTCTATGGAGAGCTACATTATTCCCAAGTGACAAAGGCTGAAATTTATTTTCAATAAAATTAGAGATTCATATTAATATTGCAATAATGTAACCCAAAGTAGCAAAATTTTGGCCTATAAAATTCATTTTTTGGCGTGCGCTGAGAAAACTATTGATGATACATAAAAATTATGTTCTACAAGATTAAAGTACTCATTATTCACTACAAAAAAAACTAATGGACTAATGTATCTCACTTTAATGGTTAAGTCACAATAGCAGCTTTTGTATTCTAAAATTTAATTCGATCGCCGGTAGAAACAAAAGTAGGTTACATTCGTACTGTAGTATTAATTCTTATTCAAATAAATAGTTTTATAAATTGGTAGGTGGGTAGGGTAGGGTAGGGTAGGTAGGTAGGGTCGATAAACAGATGTAGAGAGCAAAGCCGCGGGGGTCAGCTAGTAGTGAAGTACTCAGCTACACCGTTGACTCATATTAAGACGTAAATCAATGTTTTGCTCCGATGAATGAAGTCTTCCAACTCACCCAATTTATCTCTGGCAAAACATTAAAAGTGCCCCCACAAATAGATTTCAGTCACGAAAGCTGTAAAATTTTAATTTCATGAAACCATTTGCGGACTCGATTTTAATATCGATATGGTTTTGGTGTCGAATCTAAAAATATACTGCCAACTTTGAGATTTATGAGTTTCCAGAGCCAGGACAGGGTGCCAAAATCACAAGTAGTGAAGTAGTAGATCGGTATTCGTTTCCTCTAAGAAACAATATTTTAGGATGCCGATTTATTGTTATGGGTTGGCAAAAAAGAGCTAAAAATAGGTTCGACACTATAAAAATCCAAATAGTGGGACGAGGAAACTTATGGCCTATATTACCACTTCCAGATAAGGTCTAGTGCAATTATCTGGAAGATAATTTCAAAAGAGGGTTCCATTGTTTAATTTATGTGATAGATTTATGTTTCAAGGACTGTAAAAACATCCCTTAAATATCCCTGAGTGTGTTAGTTAATTATTTTATGTACACCCATGCTATAAATCCTCTATGTCAACAATAAAACAACCAGTCATAGTAACCGTCATGTCATCCAAACGAGTGATGTTGTTTGTAAACAGCCACATTCTCACTATTCAATTCGAGGTATCTATATGAATTTAAAAAAAGAACATTTTCATGCACGCGCGTTTCATTTCCACAGCGCCGGGTTTCAGAACCTTTTATAGAGGATTCATATCATGGGTGTAGATAAAGTCTCGTATCCAATTGTACATAATTAGGTATAAAAAAAACTCATGTGATACTATTAACATACCGCCACATCGCCTCGTGTGATAAACCCACATTCGTGTTATTATACAACAGTTGCATAAATAACTATGGAAATTTCTTTGACACACATTACAATATTTTCAACGAGAGCTTTCAATTCCCAAAACACTGTCTTTAACAACTCTGACATTTAACAAAATATCTTCCTTCCTTTTTCTTGACTTTTTTGACAACCTGTACTTCATGTTCAGAGAGGAGAAAGACAGCGGATTCGCCAAAGTTATGTAAGATCTCGTCGTTTTAAAGTAATCTCCTTATTTGTTCGCGGGAGGCTGAGACGCAATTTGCCTTAGGAATGTCTTGTTTGTGCTTGAGGTACCCTTTTAAGTTATGTGTGAAATATTAATGTCTCTTCCATTGTGAATTTTTTCCTACAGAAGTTGAAGCTTAGGCTTTTGAACTTTAGAATAAATTCGGTAATTTTTATCATTTCAGCAGATGAGCAGCCAGGGATGTGCTTCCTGGAGCCGGCAATTGGGACTCAAGGTGGCCCTGCAAAAGTCCGAGGCAATTTGATTTCATGGTCTTCGGAACGCGTCACCACCGGGTCCCAGATAACGGTAGGAGGGGTTCACAGGAGTTGGGTCGACGATGAAGTACCTAGGACTCGTCCTCGACAGCTGGTGTAATTTCGTGGAGAATTGCCGACGTTTGGCTCCCAGATTGGAGCGGGCTGGGGATGCCCTCAAGCGGCTCCTGCCCAATCTAGGGATTCCAAAGGCCTCCTACCGGGGGTCGTGCGGTCCATGGCCCTTTACGGAGCACCGGTGTGGGTGAGTTCCGTAAGGCGGCGACCAGCCTGCCGCTTGTATGCGTCCCAAAGAGTCATCGAGTCGTCCAACCGGCTGGTCTGGGGATACCGCACGGTCTCCGGTGAGGCGGTGAGCCTCCTTGCTGGATTTCCGCCATGGAATCTGGAGGCGAAATTCCTCGCGCACACATGGGATTGGCGCGAGCTTACAGACAGCGAGTAATCGGTAGCTCGAGTCGATATCTTAGTGATCCACGCGTGCCTCAATGAGATGTCTGCAAAAACTGACGGGGTTTGCTAGGGATTCGCCCTCTCAGCCTGTCTATTCTGCACAAATTTGAAAGAGAGTTGTCGCGGTCCTGGCTCAAGCAACTGAAGGAACATGGGTGGGTTTTAATCAGCAGAAGTCTGACATGCCCTCCCGCTGCCCACCCAGAGCGAGAGAAGTCATTAGAGGAATTATAACGGCCAAAAAAAAGGGGCTGTGCTGCCTGCATTCTACGGATTCCAGAGTCTCTCACCAGGTCATCGGTCAACCTTGTGGGTGCCTAGTCTTGGTGCAAAGTTTTAGGTATGACCTAAAGGTGTAGCGTCAACCAATAATAAAGTATATCATATTCGTAGGTAGATACTATAGAGGCTTTCCTCCGTCAACAAAAATTCTGTGATTCATGATATGTTCTGATATTGAGATTCTCTCAAGAACTCATAGTTGGCAATATAAATAGTTATAGCTCAAATGTAGTTTTTTTTTTCGTACTCATAGTTGGCAATATAAATAGTTATAGCTCAAATGTAGTTTTTTATCTTGTTTTTTTTTTATTACTTTTAATTTTTAATTTTAATTTATGTGACTTTCAAAAGTGCCGTTTATTGGCCTAATTGAATAAATATATTTGACTTTAGTTAAACAGCAGTGTATTTTACACATATTTGTCATTGTTAAAGGATAAATTAAAGGTGATTACCCATCCTACTCAACTGACCACTTTAAGTGCAGTAAACATGCAGTTGTTATTCAGTTGTGCCAGTATCGTACCAGTTTTTATCTTCATTTTACTCTAGCTAGCGTGACATTATTGCTAAACAAGAAAAAAGGCGACTCACAGATGTTAGCAGTCTCCTATAATTTCCCATAAAGATGCGTTCATACTGTGCTAGTATTAATTAATTATTGCTGGCCCGTACTGTCTCGCTGCTATACAAATGCCCCCCACTATTCCTTTTATCTTCTTTTTTTTATATGGTATCAAAAAGATTAAAAGGCTAGAAAAGTTCAGGTCATATAACATATTACGGGTGTATAACAGCTCACAATGTTATGACCCATTAATATTAATGCTAATTTTATCCGTGGTGCTATGCCACTGGGCTTATCCCAGTTGTAAACGTCTCTTTGTGCCTATTGGCCTTGTTTGTTCTGTCTCCTGCTTGATATGGAGAGAAGTACAAATTTTTATTTTTCTTACTCCTCCGTTATTCTTTTCTGATTAATTTCTTTGCGGGATTCAAGGCAGTTAAATACATTCTCCTGGACCTCATCGAGCTTCATTGCCTCGGCGCTTTTCTGGTGGTCGCCACTGTTAATTCTCGCTTTCAGGAGTTGCAATGGTTTGAGAACAGTGCGGTGGGATTGCTCCAATAAAAAAAAAAAAACACATAACGGGTGTATTTCACTATCATATATGAATCACCATCATCATTGGATAGTGACCATCATTTGGTAGTTGCTGAAGTTCGGCTCAAGGTTGCGGTAACCCGTGCAACTGGAGAACACGGCAAAGTGGGGCGAAGGTACGATGTGAGTAAACTTTTTAATTTGGACACCCGTAAGGCGTTTCGGCTTGAGCTACGCAATCGGTTTTCTGGGCTGGACGATGCTGCGGACTCAGTGGACGAGGAGTGGAGCCGTATTAGAAATGCCTATACAGAAACCAGCTCCGTGGTCCTTGGGCATAAATCAACTAATGCGCGCGAGGACTGGATGTCACTTCACACGTGGAGCCTCATTGAGGATAGAAGGAAGTTGCACCTCAAACTGCTTGAGACGCGTAATGATGCCGAACGAGCCGACCTCAATGCCCAATACCGCCAGAAACGCAAGGCGATTTATCGCAGTACGCGTGCAGACAGAAGGCGTTGGGCTGATGATATTGCTGATCGTGCTCAACAGGCTGCGAACACTGGCAACTTGAAAGAGCTGTATAAAGCCACTAAGACCTTGGCAGGAAACAGAAGGCTCACGAAGAAGAAGCCGCTTAAATCCAGAGAGGGGCAGCTTATTGTGACGTCGGAGGGTCGGCTGCAGCGCTGGCGCCAGCACTTTGAGGAGGTCTTCCGATTGTCGGCATCTCTGACGCCTGACGTGCTGCAGGGAGGTTCTACTCCACCTCGACCTCTTGACATCGACACGGAACCACCGTCAGCCTCTGAAGTGACTGAAGCGATCCTCTCCCTGAAGGCAGGCAAAGCACCTGGACTCGACCTGATAACTGCGGAAATGTTACAAGCCGACTTAGCATCCGCCGTCGACGTGCTGACGCCTTTAATTGAAAGGATATGGACTGCTGAAGAACTCCCGGATGACTGGAACAAGGGACTTTTAATTACCGTGCCCAAGAAAGGTGATCTCAGCAGTTGCGATAACTGGAGGGGCATTACGTTGCTGTCGACTCCATCAAAGGTCTTCTGTAAGGTACTACTTGATAGGCTGTCGAAGGCGGTTGAGCCTCTTCTGCGCGGGGAGCAGGCGGGTTTCCGTTCGAGCCGCTCATGCACGGACCAGATCAACACTCTTCGTATCATTCTCGAGCAGGCAGCAGAATGGCAAAGGGAAATTTATCTCACTTTTGTCGACTTCGAAAAGGCCTTTGATACGCTGAAGTGGTCCAGCATCTGGTCCCGCCTGTTAGACATAGGAGTGCCGCCAAAAATAGTCCGCCTGTTGGAGGGCATTTATAAGAAATATTCCTGTAAGGTGACTCACGAAGGCCTCATTTCGGAGGACATCGCAGTGCACACTGGTGTCCGCCAGGGCTGTCTTCTTTCGCCCCTCCTTTTTATAATCGTTCTCGACGGAGTCATGTCGCGCATTAACGAAAGCAGGCGTCGCGGGATAGAGTGGGGATTGACCAACGTCTTGGAAGACCTGGACTATGCTGATGATCTATGCCTGCTGAGTCACACTCATGCCGACATGCAAGCGAAACTGGACGACCTGCGCCAGGAGGCGGCGAAAACTGGGCTCAAAATTAACATCCGGAAAGCCCAGGAGATGCGTACAGGTGTGAAGATTTCGTCTCCGATGTTAATCGGCACAGAGGTTGTGGAACGCGTCCACAAATTCACGTACCTCGGGAGCGTCGTGTCAGAGACTGGAGGAACTGAAGAGGACATCACTTCACGGATTGCCAAAGCGCGAGCAACCTTCGCACAGCTGAGACCTGTGTGGCAATCGCGGAAACTGACCCGAAGGGTTAAACTCAAAATCTTCGGGTCCAATGTCAAATCCGTGCTGCTCTACGGGTGCGAAACGTGGAAGGTAACAAAGGACATCTCGCGCCAAATCCAGGTCTTCGTCAACCGATGTCTTCGTCGCATCCTCGGAATTTACTGGCCCGAGATCATCTCTAATGTAGAGCTGTTGGAGAGATGCCACGAGACCCCGATCGACCGCCAGATCAAGCGGCGTAAATGGTGTTGGATTGGTCACACGCTCCGGAGGAATTCCGATCACATTCCTAAACAGGCCTTAGATTGGAATCCTCAAGGAAAAAGGAAGCGAGGCCGTCCCCGTCAAACCTGGCGACGCACCATATTGGCTGAAGCGACGAGTATCGGAATGGCGTGGAGCGAGGTGAAGCGCGAAGCTCAAGACCGGTCTCGATGGAGGACTACTGTGGAAGCCCTCTGCCCCAGCTAGGGGTCATAGGATCTTAAGTCAAGTAAGTCAATATGAATCACAGATCTATGTTTCATATTCATATAATATAATAAATAATAATAATAAATAATAAAAATATTTATTTCTCTTCCACAAAGGTTTCTTATAAACTATTACATAATAGTGCATTATCAATTGGTAAATCCTTTGTGGGAGACTGGCATCTGTACTAGGAAATCCTGTCACACAGATTACCAGGCCCCCCAATAGAACTGTGATTATTAGTCGATTTGATTACAATTATTTACAACACCTTTGGTAAAGTACACGGAAAGAATGGAATACATATTATTTAAATTTTAGATTATTGTTACAATATTACAATTTTTATTAAATTCAAATATTCTCAGATTATTATTACATTATTAAAAATTGATATTAAAGTATTATTAAATTCATATATTCTCAAATTATTCTTACATTATTACCAATTATTATTACAATTTTATATTAAAGTAATGATGATATGAAAATGTTATATAAAAAAAATATGATTCGTTTTGACTTTGACCATTTTGTCATGTTTATATAGGATCCTATGTACGATCCAGTATGATCCTAGATAAATCATACTGTAAAACCCCCTAGGCGTCAAAAGCACTGTCATTTTGTTGAACTGACACATCTTTGAAAAGCCCCGCAGCTCTGACTCTAAGTATATGAACGTTTGATTATTTCACATAGATTTTTTTGTAATTTAGAAGCCAATGGCTTTAGAAAGGTACCTGAGATTTGGTTTATATACGTTTACTTAAATAACAAAAACCAATAAATATTATTGTGTAATCATAACAACATCAATAAGTCAAATTTGAATTCAAATTTTCTGTACAATAAAAAAAGATTGAAAATATTTATTGAAAAAGTAGAAAGTTTTTCTTTCAAAAATCTGTATATATTTTGAAATAAACTTCTAAGTTCGCGCTATCGTTTTTCTGTCACAATTCTTCGTAGTACGACCTCATTTTTAGGGTTCCGTAGCCAAATGGCAAAAAACGGAACCCTTATAGATTCGTCATGTCTGTCTGTCTGTCTGTTTAAACTATTACATAATAGTGCATTATCAATTGGTAAATCCTTTGTGGGAGACTGGCATCTGTACTAGGAAATCCTGTCACACAGATTACCAGGCCCCCTTAGACGGCCGTATGTCACAACCACTTTTTTCCGAAACTATAAGAACTATGCTGTTGAAACTTGGTAAGTAGATGTATTCTGTGAACCGCATTAAGATTTTCACACAAAAATGAAAATAGAACAATAAATTTTGGGGGTTCCCATACTTGAAACTAAAACTATTTTTTTTTTATCAAACCCTTACGTGTGGGGTATCTATGGATAGGTCTTCAAAAATGATATTGAGGTTTCGAATATATTTTTTTTCTAAACTGAATAGTTTGCGCGAGAGACTCTTCCAAAGTGATAAAATATGTGTCCCCCCCCTGTAACTTCTAAAATAAGAGAATGATAAAACTAAAAAAAATATATGATGTACATTACTATGTAATCTGCCAGCGAAAATTGGTTTGAACGAGATCTAGTCAGTAGTTTTTTTTTAATACGTCATAAATCGTAAACCGCAATTTACCAAGTACGGACCCCTTCGTGCGCGAGTCCGACTAGCACTTGTTAAATTATTACCCAATCGCCATCCATCCAACTCGCACAATGTAAACTAGTCTTTAGGAACAGTAAACAACTGAAATCGCGTGCATTTTCTTCGGGCGTGTAAAAACAGGGAGAAAATGATGTACGGTTATTGCCCTGTTTTATTATACGTAAAATATATTAAACGGGAACGTGAAATTAAAAGTGAAAGAGCAGTGGGAAGCGGACATGCATGCTTAGGTCTCGGATTGTTAATTTGGATGACATAGAAATGCTTTGTATAGGACTCTGGGTAATTTTAAATTATGTAAGTTATTTTTTTCTAGTAGGTACTGTCCTGTTAATGAGTACAGGCCCCAAGTCTCAGGATAACTTCTCCTTTGCCATACTGTACGACGACTTACCTGGACAAGGACTGGCGACACCTCTTTCTGGGTCAGTCTCGGCGGCATCGTCCATTTTCAGGCACTCATTGTTTACGCAAGAGACTCCAGCTGCCCAGCCGGTCGTTGTACAATTTGTGAATGCAGCTAACGTGGCCCATAGCTTCAAAATGTACGGTCAAAAAGGTTAATTCATGACCCAGCATAAGCAATTTTTTCTACACTGGCCTTCAAAACTTAGTACCACACTTCTAAAATTACAATTTCTCCTAAACTATAGAATTCAGTTTTGCAATAAAAACGTTTTAAAGCAAATTCCAGTAACTTCCTTTGAAATTACAGTTTTTTAAACATTAGTACCGTTTTGAACTTTAAAAAAAATATTACCTATTAAACCTACTGGACCTACTGTATCTACAAATCTACCTTTATTCTATATCATTTCCTCAACGCGACTTAGAATCAAATTGACAGTTATGTAAAACATAAAAACATAGAAACACACACACACACAAACATATAAACAACCAAAGACACAAACATATAAACATACATACAACTAAGGAAACTAAAATAAAAAAATACGGGCAATAAATGATTCGTTACTAAATAGCTCCAGCTTGCTACCTACGGATGTGTTCTATATTTTTAAGTGGCCACGAAAATTGCCGGTATTTCGTAGTGCGCAACACTAAGCGCTTTTTAATGTCATCCGCTCACGTTGCAAGAAACGGTTCGTTATATCATTGTACGGAACCGCTAGCAGAATGGAAAACATGCTGGGCTATTTATTTTGTTAATGGTAAAATTGTTAATCTTTGATAATGGTCGATATTTTTCTAAGACTTTTTGGGTTGGCATTTTAATAAAGCTTCTACGTATACATAAATCAAGATTCCATTGGGGTTTCTACTGTAGTAAGGCTTCTACCTACCACAATAGATCCCAATAGGTCGAAGTGTCCGAGTTGCTTCTCGGCCCCTAGATAAGATAAGGCTTCTACCTACACATCTTGCAGATTTTTTGTTGATTGTTTTAATGCTGTTTAGGGTTAATATTGACAAAGACAACAACCCGAATCAAACAAACATACAACCCGAATCTCTTCAAAGTTAGAGTGAACCGGCTTCTTCTGGGTAAGCTCATTCCATCGTAGACTTTGTCTCTGTCACCTATGACCTAGACTAGAGTCAAGAGCAATCCCATCATAAATAATAAAAAAAAAACTGATACATTTTAGGACTTTCATGACTAAAAGTGTCGGATACTTGTATTCTGATGTTTGTCTTATAGCTAAAAATCAGGTGAAGAGTCTAAAATCGCAAGGACCCAAAGCTACGCATTATAGCAACAGTTGCTACTATACCGTGCCTAATATCCCATCCCATTTCTATTATAAACGCGAAAATTTGTAAGGATGAATGGATGTCTGTTACTGTACACGCAAAAACTGCTGAATATATTTTGATTAAACTTGTCAGTAATACAACTGTTACACCAGAATAATAAATTATAAAGTTATAATACAAATTCCATGCGGTCGAAAACTAGTTATTATATGTATTTAAAGTACCAGAATCCCAAGAAACACCATTTTCCGGTAAACTCAGAAAAAGCGGCTTTATCAAGCGCTTTATACATTTTATCTAACGTACATAAGATAATCGTAGTTCCTTTGAAAACTTCTTCAAAGGAAAACAAGACGATCAAAGGAAATAGGAGACTTCTGACGACGTATATTTTTTTAATTAACAACGACGTCAAATTAATATGAGAAATCACGTAATAAGGTTTTCTTTTCCTAGACATATTTTTTGTTTTAGCGGAAATTGACTAAGAATTTTCAATTTGATTAGCAAGTTCTATTAATATCAGGAATCTATCTCTTAGCTGTCGATAATTAAAATCTTGCTGAGTTAAGAATTGATAAAGCAAAGGCCAATTAATTAAGAAGACCTTCAGTTAGATACCATCGCTAACGATTTCTAAGTCAATCCAATTTGTTATTGGTAAATACCGTTGCCAAGAGGGTATGGATGAAGTGCTACCAGCGATAAAGATTGACAAAAGTCTGAAAAGGAATGAGCACGTGGCGTGGCGTTTCAATAGCGCATGTCAATTTGGGGCTTTTGAATACCATTCTCACTGAAAGAATGTCAGTTTGTCTATTGCACATGCTGTATTAAGGTTGCCCTAGTCGATATACGGATATTCTTTCTGCTTTTCTTATTTCTTCCATACAAACGTAGTTTGGCGATTACTCCACTGTTTGACGGTATACGTTCAAAATAAAAAATGATATCAATTTGTCTCATAGCCCCGTATGGAAACAAAAAGTAAAAAAAATATATTTCAAAGTTATGAGCGTCGTAAGTTCCATATTTCAACACTAATTTTAACATCTTTGGGCGCAAATAAATCCATAAAAAGAAGGCAAATTCCAAAAACAGTCACCATACACCATACACATACAGTTCCAGGTAAAGATTAGTAGCTCAACGTAGTCAAGTAGATACATTTTGGTCGTTTTTTCATGATATCCATATTCTCTGGTCAGGTCTGTTTATAAAATTTCGTCCTAAATAATCATCAATTTCGCTACAAATTTGCAAAATATATATTCGTACGCGAACTAGCTTCTTACTGCTCATCACAGCATCTATCTCTTTCGCATATGTTGTCGGATGAGATAGCCTGCATTTTAACCCCGCGAACAAAATAGTTCGTGCCGTCGACTAGAGCAACCTTAATTTCTTCATTTGGATTTCTTGTTGTATCCATCTAAATATATATACTATGCACTAGATTTGGCGATACGAAAACTCACTCTGTTCGACTGAACTGTACTGTTGAACGAAACGCGAGCACCATGAATTTCATGGTGCTTACGAAGTTTTGATCGCCAGTAAACTACATTCTATAAGCGATCTAGCGCTGCATGTTTTATTTGATTAGACAACATGCATAATGTTTAGCGCTGCAGCGAACTTTAGTTCTAACTCACCAGCATCTTAGCAAATGGTTTTCATGAATGATCTTGTCTATAGGTAGAATTTATGTCAATGGTTCTATCACTGAATGCAACATATATTTTCAGGAGAGTTTCAGATTGCCAGAAAATCGCATAAACAAAGAAACCTTTAACATTGAAACAAAACATATCATGTGTTTCCAGAATACCCACAATTCCTTCCCAACACTTATCATGGACGTGTTATTAACTGCGGAAAACGAAAATAATACACTAGAATAACACAGCCCCTTTATGAGCTAGCGATCGCCCCTTGCTTCGCCTGCGTGGCTTGATAACTAGTCCAAATAACACTTAATAATAGTGTTAAAAGTGTTTCACGCACACTTTAACGTGATCATTAGAACCAGTGTCGCCATAATTATTGGTTACTGTTACAAAATGGTAGAAAAGAGGGTAGTTTTTGTTTTTATTTTTCACTACATTAGGAAGAATGTAACATTATTTGTATGTTGAGGTTTTGTTGGCGTAGTTCCAAATGGAAGTAAAATGTCTTATGAGTAGATAGATTGTAGATAGAAAAATCGAATAAATATAAATTCTTCGAATCTGTTTTGGGGTCTCGTGTTGTCAATCGCAAACATGTCTCAAGAAATCTTGAGTTTCTGATAACAGGCACTTTGATGGGCTTTTTTTGTAATATGAAAGATGTCGCCATTAGTCCCAGCAGTGGACATAAGAATCGTGTGGGATACCAATTCAACATCATTTTCCTGCCGTTGCCCCAATTTATTTGTAGTATGTGCAAAATGTCCATATTCTCTATTAATAGTCGTGGTGGCCCAGTGGCTATGACCTCGTCTCTTCTGCTTTGAGGTCGTGGAGATTTGCAATCTGGGCAAGTACCAATGTGACTTTTTCAATAGGAATCCTGGGTAGAAAAATTATAATTCTATTTAGTCTGCCAGTGAGATTATCAAATAATATTGGATTCGTATTTTTTGCTTTATCAAATAAATGAAAATAGACAATATTAAAGCGCATCAAAGTTCAGGATTGGGGGCTTGTGGCGTCACTTCGTCAGTATAAAATGTAGCACATCTTGACTTCACACGATATTTCAACGCACTGTATCGTTATATTTTTTTGTTTATGTAGCAAAAGAAAAATACATGTCGAATATTTTAAGGTTATCAAACTGACGGAATAAATAGATATTTTTTTTCAACTACCCTATTAATTTCTACCTTTTTCTAGGTTTATCTTGGACATCGCTGACAACGGTGAAGGAAAACATCGTGAGGAAACCTGGCCTTATAGTTAGTATTTTTTCCAAGTTGATCCATTGGTGTAATTGCTGCAAGCCGTTCCAGTGCGAGGGTAAACAAATAAATAATTATACTTCATTAAAGATAGCTTGATCTCTGCGACAGCAGTCAGTATCAATACAGTAACAATAGCGCTTGACAAGTTAACAATAAAGTAAAAATAACGAATACGTCAGTTTGACATATGTCGCAGAGATCAAGCTATCTTTTATGTAGTATAGTCGTCATTTACGGATGGCTACTTCACCTCTTTCTAACCATATCATCTTTCACACAGTCGATCGATCGTTTCTTTGGCCTATTGTTTACTGTTGGGACATGAATCCAACACTTCGGACAGCTGGAGCGCGCCGTCCACGCTGAACACACATCTGCGTGACCCACATGATGACATTGGCGCGACGCGGCGTGGCTCGGCGAGCGACTCGCTTCTTCGGACTCTACCGCGTTAGTCGACACCTCTCTATTAAAACCATATTGTTTGTCGGGGACAGTTGATTTGTAATTATAACGGCATTAAACCATTACCCTATTTATATGAACCACTTATTTCTCATCCACGAGCTAACATGGTCCTTCGAACCGGATCCAATTTTTTGCCCCAAAACTTTCCTTAAGTAATAGATGTGTATTTTTTTCTTACCTGTTTGGTTAAAGAACCAGGTCTGAAAACATAACATAACATAAATCGTACATATTTCGCCAGTTATTTTTAAGTCACATGTAATAGGGGGGAACAGGAAAATCTACAATAATAAAAGTAGCCCTGAATAAATACAATACTTAACATAAATAATAGATTTATTTCAGTTTGAAGTGCTAACTTTAGTTCTTCGTAAGTTTACTCTTAAAGTGAGGCGGGGAAAGCTTGGATAAAAATGCAATAAGTTAGTCTAATGCTTTAAACCGCTAATTTATTGAGAAAGTAAGAAAAACAATATTGCTTACTGAGTCCGCTAGACTGGATTATACCATCAGATATATTTTTGTAGGTGTGATTTGCTTGTGTTTGGCTATTTTAATAAAAGCTGTTTTTTGGGACAGGCCGTGCTTGTAGTATTGTTATATCTGTAAAAATGAATAAACAATGGAGTGGTCGGCCTAATACCTTCTTTTGAAAACTGAAATACCAATAAAATGTCGGATCTCAAACACCTGGTCACCACGAGACTTTATAATTGGATTTAGAATCCATTAACAGGTATCTCAAAAAAAAAAGAAAATTAATTCCGTTAAAAATGAAAAAATAATAACTGCCAAGAATATGCCTGGACATATTAAAAATACAGCTGCTAACTTATTCGAGAGGAGACTAAAGACCAAATTAAAGGTCAACAACACTTTCAAAGGCGTTTAATGAATACAAGAACAATTTAAAACGGACTACTCGTCCCACTCCATAAAGGGAACTCTTTGAGCGGCAACTAATTAAAAAAAAGTTATTAAAAAGCTGAAAACAGCAAGTTGTCGAACTCCATGAATTAATTTAGTTAAAAATTGAACCTTTTTCTTGTCACTGCGTGTTTTTCTTCGACACTTTTATAGTAAAGAGTTTTATAACTTTTAATTAATGTATTTAATTGTAGAAGATCCTGTTAATAAATATTGCTTGTTAATACTTTTTTGAGGAAAATTGGGAAATACTGTTTAATATTTAAGGTTGACTAAAACAAGTGTTAAGCAGAACATTGTTGTATTGTTGGACCTGCTGAAGACTATGAATATATTTGTATTGTATAAATTAAATAATAACTAGTATTATATAACTGCTCAACACATGTATGAGTACTTTTATTACTTTTTACCCGTACGTAGTATAGTATGTAGTGCTATTCTCGGTGCATCGTCCTCACATATATGAATTTATATGTATTTATGTAAAAATTGTAAAACTAAATTGTGTATGTACTTATTTTTATAAAAGAGTAAGTTTCTTGTCCGTTCTTCTTCATAACAAGAAAATTTTCCAAATCGATGACGGTAGAATCTATTGTTATTACTTGTACATTTTAAATGTTGACATTCAAAGGTGCGGATTAATGGCCTAGTTGAAATAATTATATTTGACTTTAACTGAAGAAGGGTTTTTTTTTACTTTTCATTTCTTATATTTCAGGTATCTGTATCACTAGGCTGTCAAGCGGCTTGCTTAGTACTTAGAGCCTAAGAAACCTTCCTAAGGCCTTTTTTTTGTTTACAGGGGTTAACCTTCAAAATGCGCCTGGAATAAAGGGGAAAATACCAGGGAGTTTGGGATTTTTACCTCACTAAAACCCCGGTGATCACCATCAGCACGTAGAAGGGACCCCGTGACCTCTCAAAAGACCACCCAGAAACCCCTCTGTGCAAATGCTGTTAGGGCATATCCCTGGGGAGATTAATAATGCACCTTCCCTGAGCCTCGCTGTGCACGGCAGCTCGTGATCACTGTGCCACCGTCATTCCTGGAGTCACTTGGTGGGTGAACAGATTGCCCAATCTGACCGCCCATAGCCCCGGAGTCAGGGTTTCGGCGTTTTAGGCATCGAGGCGGTTGCCTCAACGACGCCTTCTTCTCCGAGCGGGATCAGCCCTCTCACGATCCCGCTTGGCAGCTTCCTTCTGTGCCATCACGGTCTCACAGAAGGAGGCCATTTCCCTCCAGTTTTCTGTCTCTGCCAGCATAGCCCTCACAACTGCTGGCAGAGACAGGTCTCGCCCGATCCTGGCGACCAAGACCTGCCACTCAGAGGCCCACGCAGGGCACTCCTCGAGCGTGTGCTGTGCAGATTCAAGGTCGCCTCCGCAGTGGTGACAATTTACCGTGGTAAAAAGAAAAAAGTAAAAAATATATGGGAATGTCAAACACTGTCGGAATTTCATATGATCAATCCCTAACATTTTGGCATTTCAACTATCGCCATCGCTAACATCGAATGACACTTGTCTAGTGCCTCTGATGGCGCGTCGCAATGTAAATTGCGTCGATACCTAGGCTAATTGTTGAATTTTGGCGTGGAAGGGGTAAGTTCGCGCATATTCCGCAAACTGATCAACCACCATATAGAGCGAACGGAACGTGGACGCAACACGATTGGTCAGTCGATCCTTGTGTCAACTGACCAAACAATCGCGCGCTCGGAACGGTCCTAAACGTTCCCCGCGCCCCGCTTCTCTACCAAATATACCTAAAAAACCGGCCAAGTGCGAGTCGGACTCGCGCACGAAGGGTTCCGTATTTGGTAAATTGCGGTTTACGATTTATGATGTATAAAAAATAACTACTTACTAGATCTCGTTCAAACCAATTACCGGAAGTGTTCTTGGTAATGTACAACACATATTTATTTTTAGTTTTATCATTCTCTTATTTTAGAAGTTATAGGGGAGACACATTTTATTACTTTGGAAGTGTCTCTCGCGCAAACTATTTAGTTAAGAGCGCGGCGACCGAAGCTCGCAAATACAATTCGAGGCGAGTGCAAAATTTGTTCGGAGTATTGCTATCTCGCTTTGCACACACACGCGACGGCGCAGCCGTGTGTGTGCGAGTAGATAGGCTACCATTCATAACGACTCGAAACCGAAAGCTGTCAAGCCGGCCGACGCGAACGGCGCCGGTGTTCTTTTGTCTTATTTATGTAGGTAACTTTTACGAAACCTCAAATATGTATTGTTATAATAAATAATGAATGCAAGTAAAATAATACAAATTATACTTAGTCAAAGTATTAGTAAAAGACAAATATTCCAATAATTTATGCCTATTTACGCATAAGTAGGTACAGACAAATAACAGCGCTCTGATCTAAGAATATTAAAAAAAACCGCCCAAGTGCGAGTCGGACTCGCGCACGTAGGGTTCCACGGAGCACAAAAACGTTTTGTGCTCCGTGTAGGGTTCCGTACCTTTATCGTAAAAAAGGGCAAAAAAATCACGTTTGTTGTATGGGAGCCCCACTGAAATATTTATTTTATTCTGTTTTTAGTATTTGATGTTATAGCGGCAACAGAAATACATCATCTGAGACAATTTCAATTGTCTAGCTATCACGGTTCATGAGATACAGCCTGGTGACAGACAGACAGACGGACCGCGGAGTCTCAGTAATAGGGTCCCGTTTTACCCTTTGGGTACGGAACCCTAATAAAAACAAGGATTTTGAATAAACATTTATTTTGTTATGTTTTACTTTATATATCATCATTCATCTATTTAAAAAATATAAATCGTAACGTGATAAAGTCGTGTAGGGTGACCATAAATATTATCGACTGAACGAAATACAAAAAATACAATAATGGTAATCAGAAAACATTTTTACGCACTGGTTTTTAGTTTATATGTACAATTGTACATTGTAATAATTGTTGTAATTGTTCATTACGTATTCTAAATAAAATACAAGTTTATATTCTGTCTCTGATAGGCAGATTTCTCGGTAAACGGGGATCTATTAATTCAGGCAATATACATTTAAAATAAAACTCTTCTAATTTTAAGACTACAGAATTCCAAAATTCTTTGTCTTTTTAAATTTTTTCATATGCCAGTCCTTTAGGCGTCCATACTATAAAAAAATACAGTATTTGCGGTTTGTTATTTGTAATTGTCCTTGTATCTGGTAAAAATAGTTATGATTTATTTTTAATTTTATTCTATTTAATTCGTCCTATTGCAATAAGTAGCTTATAGCTAAGAAAGTAATAAGTACCTAGGTACAAAAAACAAGTGGCACGGATCTTGAGCGTTAGGCGCGTTAGTAAAGGGTTAGTTGGCGCATAATTATGCCCGTACTATCTATTAAAATCGACTACTGCGCAACTCAAGGTCAAGATCCCTGCCGGTAACATAAATCTATACTAATACTAGCTGTTCCCAGCTGTTTCACCCGCCGCCGCTCGTAAGGGTCGTAGCGTGATGTTAGATCGCCTACGAGGTATTATACAAAAAAATCATATAAATCGGTCAAGCCGTTTTAAACGGCGGGTAAAACCGCAGGGAACAGCTAGTAACTTATTGTATTATGTCATTGGGAAATAGGTACTTACTGTAAGAAACATCCCAACGCTCGAAGTCCATGTCGGCAACCAAACCAAATCGTAAATAATAACAATGTCCGTAAACAATGCAAAGTTCGTAAAAAAGTAGATTACTCAATATTAAAGTTCAAATCACAAGGCAAATCTAAATCCAAGTTCATAGCATATGTCAATAGTGTCAGAAATATTACAATAAGTACTTAGACAATAAATAAATACGCACGAGCAGCACAGTAAAGTAATCGTCTAACACTGACAAAAAACAAAAAAAAATATACAATACAACAAACAATAAACAACCCCGAAGAGCCAAATCAAACGCCGCGCCGCCGTACGTGCGATACTCAACCGTGTGAAGCACGATCACACACACATTGACATGACGTGCTTGACGCGATAGCAATAGCTACTATTGAAAATGTATGATTCTTTTGATGTGTTCCGTAATACCAAAAATGATGCATGAAAAGTTAATGTTTTTTTTAAAAAAAAAACGATGTTTTTAACTTGATAATATAAGCTATGTTGTTGCGACGGAAATTTTATAGATATTGTATTTTTTAATGCAGAAAAATCAATAGGAAAACATGTCATTTACGCTGTTAAAAGGTACGAAATTAAATTCCCTTAAACTTCATTTTAGGTAAGTATTTTGAAAAAAAGAAGACGTAGGAACCTAGATAAATACTGTCTAAATCCGTATATCAGCATAATATGGTGGAAATATGCTCAACCTACAAATGATTTTGGTATTACGTTTGTATGGACAATTCATTCTTCGCCGCGCTCTTAAGAATAAAATATATTAGAAACCTCAATATCATTTTATAATAACCCATACACACGTATTGGTTTTATGAAAAAAAAAATTAGTTTCAGTTCTAAGTTTGGGTACCCCCAAAATTTATTGTTTCTTTTTTCTATTTTTGTGTGAAAATCTTAATGCAGTTCACAGAATACATCTACTTACCAAGTTTCAAAAGCATAGTTATTATAGTTTCGGAAAAAAGTGGCTGTGACATACGGACGGACAGACAGACATGACAAATCCATAAGGGTTCCGTTTTTTGCCATTTGGCTAGGGAACCCTGAAAACGACTTCTGCGCATCTAACGACTCTTGCCAACCAACGTGCCGAGGATTATACTAATATTTTCTAAGAAAATATTGCATCCATGTGATCGTATCTGCTTGTTATTTAAATCGCCTATCAGTGTATATTAATCACCTGGCAAGTATAGAAGTGAAACCAACGTTCTAAAACGTTCATAACCGGTTGCTCTAGGTGCTTGGCGCCTTCTTGAGTCGCATTGTGCTTAATATTTCAGTACATCCTGAGCTCTAAAGGTGAACGCGCACCTAGACGCACCGCACTCGCCGCACGCGCCGCAGTCATCGCATTTTCTCTTGGCCCCGCGCTATCCGCGCCGAACGCGCCGCACGCATTGTATCCACTTCTGTACATCTTGAACTATATTTTCATACGGATACGGATCATGTTTCCGCGCTGCCCGCATCGCCCGCCGAGTCTGATGACGTCATCCGCACGCGCTGGTGGAATCCGTATACCTCCAGCATTTTGCTGAAATGCGGCTCGTGCGGCGCGGATAGGTGCGCGAGGCTGCATACGATTTCATATAAAGATTTATAAAATGCGATGACTGCGGCGCGTGCGGCTCCTGCGGCGCGGAAAAGTGCGCGTTCACCTTAAGCAAGCCGCTTATCAGAGCGTTTTAGACCAAATACCAATAACGATTTTGAAACTCCGTGCCCTATATATAGAACATAATTTATTATATGAACAATCAAAGGACAATAAATATTAATTATAGGTAGGTAAATATAGAATGGTTTCCGGCAACTTTAATTGATGTTTAAGGGTTTCCCACCGCGTCATTGTTCGTTTAATAAATTACTTTACTTGTACTGTTTCAGTGTTTCTTATGTAACTTTCTTGTGATAATATTACTTTCTCTTGTTTAGCGGCAATTCGGGGGTCGATTGTAATTTGTAATTTGTTTTTCAGATCATAAAAAGCTGTGCTTGTAAAGAAAACATTATTTAAAATTTTAAATACCTATACATATTTGTTTCGATTTATTTTTATTTTATTATATTTTATGTGTAATCTTACATACATGTGGCATCCAGCAACCCACATTGAGTCTTTTTTTTTTCTTGGTTGATTATGGCCCATTTCCTCTCATAGGGAGTAGGCTTGTGTCCCAACAGTGGGAACATTAAAAATACTGATTATGATGATGATGATGTGAAATCTTAATAATTTGTAACAATAATGTAAATTTAATATAACTTCTATGTTAATATTGTATGCCCGAAGGGCGGGACAGGGCTGATCACAATTAAATTATTTAAGACCTGTATTATGTACAGTCAAGGGTCAAAAGTGCAGTCCTACTCTCCCAAAACTCAAATGCTAGTTTTTGTAGAAGAAGCTTAATTATCCACAGCTGATTTAATATTTTGTATAGAAATTAAAGTAAGAAAAGTTGAAATTCTGCTGCCTACAAAAAAATTGGCTTTTCTATTTTGGTAGAGACTGCACTTTTGACCCTTATAGTACCTACCTATGATCCAGAATAAAGATATTGAAGTTGAAATTGACTTTTGTAGCGTGACGGTTGACAATGGTGATGACCAAACCAAAGTGATCTTGGACAAGTGCCACAAGATGATGAAAAATTGCAAAGTTTTCAAACTAATCTTTTTTTTTACTTATTAGTTCTAGTGGAAGTAGTAATTTGGTCTAGTCTTCGCAAACGTTACTGCATAGCATGAGGTCCTGGGGTATATGTATAACAAACATGATACTGAAAATATGAGGTGTTAATAAATTAACTCTAAGAAATTTAAGAACTTGTGTGAAATAATGACGGAAAAATTAAAAAAAAGCGTCCGTTCCAAAGATATGAAGTTATTTGTATTACGCGTAAATTATTGCATTTGCGCACCATACAATGGCCCAGGCAGTCAGCCGATCTGGCGGTCAGCTACCCGCGCCATAGAGCGCAGTATGTACTGGAATACGTAGGTAGCTTTTAATTCATTATATGCTTTATTGTAAACCATAAAATTCATTTTCAAAAAGAAACTGAAATCTAATTAACCATACAATGGGCGGTCTTATCGCATTCCGCAATCTCTTCCAGGCAACCTGGTATGGACAGTAATTGCTTGGACATGAAATGGGGCAGTCGTTGGTAGGTACATTATTTATGTTAAGTATTAAAATCGTTTTTTTTTTGTTTGTAATAGTTTTAATTATTGATACCGAGTATCCTCACGAAATTCTTAGAGTTATTTTTTTAACAACTTATTAGGTGCACATCAGCCTCAACCTTCGAAATACACAGGTGTTATGTAACTAACGTATTTTATTAGTATTTAACAACAAAAAAATGCATTCATGCTCGTATCTACCAATCCATTGCATCTTCCTCAGTTCATCAAAGTTTTCATTGTAATCAGCCCCATGGTTTACTGAATGAACATTCACAAAAACAAATGCCTACCACCGAAGAAAAAAATCTCACCCGTCCAAAAACAAAACTTGAATTACATCTTCTTTAGCCAAAGCGCGTATCTTAACGAATTGCCTTCAGCATCATATAAACAAATGGGGGATACGATGGAAAATACGTAAAACAAGACGAATTTGGTGAAGGCGTATCGTATGAACGTGATTACTGAAAGATTAGCCTCCGTCTAAGAAAAGTTCAATGAACCGGGATTTGTAACTGATATAGGTAACTATATCTTTGAGAAGATAGTCCTATAGTGATGCAGTAGTGGTAACAGAAGTTTAGTTTAAGCAGAATGCTATAATAGTAGATTGTGTACCTAACGAGCAAACAACAATTTTAAAGGCGAGAGTGTTTTTTTTAATCCAGAGCGGAGCTAAAGATTCTAGAGTAGAATCCTGAGTGCAGCGAAAGATTTAAAGTACGTCACTCGAGCTTAAAATAGTGTTGCTCCCGAGGTGGACACTCTACTTTTTATCACCCTCTATGAGAAAATAAGTAAATTCAACTTATGAACAAGAACGTTACGTTTATTTATTAACATATACAATTTGGAACCATAAGGAAGGAGGAACCATAACATAGAAATAATTAGAGGCTAATGTTTATATTTGAACAATTATGGAAGTGCATACAATTTTATTAGTACCATTCGTTACAGTTGTAGATTTTTTTAGGGTTCCGTAGCCAAATGGCAAAATACGGAACCCTTATAGATTCGTCATGTCTGTCTGTCTGTCCGTATGTCACAGCCACTTTTTTCGAATCTATAAGAACTATGCTGTTAAAACTTGGTAAGTAGATAGATGTATTCTATGAACCGCAATAAGATTTTCACACAAAAATAGAAACAAACAAAAAAAAATGGGGTTTCCCATACTTGAAACTGAAACTAAACATTTTTTTTTCATCTAACCCATACGTGGGGGTATCTATAAATAGGTCTTCAAAAATGATACTGAGGTTTCTAATATCATTTTTTTCTAAACTGAATAGTTTGCGCGAGAGACACTTCCAAAGTGGTAAAATGTGTGTCCCCCCCTGTAACTTCTAAAATAAGAGAATGATAAAACTAAAAAAAAAAATATTATGTACATTACCATGTAAACTTCCAACGAAAATTGGTTTAAACGAGATGTAGTAAGTAGTTTTTTTTAATACGCCATAAATCGTATCGCAATTTACCAAGTACGGAACCCTTCGTGCGCGAGTCCGACTCGCACTTGGCCGGTTTATTTAAATTTGGCTCGCGCGCGGTTTTCCAGCCATTCAGCTCATACGTCGTAATGGATTTTAGCGATGTAATCCTAGTTTGGACAGCATGGTTTGTGATTCATCTCTTTGTTGATTGGAACATTTACTAACAATATCCACATTCCAAATTCAAATCACTTTTGGCCCTGAGGGATTATTGAGCTATTTTGGTCCCTGTTTACGAGGAATAAACTAGCTCTTTTTGAATAGATGTGATAAAAACTAATTTTTGGAATGAAAACATGCAGCAGCCTTATTGTGTAAGTGAATTCGGTAAGGCAAATAGTATGAATAATCGCCCGCGTGGTGCTTTATGGCCAACTTCCTCTCACAGAGAAAAGGCTTATGTCCCAGCAGTGGGAATGTTAAAGTTCTATTACACTTATCCTGGACACGCATGGTGACTGCTTTTCTGAACACCGTCAAAAATTCTTCAAGTAATAGTAATGGCAGCAAAAGATATAGGTTTCTTACTAAAACATTCCAGTTTCGAAGCTCAAAGACTATAAAAAGTTGCAGTATCTTTTTTGTCGCATAAATTGTAAAACTTAACTCCGAGAAGTGAATAACTTCGTCGTGTAAACGATGAGTTATTTGTTTGTGCACTATTGCAGTAAGGTTTTTATTCTTTAAGAAAGGCGTATTTTAAAAAAGACGTCAAGAATTTGGATACTTTTATCTTTTTCAGGACAAGAAGAACACTAATGTAAAAAAAATGTGTTTGGAGATAATGATTTCAAGAAAACTGAAAATTGTAAATAATAAATCAAAGTAGTCAATGGACCGAGGTGTCCGATATTGGCGAAATAACAGATATAATTATGTAATTTTATTTAAATGATCAGTAACGTTTACGAGTTTACATGGATCTTATTAAAAAAAAAACTAAACGGCACTAAAAAGTTGGATCTTATTTTAATTTTAATTGCAACACTTGCACTTGTACCTTAACAAATTAAAATAGGTGTAATGAATTGAAAAAGTACTTCAAAATGTTGATCTGTTGTTTTTTATATTTTTGATTTGATTTCCTAATAAAAATACATAAAATAAAATATTTCGCGATAATAAACGCGCTTTCTTACCATAGAAATAGATTAAAAATTTAAACCTATTTTTATGCCCGCAAAAACGCTATCTACCATTTTGGTGAAAAAAAAAACAGTCGTGAGGACCGCAATTCGTATTTGGTGATTTTTGGTGAAATGAATGAATTACAATCGAAATGCTTTTTAATTAATTATAATTAATAAAACCTACTCGAAGATATAGTTGATAACTGTTTAGGTATATTATAATGTAATCTGAGCTGTTTAGACTAAACTGACAGATGACAACTAATACGTCTTGTTGCCAGCTTTTTGCCTCTATGACGTCACGCCATGGCAGCTCGTATTTTAGGTCACGTGATATATAGATTAAAAATATAGATATTTAATGTTAAGGTTTGTATAGTACCTATCTCAAACAATGCGCGAAAATTAAGACTATGTAGTACCTAGAACTCATTTTGTGAAATACAATTACTTTTCAAAATCAATGACGAACAACTATATTTTTTCCCGCGTTAAAATGTTCATATGTTTTTTTTGACAATAAACAGCTTTGTATTTGCAAGCCAGTTCGTAATGTAAATAAAACCTCTGTTATGTTACCTCCTTAGTTGCCATGTTTCGGAGTAAATCGTTATATTTTTAAATTACACGACTTAAATGAGTTTACTATGTAATTTAGTAAACCACGACAGATATGGATTTTCATACAACTTTGCCGGCCACTGCTCGCATTTATTTGGCCAGTACAGCAATTTCGATTTATCTCGAAGAAGGTTGTCAAAAAAATGCTCAAATTTCTAAGCATGTTTGAGAAAAAAAATATAAATTATCAAAATACATTTTAAATTTTATCAGATTTCATAATTTATTTTTCATTGCCGAAATTACCTTAATCGATCTTTTACATTGGGCTCGTGTACTTAGTACTTTCTGATTCATTATTATGTAAATAATAGGGCCAACTGCACTTATCCTACTGCATATCCCTGTACACTGTAAACCAGTGTAACTGATGAGTCTTTGGGTCCGATAGCTCGATACCAGAGTACGTCTCACTGCTCCCGATTCGCTTTGATACAGCCCTTGTGTTTTTTTTATGCGCATTTATCTTCCATCAATCAGTGTTAGGAAGACATGCTGAGCTTGTCTGAGGGTTTTTACTCGAGTTGTATTTATTGGAATCTCGTTTGATAAGAAGGAATGACGTTGTCATTATGTTGTAGGGGAATAAACTATTGGTAATGTGTTTCTTTCTGATTTTAGGAAATGTTTTTCATAGGGTAACTATTTGTGACAACGCAAAAAAATTACGACAAATGTTGGGAGCAGCATTTTTTTCCTATTTAAGGTTCCCCTAGTCGACGGCACGAACTATTTTGTGCGCAAGGTTAAAATGCATGCTATCTCATCCGATAGCACGTGCCAAAGAGATAGATGCTGTGATGAGCAGTGAGAAGCTAGTTCGCGTACGTATTAGCACTTTTGCAAATTTGTATCGAAATAGATGATGATTTCGGACGAAAACGAGCGCGCGAAATTTTATAATCAACCCTTTAGGAGTCTAGATATCATGAAAAAACGACTAAATGTATATTATCAAAATAGTAGCCGTATCAAGTATGGTAGCCGTTTTGAAATTTTCCTTCTTCTAATGGTATTTTTTTCGCCCAAAGATGCGTTAAGATTAGAGTTGAAATATGGAACTTTCGACGCTCATAACTTTCAAATATTTTTGTTTTGTTTTGTTTCCATACAGGGCTAGATAATGATGAGAAAAATTTATATAATTTTTTATTTTGAACATACATCGTCAAACAGTGGAGTAATCGCCAGACTACGTTTGTATGCAAGAATGATCGACTAGTGTAATCCAAAATCAATCAAAATCAATAATTTTTATTTCACATAGGCCTACATGGGCACTTATAAAACGTCGACAATGTGCACGGTTCGGGTTGGTCGATTCCTATGGAGAAGAACCGGCAAGAAACTCCATGGTTACTCTTTTAAAAAATTGTTTGGCTTTACAATATTAAGGGTAAATCTTAAGGGTAAATCTTAAGGGTAAATCTAAATATTGTTTAAAGTAAACATTATATTTTCACTTCGTGAAAAATATTGTAATAAGAAAATCGGAATACCTTACCTACTTTACTATTCTAGCTATAAAACAAAAAAAACTTGAACTAATAACTATATTCCTTATTTGCTCATCAAAACTTTCAATTCCTTCTTAATTTTTTGAAGTTTTCTTGTTAATATTGGGGGTTCAAGAAAAGTCCCTAAATATTTTTATTCATATAAATAATCCACGGACTTTCCTTTTAAAACTGTATAAGTAACTTATGTATCTACACGAAAATTCGCCCTACCATAAAATCATTCAATTTTTTCCGTCTGCCGCCGCCCGCGTGACTGAATTAGTCAGCTGGCCTAACCTAGGCCATTCAGAACAGCCTGGCAATACAAAATTCTATTATTCGATGTAGCAACATGGACAATTTTCAGCCAATCAGGACGCTTCGACAATTTTGTTACGAAACTTTTTTTTATTTAGCACTGCGCGTGACTGTGTTTTTGTTAAAAACTTTGTAGTTTTAAACGACATTTTCCGCGCTGTGTGTCTGTTTGAACAATCAGTTTAGGTATTTGTCTAAGCGAGGACTTCGACTGTGCAATTTGTATTGGAAAATCGGACGTTTGTTAACTGTGCATCCAAATTAAAAAAAGCAGGCCATGTGCGATTCGGACTTGCACACGAAAGGTTCCGTACCATCATCATCTGCCTAGCCTTTTCCCAACTATGTTGGGGTCGGCTTCCAGTCTAATCGGATTTAGCTGAGTACCAGTGTTTTACATGGAGCGACTGCCTATCTGACCTCCACAACCCAGTAACTGGGTAACAGCGGTACCCCTTGGCTAGACTGGTGTCAGATCTCAAGCGTCTGACTATTCGTAACGACTGTCAAAGATCTTCAAATGACAGCCGGGACCAACGGCTTAACGTGCTTGCCGAGGCACGGAGGAAACTCGGTATGTTGAAATGGTCACCCATCCACGGACCGACCTCGTCAAGCGTTGCTTAACCTTAAAGATCGACCCGTACGGCTGTTATTATTTAGCCACGAGCTCCTCTAAAAAAGGTTCCGTACCATTATCGCAAAAAATCACGTTTGTTTTATGGGAGCCTCAATTTAGTATTTATTTTATTCTGTTTTTAGTATTTATTGTTATAACGGAAACAGAAATACATCAGCTGTGACCATGACCATCATGAATACCTATTACGTTCATGAGATGCTGCTGCGCGCGAAAACAGCTGTACAGTCACAATAGCTAAATCAGTCTATAATGTTGAACTTGTACTGCTGGGACACAAAGCCAGGCCATCCCCTGTGATAGAGAATTTGATGGATGTGACATGTCTACAATGGTTTCCTCATGATGTTTTCAATCACAGTTTTGAGAACAGTGGTGATGCTGAAGAAAAAAACTGCTTGCCTAGATTCGAACCCACGACACATAAATTGGCGTATATACTTCTGCCTCAGCTTATAGGTGCTTGAAAATTGGGCAAAATATGCCTTTATATTAATACACAAACAAAAAAAAAACTTTCCGAAACTCTGACAATCCTAATAGCATTCAAAGTAAGTTTATTCTTCCTGAACTGTAACTGCACTTAAAATAAAACAAAAATACTTCGAAAACTTTGTCGAACCGATACCACTGCTTGTCGGAAAAGCGAATCGTCGTAAAGGTCGCGATTGTTCTATAGAACAATGAATTATTGAACGGCTGATACTCCTTCGATGGAACACGCAAAGGTCTTACTTGTAACATTTAAAGGCTCGTTTACAAGCTGGTAATATAAGTAAATGTTTTCGAGGTAGTTTGGTAAATCATTTAAGTAATCTAAACTAGTATCACAAAGGGCTATCGTCAAAGAAAAACTAAGCGGCACATATGAAAGTCAAAAATTTTAGTTTAAATAATTGATTCTACCGTCCATTCGGCAAAGTAACTTGTTAGGGAGATGAAGGAAAAAGAAACTCCAAACTTACTCTTTAAAAAAAGTGTTTTACAATATTTACATTGTACATTAATTCAAATACGTGAGGACGATGCACCCAGACTAACACTACGTACTACGTATAGGTATAAAGTATTACAAGCACTAACAGGTAAATTCATTCCTTTCGTATAATTGTTTATTTCCTTGAAACTCTCTGGATGTTCTGACACAATTATGTTTTTTTATTGTTGAAAAAGAGGCTACTTTTAGCGCCGATAAATGCACAGCTACTGAGGGTTGAACCACGGGAGCGAAACCGCGGGCAATCAGCTAGTGAAATTATAAACCGAATCCCAAACATGTAAAACAAAGAAATCAATTTTAAACCAGTTAAAAAAGTCTTTAAATAATGTCTATTGATTGAACTTTTAACGAAAAGATCACGAGCAAAATGGCCAGGGTATATAGAGCAAATAGAACTGAAATCTGAATGAAGAGGAGCTCGTGGCTAAATAATAACAGCCGCACGGGTCGATCTTCAAGGTTAAGCAACGCTTGCCGAGGTCGGTCCTTGGATGGGTGACCATTTCAATATAGCGAGTTTCCTCCGTGCTTCGGAAAGCACGTTAAGCCGTTGATCCCGGCTGTCATTTGAAGATCTTTGACAGTCGTTACAAGTAATCAGAAGGTTGAGATCTGACACCAGTCTTTCCTAGGGGTATCGTGTTACCCATTTACTGGGTTGTTGAGGTCAGATAGGCAGTCGCTCCATGTAAAACACTAGTACTCAGCTGAATCCGGTAAGACTGGAAGCCGACCCCAACATAGTTGGGTAAGGGCTAGGCAGATTATGATGAGAACTGAAATCTGAATAATTAGAAAAGATTATTTGACCAGGAATCGTTTTTTTTATTTTTTTTAATTTAATAATTAATGTACACACACAGTATAATACATAAAGACAACACATCAAGGCAATAGAGTACAAGGGCACTGCTTATTTCTTAAGAAATTTCTGCCAGCAGACCCGCGAAAAGGAAAAAGAAATGTAGACAATAGTGTGTGAGAACAGGAAAATAAGAAAAGTGAACGTCTTAAACTAAGATATAAAAATTAGCGCACCTACACAAGTAGTGTGACGGTGGAAATATACAAATATAAATACATTATTGTTAAATATATAGATACTTAAGTATAAGTAATAAGTTTATCATCATCATCAAAAGCCTATTAATGTTCCCACTGCTGGGACACAGGCCTCCTCTATGTGAGAGGGAATAGGCCGTAATCCACCACGCGGGCCCAATGCGGATTGGTGGATGTCACATGTCTTCGAATTTTTGGTTCTAGGACATGCCGGTTTCCTCACGATGTTTTCCTTCACCGTTTTGAGAGCAGTGGTGAAGAAATAATTTACACAAAGTAAAGCGCCTCCCTGGGCTCGAACTCATGACCTACAACTTGTAAGTCGCGGCCGATACCACTGGGCCACCACTGCTCTCATGAGCTGAGAGCAGTGGTGGCCCAGTGGTATGAGATAAGTTTATCAGGTATCAACAAATATCTTTTATTGCCGAATGAAATTGGTCTAAAGGTCAGACCACACACAAACAAACTGTACAATACTCTACCAGCTTATACCGTAATTGAAAGTATTTGAAGGTCAAAAGAGACATAACTAAATAGTGCGTTCAACGTTGAAACAGGATAGATTTTATAGGTCGTTATTATTCTGCAAACGTAACGCATTTCAAGTACCTAAACCTAAATAAAATAAAGGAACAGCGGAGCACTTTAATTCTAAAAGGTACATTTAGTGGGGGCCTGTACTTATTTTTATTGCCACCGGTGAAATATTTTGTTTTATACCTGTTTGTGTTGCGAATTGAAATTAAAAAGCTCGAATGTAGAGATGTGACTAATATATTCATAATAGGTACAGGTATCATAATACAAGCCACGTATATTCGTATTAGGATAAGCGAATATAGGACGCGTAAAAGTGAGGTGACTCACTTCACTAAACTTTTAAAATATCCCAATATAATTAACGTTGGCAGTCCTAAGCCTGCCTGTTTTAAGAAAATTTTGTTCACCGTTTCACTTCTCTATTTCTCTAACCGTTTCACTATTTATCGTGCATATTCACAAGTATCTTGACATCATCATCATTTCAGCCCAAAGACGTCCACTGCTGGGCATATGCCTCCCCCAAGCGTCATAACGTCTATTTGACTAATAAACAGTAATAGGTATGGTATCATAATATTCGATAACTAATATAACATCTCTACTCGAATGTGATTGGGCAGGCAATTACAGCTGCATGCATGATGTCCGCTGGGCAAAAGAGGATGGTCACCGAGGCTGGCTTAGATCCTGCATGCAACCCGCGAAAGTTTATTCGAACTTGGCACAGGGAGAGTGTGTCTGGAAATATATTCAAAGACTCTTTGACCAGCAGTGTAAAAAAACAATATAACGCGTTCAAGTGTTAGTGGACAGCTATGATTATTGAAGAGGTCCTCAAGCGAAGCCGTGGTAAAAATAACACAACACTCTTCTGACAAAAGGGATCAAAGGGTTACCTTCTTAAGAATCCCCTGAACAATCTATATGAGGACTATAGAAGAGGAAAAGAGTGCATCTTTGAGAGAACTTTCGTTTGATGACAAGGTTTCTTGTATTTCTATTTCGTTAAGATAGATAAGAAAGTACGTGTTTTTCTTTGTATATAAGTACTAATGAATGCTGAACTAGCAAATGAACATTGGCAATAGGCCAACAAAACGCAAGTCTGGAAAAGATTAAGACCCGCTGGCACGATTGTTATTTAGATACAATATGCGCTATTATTTAAAATGGCCCGAGACACGATAAAAACAAAGAAGGTTTTTATTATTCTGCTTTTTTTGCAACTTTTTAATGGAATTGGCACGTAAGTTAAAGCTTCGTTTAAGTTCGAAACTATTTAGCAAAAAAAAACTTCATAAAAAAAATTGCTACCAATGTCACAGACTTCTGAAAACTTCTACTTAAATTTGCCCGCGACATTTGCCGTTTTCCTCTCATTCCGATACAAGAAAAAGATGTTTACGAAAGGTATCAAATAAATAATTTATTATTTAACAACAAGCTGTGCCCACGGCTTCGCTCCCATCAACTGCCTATGCTTAACTTACTTTTATTGACGATTTTTCTAGGTTTATTTTTTCTTATTTTATACGCTCTAAAGCGGATGTTAAGAAAAAGTTTTTAGAATTCGAAGCTCTTGTTGAGAGAGAAACCTCTCTTAAAATAAGGAACTTGCGTACCGACAATGGCGGTGAGTATGTCAATGCCGAATTCGAGGCATATCTGGCTTCTAAAAGGTATTAAGCACCAGACTACTGTCCCGTATTGTCCTGAGTCTAATGGTGTTGCCGAGAGGACGAATAGGTCCTTAGTTGAGAAGGCTAGGTGCATGCTGCAAGACAGTTGCCTACCTAAAACTTTCTGGCAAGAAGCGGTACGTACAGCTACTTATCTTAAAAATAGATGTCCACACAGAGCTTTAGAAAATCGTACCCCCTATGAGCTATGGTACAACAGAAAACCAGACATTGCTCATTTACGTGTATTTGGTTGTCGTGCATACGTACATGTACCATCTTGCGATCGCCAAAAGAAAGCTGTACATATTCGTCGGTTATTGTGATGACAACAAATCATATAGGTTTCGAGATCCTTCCAATATTAGGAAACCTATTAAAGGACGGGATGTAGTATTTTTGGAGAATTGTTTTTCAAATCCTAAAGTTAATGATGAGACACCCCGTCAAGATATTGTTCTCTCTTCTGATACCAGTAATTTACAGGTGCAAAGCAGCTCAGCTGTGGAGTCAGCCTTGAATAACGATCCTGTTGCAAGTACAAATGCTGATGCTGTACCTGCGGTACCACCCCTTCCTGTTACCGATCCCCTTCCCGCAATTCCTGTAGTTCCTGCTGAGGAAGAAGAGGTGGATGTGGAATCTGGTACGAGGTACAATTTGAGGGATAGAAAACCTGCAAATTATCGCTGTACTGTCTGTTGTTCGACGATGCATAGTGGTGAGTTAACAGATGAACCTTATTCTTATTCTGATGCTCTTTCACGTCCTGATAAGGCTAAGTGGATAGCTGCTATGGAGGACGAATACAATTCTTTGATGACCAATGGTACTTGGACCTTAATAGAAAACATAGGCCAGAAAGTAATTCCGTGTAAGTGGGTCTTCAAATTAAAACGTGATTCCGAAGGTAGAATTAGTAGGTATAAAGCACGATTAGTTGCAAAAGGTTTTCATCAAAGCTATGGTATAGATTTTGAAGAAACTTTTTCGCCGGTTGTTCGTTATTCGTCGTTAAGAGTATTAATTGCAATAGCAGTTGAACAGAATTTGAAAATGCATCATTTAGACATAGACACAGCTTTTTTGTATGGAAAATTAGAAGAGAAGGTATTTATGATACAACCTGAAGGTTTTATAGCTGAAGGTGAAGGGACTAAAGTGTGTCAATTAAATAAATCACTTTATGGTCTCAAACAGGCCGCTAGAGCCTGGAATAAAAGATTAGATCAAGTACTTCTTGACTTAGGTTACAATAGGTTACAGTCTGAGCCCTGTATTTATTTAAAAAAAGTGCTAATAGTCTTGCTATTCTAGCAGTGTACGTTGACGATTTAATCTTAATTTATGACAAAGAAATCGAGTTATCTTACTTGAAAAATGGTCTGAAAAAATATTTTGGTATCAAGGATTTAGGAGAACTTAGTTATTGCCTCGGTTTACATGTCGCTAGACAAAAAGGAACTAACGATGTTAAGGTAGATCAAAAACATTACATATTAGAGACGTTGAATCGATTTAATATGTCGGAGTGCAAAACTGTCCCTACTCCTATGGACGTTAGTATTGACCTGCGTTCTCAGACGGAACCAGCTGTCAATGTTCCTTACCAGAATTGAATCGGTTGTCTAATGTTTATAGCTATCAACACTAGGCTTGATATTTTGTTTACCATTAGTTTTCTTAGTCAATTTAAGGAGAATCCCATGCAGGCGCATTGGACTGCTGCTAAGAGCGTCCTGCAATATCTTAAAGGTACGTTAGATTATGGTCTTATTTTTCAAAGGACCGGAGAGCCTTTACGTGGTTATGTCGATGCCGACTGGGCCAATGCTAGTGATAGGAGGTCGTACACTGGCTACATTTTCAAATTGGCTAATGCACCAGTGTCGTGGGAATGTAAAAAGCAGCCCACAGTGGCCTTGTCATCCACAGAGGCCGAGTACATGGCTTTAACCAGTGCTTCTAAAGAAGCTGTGTATTTGTAGCGCTTACTTGGTGAGATTACAGGTGAGTCTTCTATTGTTACTCTTTGTAACGATAACCAAAGTGCGCAGAAGTTGGCTCAAAATCCGGTTGATCATAATCGGACAAAGCACATCGATGTCCGGTATCACTTTATTCGAGAGCTAGTCGAAAGTAATAAAATTAAGTTATCTACTTGCCTATTATTATTATTGGCTTATTTGCCTACTGATATGATGTTGGCGGATATTTTGACCAAAGGGCTAGGTCGTTGCAAACACCAACGTTGCATGTCTGATATAGGCTTAATGATATCTTAAATTGTGTTTTTAAAGTAAATAAGTTGTGCTTTATGTTACTTATTTGTTTTAGTTTTTTGACTAGTGTAGTGCTCATGTTTTTATAAGATATGACAATATGTAAAGTACAGTCAGATCGATTCATATGTGTCCTGGTTTGTACAGTCATGCAACTTAATTTGTAGCCTTTTCCGATTAAGGGGAGGATGTTGATGGATAATCGTGCTGGCTGTATACAGAACACTGGTTTTCTTTATTTAAATTTACTTTGTATGTCTTTACTTGTCACACCTTTTTTCTGTCACTCTAAAATGACTAAATAAACTAATTACAACATATCCTACTCTACATTCCAAGACCTACCTATCTACCTACTTACTTACCTTGATATCTACCCTACCTACTTACATTTCTAGGGTTATTCTGCCACGTAGAATCTAAACACCGCCTTTCAGAGATCAAATGCACAACGCCATCTATCGAATATGGAGTTCAACTGTCCGAGTATCTTAATTGCGTGTGTTGTGATATTTTACTTCTATAACACTTCAAATTCATCAAACTTTTGATATAGTGAACTGATTGCGATGTAACAAAAACTAAGTAATACTTCAAGTTACCTATAATTTTATATAAAAACGTTATCTAAATTGGTTTCGTACATTTTACGTGATGTGTGCACAACTAAACAGACAAAAAGATAAACAGATCAAAATCCCAAAAATGCTGTTGCTTATCCTTGAACACCCTGGCTATTTTATTTTTAGGATTTTCGACGTACAAAAACGACTTTTCTACAGATTTATTACAATATATATACACACATATAAACAGAGAAAAATAAATAAATAAAATAAATTGTTTATTTCAATTACATAAAGCATTAACATACTTGATATGGAGATCACCTTTTAAGCAAGAAGATGCTTGTGATAGGTGACTCCGCTCTTCCACTTATCATTAAACGGTGTATGCAATTGTAAACAGGATAACAAAGAGAAGAAGTAGGAACAGAAAAATAGGTACATCCTGCCTAGCCTTTTTTCTAATTATTGTTGAGGTCAGCTTCCAGTCTTACCGGATTCAGCTGAGTATCAGTGTTTTACATGAAGCGACTGCCTATCTGACCTCCACAACCCAGTAACTGGGTAACACGATACCTCTTGGCAAGACTGGTGTCAGATTTCAGGCTTCTGACTACCCGTAACGGTTGTCAAAGATCTTCAAATGACAGCCGGGACCAACGGTTTAACGTGCTTTCCGAGGCACGGAGGAAACTCGGTATGTTGAAAATGGTCACCCATCCACGGACTGACCTCGGCAAGCGTTGCTTAACCTTGAAGATCGACCCGTGCGGCTGTTATTATTTAGCCACGAGCTAGTGTAAAGGAGAAAATGTTTATATTGCAGTTCCAAATATAAAAGGGAAGAACTTATGTTTCAACTGGAATTGGACAGTAGCAACGCTTATCAAACGAGGCTTCAAGTGGTCAACAGTTCCTGGAAACCCATAAAACTTGTATGGCAATGGGAAAGCTATTCTTATATACTTAACACGTTTGTAACTCATATTACTTTGTTACTGAGAAGTAACATTTCATTATATTATATTACGGTAAATGGAAATAAGAATTACAGTTTACAACGGGTTTTTAGGAAAATGTATAATTTTGGGTACGTTCACGTAAAAACGACGAATTCGGAAGTAGTTTTTACATGTGATACGAACCGCTATATTCTAAGTCATTCCTACTCGAATCACCCATTTAACAAATAAATGGCTAAAAACAGTAATTCTTAATTATTTCCAGTAATTGTTAGCCTATTGGCACAGATCAGGAAACTATGGATAAATCAATCAATCAATTGATCTTTTGCCATTTCTATACCATCTATGTAATACATATGGAGTGCAATAAAGTATTGAGTATTCAATTGGAGTGAAAGATTCTTGAAATAACTTGCTTTTTTATAGAGAGAAAAGTCTCTAAAATGCCTGTGAATGAAAGGTAAGAAAATCAGAACCATTCCATCTACAGATTCTCAGAAAAACCACGAATGAAATAAGTTACAACGTAAGTAAAACAAACTGAAGTACCTACTTAAATCAATCTGTCTTATCGAATTCACGAAGAAAAATCTTCAGACTACAAAATCCTTTTTCAGACAAACGTATATTTTCCTAATTTAGATGGTTAGCTTGTCTAGATCCCAGGGCTTAGCTTATCAGTTAATTTGAATTTTATTAAAAAGGAACTTCAATACAATTGTGGCTTGGCTCTCTCTGATTGACGTTGAGAACTGAGATAACATCCGACTTGGCGGCTGGTTCCTTTTCGGATGAAATAATTCCAATTTGATTAAATTGGTCGTTGATAAAATATTAGGGGTACAGAGTGAAGTTTGTGCGGTTTTTTAGCATTATGTAGACTGTGAATGCAATTTATAACAAGTTTATTTGGCCCAAAAATAATTCAGTTATGATTCAATTTTGATTGGTATACCGTCCCTAAATAGAATAGAATTTAAATTAATTATCAACTAGGTAATACTTACGGCTTAACTTTGTGTAAATAATTTCATCACCACTGCTCACAAAAACGGTGAAGAGAGATGAGATTCTGCAAGTTTGCTTTCTTGCGTCGATAAGTTGACTTGTCAGAAATGGTTTAAAAGTTATCCACGGCTAGGTTATATAGGCAGTTTTTTTCCTACTTTATTGTACATAAATAAAGTCCCTTTCACTATTTGTTTTAATTTATGCAACTAGTGTTTCTGATAATAAATGAATAATATGACGTATTCTGTTGTGAGAATTAAATGTCTAAACTATAATAATTACAACTGAAAATTAAAAACAGTTGCAATACATAAAGTTCAATACACCTATAGCTACATTAGTTTCAATAGCTTCGAAGGCACCTAAAGTCCCCGATTCCATTACATGCGACCTTGAGCTAGCCTAGCGTCGTACGTCAAGAGAAAACGAGGCTAGCATGCAGTGGTTTTGTCACCACAGACATGCGGCTTACCGTACCCTGTCATTCAAGGCAGATCAATCAAAGTAACGCCTCGACATCCACATCTTGTTTACTGAATCAGTTGACTTTACCCTGAATGTAGTGACATTCTGCCGTCAGCTGAGACTCTTAATTGGTGCGTAGCACGCCATATGCACGTGGAGACTGGTGGTTGTGAGGCCAGTGTTGTATTTGTTAGGCTGGTCGACAAGTTAGAACATCACCGGCCTCGCGTTTCCACATGTACATATCCGGAGTTTTGGATGGACAGCGACTGTTCTGAACTAAAAGTAATGGTTTAGTTTAGTTTGTTACAAGCGATAAAAAAAACGAAAAAAAAACAAACTACATTTTATTTCGATTTAAAGTTTTTATTTCAGCAATTTGTTTTTTGTTTAGTTAAGTCGTTAGCAAAGTCCATAGTTTATCATCATAAATAAATTATGTTGAATATTATGATTCAAACATAAGAAGTAGTAGTTATCAATTGACACGAAAATAAGACGAGACACATTAATTTTAAAATCAACAGTTACTAAAATTCACTCCCACAATTCTAAACCCGTGAACCTAGAACTTAATTTAACTCAACTACATACGTATTAGCTCTCTCATCAAAATTATACAGTAGTACTTTCTGATTCGTTACATTCCATATTAGCATCTACCAGCGGCTTCGTCCTCATGGAATTCGGCATCCCAAGATAACGTACTTCCGGGATAAAAATTATCCTATTACCTTCTCCAGGATCTAATATATCTCAAAGCTAAAAATCATCAAAAAAAAAAAAAAAAAAAAAAAAATATATATATATAGTATTACTATTTCGCATCTATACCAATATTATAAAGAGGTAAAGTTTGTGACTTTATTTATTATTATGTATTTATTATATGCTTTATTGTACACCTTAAAATACAATTATAAAAATAAACTAGAGGGTGAGGGTGTAATCTCTGGATCTACTGAACCGATTTAGATGAAACTTGTTATGAAGATAGTTTGAGGCTCTAGGAAGGACATATGATAGTTTGTATTCCCTTGGGATGATAAAACACTTTTTACACGGGTGAATCCGCGGACAGAAGCTAGTATATAATAAGTACATAATTATGACAGTATTTGCGGCACCAGCAGAATTCATGCAAATTACGGTATATCTTAACAAAGGTAAGTACTACCGGAATATAAAGTATCCTTAGACCTTCTCCAGGGCCTAATCTATCTCTATGCCAAAATTTATCCAAATTATTGCATCGGTTTTTGCGTGTAAATTTAACAAACAGTGTTACTTTCGCATTTCTAATAAGTATGGATAACAGTATTTGCGGGACCAGCAGTATTCATGCAGACTTCTGTATATATTTCCATAGTAATGAGTTGCATCTTCGTGAAGATATCTTGGGATCCTTTCATATGCGAGCATCGAGACCTCCTTGATGAAATACGAGTATTATGCTCGGATATTCATAGAGTTTATTAGTTGGAAGTAAATAATGTTTGCAGGGAAAGCGAAGGAATGATTAGTTGGGGTCGGGACGGCTTTCAATTTTGTTTTGCGGTTGAACCTGGATTTTGGGAGGATTTTCGCTAGGTGTTGTTCGAATGTTTTCGTTCAGTAGCTGAGTTTATTAGACATATTTGGTAGGCATGTCTTGTTTTGTGATAAGTTTAATGGTAAGGGAAGTAAGTAGTTTAATGGTAAGAGTTAAGAAGGTGTCGTACCCTCCTTTAATGCTAAATTAAACAGCAACCTGATTGCGTAAGTGATTCGGCACAGAACACGTTTAGATAAGAGTCACAACATTTTTAAAATAACGATTTTCATATTGCATAAGACAACCAAAAGGGTTCAGGTCATGGAAAGGATATGTGAATTCAACTCATGGGGTGGACGACGCACCCTTTCAAAATTATTTGTGCAATACCGAAATGTCCGTGAATACCGCCACCCCACCAATGGCATGGTATATCTCGAAAACTACTGGAGTACTAGTTTGGAATTTTGGGTACTAATTTTATCTTGCAGGGTACTAATTTTCTATAAAGGTTTGAGGAAAGCTTCCAGCTCCTCAAACTTGGAGTCAACATTCAAAGTCGTGGTCCTGCTGAAGGAGCGCAAGCGAAAGTTATCATCGTTTCTTTATAGTTGCAATTTATTTATTTCTCGATAAGTACAAATGCTTCAGTTTTGTTTTTATTACGATAATTAATCATCTATAAGGGTACTAATTATTTGTGTACTTAGAATAGCTGTAGCATACCTCATCTTTTATTGCTCATGGTGGTCCTGCTGAAGGGAGCGTGACTACCGCCAGACCACCTTCAAAGTCGATTTTTACGAAAACCAATCAACCAAAAAAGTAAGATACCAATCTTGTTGTTCGAGTACTAAATAGTACCAATTGAGTACTAATTATTTACCAAATTTAGAAGCGATTGGCGATTGGAATTACCGCATGGAATCCGTCAGTTCGGTTCTGAGCAAACATCTCCGATGCGCTACAGAAACAGGGCAGTTTCAACAACATCCTAAAAACATTATTGTACTGGACGCGCAAGACATCTAGCGATCTTTTGGTGTAGTAGACCCACAGACCCCCCGCGTATAGACCTTGACAAAACGCCTTAAACAAGGTGATTTTGACTTGGTCCGTACACCGCGAGAATCTACGGGCCAACATGTTACCTCGGACCGCTAGTGCCCTACGTTCCCTTTCAATGTCTACATCATCTTTAAGGTCGTCGGTAAGTATGTGCCCCAAGTACTTGAATTGGTAGACTCAAATACTAACTGTGCACAATTTTTTTCCAGAAAACTACATATTACGAATCTACATTAAGAATCTTTAAATCATTTACTTACGTAAATTAACATACTTATAAACTAGCACAACACAACACAATTTACCGTGATAAACTTCATGTATCGAAGTTTAATCAAATTAAATTCTCAAATAAAGCAGACATTGTGTTTCTTTAATTATGTACTTACCTTTCCTTTAAATAAACAGAATCAGAACGAAATCTCAAAAGCTTGAAAACTGTAACAAAATTATTAATTAAAAACTTAAAGTCGGGAGTCGATACTACGAGTTTCTTCGTAGTTTTTTATCGTTTGAAATATTGAAATTCTTAGTTCGTGACGCGCCAGTCTTACTGATTTAATTTCCTCTCTGTTTCATAGACAAGCCAAGTTTAGGAGAGTTGGAAATGACGGAATAAGATTTTGTAGTGTCGTGAATTTGTGATAGTTTTAGTGAATTGGTTGATTTGTTTGCTTTGGTTCTGAAAGGAGCGAATCAAATACACTTCTGGGTATTAAAATTCTGGGATTTGTGCCAGGTTTAATATTTTAGCCATTGCTATCTTTAACAGTTTTAGGTCTAATTTACGACTAGTAACGATTTAGGTACATTTATCGTAAAAGCTAGCTATTTATTTACAAGCTTTTATTTAACTTGCAATGTATATATGTCTTCGGGTCAAATCATGCAACTGAATTTTAAAGCATTTACCCTCCACCGATTAATATGACATTTTGCATACAAGTTTAGTTCGGATGACAATGCATGATTAGCTAAGTGATGTCATTCTAAATCCAATATGGCGGACGGCCCAAGATTGCGGACTAGTAATTTTTTGTGCACTGCCATGATTTAGGTATCAAATGAAATGGTTTGTTGAGAAGAATACGAAAAAAGCTTGTTTAAAAAAAATTTTTTTTAATAAATAATTTCATTAATTTTGCTGACACATTATTGAAAACTATATTGTTATGCTAGAGTTCATAAGCACTACTACTGAACACAAGGACCAGTTTGAGTACAAATTAGGTTTATGTGCTAAGATTAGGCACATAATCTAACTTTTCGCACCTTTGCGCGGCTGTGCGCCTAAAGGTTGTAAATATAACCGTGACACTTATGTGTGTCGACGGCCCAGTAAGAGGGCTCCAAGTCCCTCGCTGGTATCCTAGAGCTAAGGTGTGTAGTTTTAGAAGAAAACAGCTTGTAGACCATTAAACTGGCGGGAATTCCCTTTCTTTGGTGTTCTTCCTACGAGAACTCCCTGATGGTAGGGACTAGGGACCTGGATCAAAGACCGGAGGGAAGGTCTTCTCAAGACCTATCCAGAGGCGCAAATTTCATTAAAATGGGTCCCGTGGAAGGGCAGTTTCCGTCAGTTCCCAGCTAAGAATTGTAAGCTATATTTTTCAAAATAAAAAGTTCTTGCGCACGAAAAATCGTGGTCCTCGTTGCAGTCTAGTTGATATGAACGATAGCGCGCAGGCGCATCGTCCGTTTGTAGCCATTATTTCACCTAAAGTCATTTCCACGCATCATTGTGTAACGAGGACCATGAAGAGACGTCGCTTCTGGTCATGAACATATAAGTTTTTTATTTATCCGGGCATCACGTTTTCACCTCAACATACTTGGCAGCCTTCAAGTGACTCCAGGGTTCATACTTGCCAATGACAACTGAACAATCGGTGCAAGGGGCGTCACCGCGTTCGAGCAGGAGCCTTACAACCTCCTGATTGCCTGTCGGCCTCGAGCGATCACGTCCGTCCCGTACATATTATATATAGGTACTATCAACCAGCTCTGCCTTACCCTTCATGTATTAATTATACATCTGTGATGTTATGTAAAGTATTTGCAGTTATATTAAAAAGTAAAATCCACCATACACAATTATTTAATAAACCACCCGTCTCAACCACAGACATAAATCTAACTAGATAACGCAAGTCCCTCCATCTCTATGAAAATCAAGCGTGCTACTTTTTCACACACAATTTAAAAACAAATTTACTTACCAATGAAATTAAACATTTCCAATGCCTCGGCCAACTTTTTCTTTAAAGCTCAATACGGCATAAAAAGGCATTTTTCTAGATGTCGTTGGATTTCCAGTGCCGATAATCCTAAATGAAAAGCTCAAATAACGATCATTGATCGTACTTTTACTCCGATTTTTGACACGCGAAGTACATACAATCGCGTCTAGTTAGATTTATGTCTGTGATTCTCAACCCTTTCAGCCATATTTAAAACAAGCCATATTCCGCTTTTTCTCCTCGAATCCAACGCTTTTCACTACTGATAAAGCGGGACCGCTTGATATGAAACTGATTTAATGAACGAACGAATGGATATTCATTCGTTCGTGAATGTAACGCTGGAATCACGTTCACTTCACTGAATCTATTAGTGCTCAGTGTAGTCACACGTTTTTTGATTTATGAGATATTTTTTTTTGTTTATATAAAACTTCATGCAACATACAGGAACATAGGTGGCCCTTATGCCTGAGGCATTCTCTTCCAGTTCCGGTGGTGGAGAGAAATCATAAAAAAGAAACAATTATCACCACATCATCGCTTGCCATCAGGTGGGATAGTGGTCAAGCGCAAGCCTGTCAATAATAAAAAAACCGGCCAAGTGCGAGTCGGACTCGCGCACGAAGGTTTCCGTACTTGGTAAATTGTGGTTTATGATTTATGACGTATTAAAAAAAAACTAATAATAATAACATAACCCAGATATAACACTTGTTGATAAAGAAAACAAACACACATACATAATAGATATAGCAGTCCCAAACACTAATAATATACAAAAAACTATCACAGTAAAAATTAGGAAGTACACAGAGTTACAAGAAGAAATTACCAGAGTTTGGAAAATGAATAGAGTTACAATAGTCCCTATAGTCATATCAACAACAGGTGTTATTCCGAAACAAATATACAATAGTTTTAATGTTCTCAATCTATCAAAATACACATACCTAACACTACAAAAAGCTGCAATATTAAACACTTGCCGAATAGTAAGAAAATTTTTACAGTTAGATTTAGATTACAATTTGAGTGCAGTACAAAATAATTTACCAGGTCAAATAGAAAATTAGGATTTCACCTTGGTTCACACCCGTGAGATTCTATAAAAACACCAGGTTCTTACCTGAGAAACTGAAGTTTAAAAACCATAATAATAATAATAATAAATTTATTCAAATTAATAAAAGCATGTTAACATAAATCAATTGAATCATTTGAGGGATACAATTATTTAACAAAACAGATAGGCGTTGCGACCAGCACCCTTGCTAAGTTATAAAATAACTCGTATTAAGGGCAGTGGTACAAGCTCATACACAAAAATTTAACTTTTTAATAAATTGCAGGTAGAGCAAGCGTTTGAAGAAGATAAAGTTTACAAGCAGAGTTTGCAAACAAATTTAGAAATTAAATGAAATCAAAAAATTAAATTAGTATAAAACAAATCAAAAATTAAATCAAATTTAAAAATTAAATCAAATCAAAAACAAAGTAAGAATTAAATACAAACATTGTTTAATTTTGCATCAGAGTCAAAAGTGTGTGTGGTGAGTGTGTGCGAGTGTGTGTGGGTGTGTGTATTGTGCAAGATGTAGTGTGTTATGTTTTTAGTGGAAAGGTTTAGTAGGGATTATTCTCGGAAATAAGCAGGCGTTCTGTATCGGTATAATTAGTTGCTAGGAGAAAGTTTGTTATGGCTTTCTTTAAAGACAAGGCAGAAAGAGAGTAAATTTTTAATTTCTTATTAAGTCTATTATACAATTGTGGCCCTTGGAAGCAAAAGAAACGTTTGGTAAAAGAGTACTTACATCTGTAGTGCTGACAAACATTATCCCTACGTCTTTTGGTGATTATAGCGTAAGGGGTATTTTTATGTTGTATTTGGACTGTACTAAGTATAAAGAGTTGTCTGACAGAAAGTACCCTGCAACACTTGTACAATTCTTCGGTCGGGAAAAGTATTGGACGAAAAGTACTGACCTTTAACACGGCTCTTTGAGCTCTCTCCAATCTCAACATTATGGTCCTAGGGGCACCTCCCCAGGCCGAAACACAATATGATAAGAGCGATTGGCAAAGGGCCAGGTAGACCCTTTTGATAATCGCTGCTTCTGCCACATGTCGAAGAGTCTTAAATACGAATATCAGCTTTCTAATCCTTCCAGTCAGAAGATCTATGTGTGACGAGAAGCTCAAATTGCCATCAAGAGTCACCCCGAGGTATCTGATTGTGGAGGTACGTGTGAGTTTGGGGCAAGAGCAGGCAACGGTGTTTGGACAGTCGTTTGAGTGAGCGATTAGGGAGTATGAGTTTGGTGGTTGTGCAGACTGGCGTTGGGTAAAGCAGATAATTTTTGTTTTATCCGTGTTGAGGGTAAGGTAATTACCATAAAGCCAACTTAAGACCCGATCTAGTCCCCTCTGCGCCGCATCAAAAACTTCGTGCCATGTATCGCCAATAAAGGTGAGTGCAGTGTCATCAGCAAAGGTCGTGATTTTTCCATTTTGGAGAAGAAGATTACACAGCTGATTGACATAAACTAGGAAGAGTGTGGGACCAACCACACTTCCCTGAGGAATGCCAAAAGTGACAGGAAGGTCACGGCTCAGGTAATTGTCAATTTTTACGCACTGAGTCCTATCACTTAGGTAATCCGCAAATATTTATAGTGGTAGGCCTCGAATTCCCAGTCCCTCCAGTTTCAACACTAAGACTACTTACTAGATCTCGCTCAAACCAATTTTCGTTGAAAGTTTACATGGTAATGTACATAATATATTTTTTACAATGCATGTCCTCGAAAAGAGCGGTTTTCCAAGCAGCCAAACTGTGCGGAAAGTGTAACTTTTTTTCACTAGTGCTTTTTACTTTCCTGTACTTTTTTAATTTTTAACTCCAACGTCAGCCCGACGCATAGAGTTTTTATTATTTGAGAAAAGTTTAAAAAATTAGGTAGGTACAGATTATCATTCATATAAAAGGTAAAATAAAACTAATACTTTATTTTAGGCGTTTTTAATTACTCTAGATTTAGATTTTGATCAATAAATTAATTTTAAATATTCATTAAATATGTTTGGCACAACGTATATTTTGCTCGTGCCTTATTGCATTACGATATGACATCTATTCGCACATGCGCAGTAGATATGCCCGAGGAACTATTATTTAATCTGTGGATATGCTGAACGCGCTTGAATAAGCCCGCCATTTTATTAAATTATTTATTTAGGTTTAAAGATATTTTATTCTCAAAAAGACACAAAGTCACTTACATGATGACAATACTCAAAGTAAATAAAATAAAATAAAATTCGTCACAGACGTCACGGCAACAATAATGATGCATTCATGCAATGCATTCAGCTTTAAGGAAGGGTGTTATTTGTGATTAAATATGCAGCTAATTGGGTTTTGAATGCATTGAATGAGCGCAACCTTTTTATACATGAGGGTATTTTGTTATATAATTGTGCTCCTTCAAAAGTTAAATTTTTTTTGCCAAACTTAGTCCTCATCTTCGGTAAAATCAGAAAACTAGCTCGGCGACTGCTACGTTGAGTTACTTGTTTTACTTTCTTAAACGATAAATTAGTCTGTATGCTTTTGTTGAGTGCCTTATGAATAAAAATACATGTATTGTAAATATATAACTGTCTAATGTTCATTATTTTGGTTTCTTCGTAGATTTTGCACGTTGATGTCAAATATGGGTGGTTAAAAATCATTTTTATTAATTTGTTTTGTGCAACTTGAAGACTTGCTAGCTTCGTCTTGGCCGCACTGCCCCAAACTTCAATCAGATATAGTAGGTGTGGTTTTACTAAGGCGTTATAGATGGTGTGACGTAGTTTATGTGGAATACATCGAACTATGTTTCGGAGGGAGCCAAGTAGAGACGTAAGCTTTGTTTTTATATGATCTATGTGAATAGTCCATGACAGAGAGCTATCAATATCAAATCATCTATTTTCTCGCACAATGCATAGTAAAATGTTGTATGATACACGTACGTAAGATGATTTCCGACTTGTGTCGATTTATCCACTCACTCGCTTCGCTCGCTCGTGAATAAAAATGCCACTCATCAGAAATCACCTACCTTCCGCACTTGTAGCATAAATAACTATTTTAGTTTTATCTTTCTCTTATTTTAGAAGTTACAGGGGGGGACACACACATATTACCACTTTGGAAGTGTCTCTCGCTCAAACTATTCAGTTAAGAAAAAAATGATATAAGAAACCTCAATACCATTTTTGAAGACCTATTCATAGATACCCCACACATATGGGTTTGCTGAAAAAAAAAAATTTAGTGTCAGTTTCAAGTATGGGAACCCCCAAAATTTATTGTTTTTTTTTATATTTTTGTGTGAAAATCTTATTGCGGTTCACAGAATACATCTACTCACCAAGTTTCAACAGCATAGTTCTTATAGTTTCGGAGAAAAGTGGCTGTGACATACGGACGGACAGACAGACAGACAGTCATGACGAATCTATAAGGGTTCCGTATTTTGCCATTTGGCTACGGAACCCTAAAAAGCAGTATATTTTGTAAAAAAATAAATAAAGTTTAAATAAACATACATATATATTTACTAAAATAAATAAGAAAGACGTTTATTGAGACGACTTTGCTATTGGTGTAGGAAAAAATGACGAAAGTTCCGCTTAATTTTTTTTTTTAACCCGCTTTTTTGTATTTAACGCGCTTGTATGTATCAATGTTACGCAATCTTTGAACGTGATTTTCACCCCCTTCAAAACGTCGGATAATTTTGAAACTATGCACACTTATCAAGGACCGATGACAATGCAATAATTAAAATAGTTTGTCCCATCATCCTTAGCAGGATCTTCAGGATTAGCGATTTTTTTAATATCCGATACCCGGTAGTGTCTTTGTGCCAAGTACCAAGGCGCGTGCTAAGACATGTTATATCTGAAGACACGGTAGAGCCTTGCGCCAAGTACACGTATTAAAGCGGTACCCCGAGCAAAATTTTTTTGTTCTGGTTTTAGGAGCTATCTACTCGTTATTTAAAAAGAAATATCAATTAATAAAAAATAAATCTACATTGTTTTGATTCTAAAATGGTAGTTTTTTTTTTTATATTTTATATATTTCACTAATCTCTTTCCAAAAAAACATAAAAATGAGAAATTATTATTAATATTATGCATCTCCTCGTAAAGTGTTCATTAATTATTTTTTGTACTAACACTAATGGATAGACAATTTAATAACGAACATTTTTGTAGATTTTTTGTGTTCAAAAGACCAAAATTCGATTTTATGAAGATTTTATTCTAAAATCTGGGCGTATTCACTATTGTAATTCATGCGCCACCAGTGCCGCTAGACCAATAGGAATGCTCATATCTCATGCCGATGTTTTGGTCAGGGTACCGTCTTAAATAAATGTTGCGGAGAGAGAGCCTGATAAACGGCTATCACATCCAGGAAAGGCAGTAAGTACGCTAATTACCCACTCCCATAAAAAAATAGGTGCTTGATGTTAATTGTTATAACATTTTATTGACAGATATTGGTAAAAGTAGAGTCATTTTGAAAATATCTTAAAAAGCACCCCACGCTTTTTTCGAATATTTTTTTTGTCACACTATTCATGGTTTAAATTTATTGAAAATTATTTTCACCTTTTTAGTTTGATTTTGTATGTTTTTATTTTTTTAAACTATTTTTATTTGTTCTTTTTTTGTAAATAAAGATCTTGGAGCATGTTTACGTGTACCACCTGATCTTTGGTTGTGTATTAGATAAATAGCATTATAACGTAACATAATATTACGCCTGTATTCCTTGAAGGTTTAGGCAGAGGTGTAGGTATCTGTGGTACACAAATATTTCGCAACCTAGGTGTAAGTTCCATGTAATTGCCATCAATCATTATAATGTACCACTATATTTTGTTCGATTTTGGATTAAGTTTCCACTATTTTAAAATCATCTTTATTTAAGGCAGCTCTGAGTCAATTTAGAGTTCGCAGAGGCTATTTCAGGGAATTTGTAATCGGATATTTTAGGAAGGTAAAATATTTAGCTACAGTTTTCTTACCTTGATCTTGTCTTGTCAGCTTAACGAAACTGTAATCTTATCTAGCAGAAATATTCTGTCTAGTGACAGCTGAGCGTGAGTTTGAAAAAAAAAACAAATCAAATCAAATTATTTATTTTTGCAGAAAACACTGTTACAATGGTGTTATTATATGTACATGTTTCAAGTGATTCGACCGTAAGGCATGCAAAAAACCGAAAACGAATCCGACGACTTTTATTTTTTATTTTTGGCAGGCTCGCGTCTAACCACTATCTCACCTGATGGTAAGCAATGTTGTGGTCGACGATGAGGCACGCTTGCCTAGAAGTAATCTATTCATTATTGATGCAAATCAACTTCTGCCTTAGGTAACCGAAATCGTCGCAGACAAGGGGCAGAAGGCCTCTTCGAAAATCGAGAAGGAACAAGCATTAGAGTGCGTATTCATTTGCTTTTATCAAACAATCACATTGGTTAAAATCCACAACGTGTCCTCGTGTCCTCAGTTATTTCTACATTTTCATTCCACTTCTTTTGTCTCCGCCTCAGTGTAATTACATCCTTAATTACCATGCTTGAACACTATGGCTATGTATCAGCATCAGCTTGTAGAGTATCCAATTGGGATGTTGAATTTAAAAAAAAATACGATTTTTTTTATGTATTTCGAAACTTTGCATATCTAAAATTATATTGTCGTTTCAAAAAACTCTTAAATATTTTTTTTCAATTTATTATTAGTTATTGAAAATCGATAAAATTTTGAAAAGAACCACGTGACTACAAACGGGCCACAATTGGTTGCCATGTTGGTGACATCATAACGTTCAAGGAAATCATGACAATATAGTGTCAACTACACGTAGATTGACTAAAAATATCCGAAAATGAGTGCAAAAATATTATTAAACAATAAATTTTATTTAGTCATGTGTGATAAAGGATTTATAAAGGCTTATGTCGATAATATACCCACCTGATGGACGATTTGGAAGTTTTGAGCATAATAAAAGTAGTCGTAATGAATAATACGTGAGAGTGGACCGGTGTTAGTTATTGTTGTTTACCAGGTACATTAGGAAACATAATTGTCATAACGTAATCGTTTTTACATATGGGTAGGTGATATTGGTGTAAAATAAAAAGTATACAAACACGATTGGCGCGAAACTTTGACTTTGGATATCAAAAAACTTCATTAGATACCACTAAATATGATACCTACACATACACATATCATTTTCGGTAATTCCCATTATTAACATATACCTTAATAGAGGAGCTCGTGGCTAAATAATAACAGCCGCACTGCTCGATCATCAAGGTTAAGCAACGTTTGACGAGGTCGGTCCGTGGATGGGTCACCATTTCAACAAACCGAGTCTCCTCCGTGCCTCCGAAAGCACGTTAAGCCGTTGGTTCCCGGCTGTCATTTGAAGATCTTTGACAGTCATTACGGGTAGTCAGAAGCTTGAGATATAACACCAGTCTTGCTAAGGGGTACAGCTGAATCCGGTTAGACTGGAAGCCAACCCCAATATAGTTGGAAAAAGGCCAGGCAGATTGACAATATCTCTCAATAATATTGAACACTAATGTCTATATATTTACAAACACTAAAAAGTTTGTAGAAAAGAAACGTGAAAATATTAACTTGGTAGATTTTCGTTATACTAATTCTTCAGTAAATATCTCCTAAATACGTTGACCGATTTAATTCAAACAGAAAAATTAATTTTACGCCTATATCTGTCATTTATGTATAAAATAATGAATATATCACCATAAACAAAAATCATGTATTCAAGTTACGTAATTATACAACAATGTCAACTTTGCTCGAAAGTTCCCTTATAAATTTACTATTCTCAGTCTTTAATGATCAAAGAAAGAATTTAATACGAATTAAATACTAAATTAGAACAAGATAACAACAGAATTAACACATTATATGTAATTGGAATCTAGGAAGTTAGACGTAGAACACTGCTCAAATTTAGTAGATTGCTAGGTACACACGAATCACACATATTTGGAATCTTTTTGTAGTATTCTTACATAATGGTACGAAGCAAGCACGATAATTTTTAAGGTTCGATATTTATGGTCAAAATATTCGATAATCATCAATATATTGACAATAATAACAAGATTGAATCGGTTAAAATTCAAAACACTATATCAGCTATGTGCTACAATGAGTAGAAATGAACGTTGTGACGTCACACGGGCTCGGGTTTGTTCGGCAAACTATCGGGGTGTTTTCTGTACTGGATTCAAAATAGTTATTTATGCTACAAGTGCGGAAGGTAGGTGATTTCCGATGAGTAGCATTTTTATTCACGAGCGAGCGAAGCGAGTGATTGGATAAATCGACACGAGTCGGAAATCATCTTACGTACATGTATCATACAACATTTTACTATGCATTGTGCGAGGAAATAAATAAATTAATGAAATGAAATTAATAAAATGGCGGGCCTATTCAAGCGCGTTCAGCATACCCACAGATTAACTAATAGTTCCTCGGGCATATCTACTGCGCATGTGCGAATAGATGTCATATCGTAACGCAATAAGGCACGAGCAAAATATACGTTCTGCCAAACATATTTAATGAATATTTAAAATTAATTTATTGATCAAAATCTAAATCTAGAGTAATTAAAAACGCCTAAAATAAAGTATTAGTTTTATTTTACCTTTTATATGAATGATAATCTGTACCTACCTAATTTTTTAAACTTTTCTCAAATAATAAAAACTCTATGCGTCGGGCTGACGTTGGAGTTAAAAATTAAAAAAATACAGGAAAGTAAAAAGCACTAGTGAAAAAAAGGTGACACTTTCCGCACAGTTTGGCTGCTTGGAAAACCGCTCTTTTCGAGGACATGCATTGTAAAAATATTTTCAATTGGATTTTACTTTGTAATTACAATGAAAAAAAAACTAAAAATAGTTTTGTATGAAAACTTTTAAATGATCTATTCATTTTTTCCAAAAAAAAAATTGGTTCAACAAACCAATTGGAAGGCCATATTGGTATTTTCCAGTTTCGAACACAACACCTCATTCTCAAGAATCGTATTCCAAAACTTTGACTCATCACAAATTAATCGAAAAACTAACAAAGAACAATGTAAGTTCCGACTAACACGATGTAATCAAGTCAGACAAAAAGGTGGCCATTAAGTGAATGTTTAATGCTCCTAATACCGTGACCTAAATACGGCTAATGCCCGAATAAGTGCGCAACTCCGGATTAGTTCCAAACTCCTGTGCTAAGCATGCGTTTTATTAGCCAAGTTACTTATATTTGTCATGGTTAAAAGATTAGGTTGTTGTGTGAGTGGACTGTTGTGTTTTGTTTTATCAAGTTATATATTAACGTTCTACGTTTCAGCCTTTTGTAAATGTGGATTGGTTTGGAATACTGACACAGATGAAAATAAATTATGAGCATTGAATACGACATATTTATTTATTTATAATAAGCACACCAACATCACTGTCACTAGACAAAAAGACAAAAAGACAAAAGATATTTATTTCAACTGGGCCACCAAGTGGCACTTTTGAATGTCACAATTTAAATTTAAATAGAATACAAGTTGATTCTACCGTGCATTCGGAAAGTAGCTAGTTATGGAGAAGAATGCACAAGAAACTCCATACTTTTTAAATTTACATGGAATAAAAGTTGATTCTACCGTGCATTCGGAAAGTAGCTTGTTATGGAGAAGAATGCACAAGAAACTCCATACTTACTCTTTTAAAAAAAAAATTATTCTACCGTGCATTCGGAAAGTAGCTTGTTATGGAGAAGAATGCACAAGAAACTCCATACTTACTCTTTTAAAAAAAAATGCTTTTTACAATATTTAGGTACATGAGTACATACATTAATAAATTCACATATGTGAGGACAATGCACCCAGAATAGCACTACACACTATACTATGTAAAGGTATAAAGTATTAAAAGTACTCACACATGTACTGTGCAGTTATACAATAGGTACTAGAAAAACATCAACATCCGAAGCAGTTGAGTTATGACCAATCCCAACTGACGGCGCCCGTTCACGAACATGACGCATGAATCGGCACCACCCAGCTCAACCATCATGAAGGGAACCGAATGATCCAACACACGCGCCACCATCAGAGAGACATTTGAGAGAGCATGACACACTCAACTGCCAGGGCACACACAAGTCAACGAACGACACATAGGTATAGCAAATGGTAGATTTACAGTTGGGTACATAGTACCCACACACGTGAACAATTGAAATACAATAATATCTAGAATCAGTGACAATCATCCAGAAACAATTTCAGCCTTGGAGAGTAAACATCCAGCGCCTGCGGATGATCTCACCTTTCCCGACCCACCCAACACCCCCGAACTCAATTCATCCTTTCTACAGGTTTCAGCCCCCCAGTTGATTGCAGCCGTGAGCTCCTTCCGAAGCGGTTCCGCTGGCGGCCTCGACGGCCTGACTCCTCAACATTTAAAAGACCTTTTAAGTTCAGGCGCCGGGGACGCTGGTGAGTCTCTTTTGAAGGAGCTTGCGGCTCTAGTCTACCTAATGCTCTCCGGCGGTGTGAACGATGCCGTCGTCGATGTCTTATACGGGGCCAACTTATGTGCCCTGCGCAAGAGGGACGGCGGTATTCGTCCAATTGCCGTCGGTTGCACCTACAGGCGTATGGCAGCCAAAATATGCTGTAAACTGTATAGTAAAACTCTAACTACTAAATTCCAGCCCCTACAGCTTGGCTTTGGTTCCAGAGGGGGTTGTGAGGCTGCCGTACATGCCCTTTCCACTTTTTTGAATTCCGGTAAGGGTGAGGTCATCCTCAAGGTTGACGTTAAAAACGCCTTTAATTCCGTCAACAGGGACACTTTGTTGGCTGAAGCAAAAAAAGAGTTACCAGAAATTTTCGGCTTTTTGTGGCAGTGCTATAGGCACCCATCAAAATTATTATACAAAGACAATGTTTTGGAATCTTCAGTTGGTTGCCAACAAGGTGACCCTCTCGGGCCAGTCATTTTCAGTCTGGCTATTCATCCGATCATTCAAAAACTAAATTCAAAATTTAACGTATGGTATTTGGATGATGGAACACTAGGAGGTGACGTAGACACCGTTTTAGCAGATTTCCAATTCCTGAAAGAGCACTTTAAATCCATCGGCCTAGACCTGAACTACTCCAAATGTGAAATTTTTCTTTGTGACAGTACCGACAGACAACCGACCCTACAGAAATTTCATGCAATAGCCCCGGACATCAAAATTTTAGATAAAAGTTCACTGCACCTCCTAGGTTCCCCAATTTTGGCAGACAGTTTTTCTTCATTCATTGATGGCAAAATTAACCATTTTAATGATATTTCGGATAGACTATCAAAAATTAACCTTCATTCGGCTTTTACCCTCATTAGGTATTGCTGTTTTGGACCAAATTTTATGTATTTTCTCCGCTCTTCCCCTTTATGGAAGCAGCCACTTCTCCTGGAAAAAATTGACGAAATTATTCGATGCACTCTGTCATCTATCTTAAATGTGGCCTTGGATGACCGAGCCTGGACGCAAGCCACGCTACCCATTCGCTTCGGTGGGCTCGGCATCCGCAAAATTTCTAGTATAAGCCTACCGGCGTTCCTGTCTTCGGTCCACAGCACTGAAACGTTAACCACTAAAATTTTATCCCTGTCACTGGTTAACTGTGAAGTGCCGTGCTCGACCGACGCAGTGTGCGCCTGGAAAGTGGCCTGCCCGAATACGGCGTTGCCCGAAAACCCATCTTCCCAAAGACAGTGGGATGAGCCGCTCTGCAGATTGGTACGGAATAAACTCATAAATACGTCCACCAATACTGCTGAGCGTGCTCGCTTACTGGCTGTGGGTGAATGGGAGTCGGGCCTCTGGCTACAGGCTTTACCGTCACCCAACTTAGGTACAATGTTGAGTGACACTACTTTCCGGATCGCTACATGTCTGCGCCTAGGCTCTCCCAGCGGAGCTCCACATCGTTGTCAATGTGGTGAAGCAGTCGACCGCCTCGGACACCATGGCCTATCCTGCAGTAGGAGCGCTGGTCGGATAGCACGGCACGCCAGCATTAATGACATCATACGTCGAGCTCTTGTTACCGCCGGGGTGCCAGCTGTTTTAGAACCCAATGGCTTAGCACGCGACGATGGGAAGAGACCGGACGGGATGACCATAATGCCTTGGAAGTTGGGTAGGCCTTTGGTGTGGGATGCAACATGTGTCGATACCCTTGCGCCATCCCATCTTCTTAGCACGGCGGGCTGTGCTGGGGCGGCTGCTGCTGGTGCAGAAAACCTCAAACGGCGCAAATATAACAACTTTATTGGCAATTATATGTTTGAGCCGTTTGGGGTTGAGACATTAGGTCCATGGGGTCCGAGTGCTCACCGAGTTTTTCGAGACATAAGTAAACGTTTAGTCGACTGTTCACGTGACCAGAGGGCTGGCCTTTTCTTCAGCCAGAGGATCAGCATTGCCATTCAACGTGGCAATGCTGCCAGCGTTCTGGGCACGTTTCCCATTGACATCGATGTGGACGAATTTTTTGATGCGCAATGAGCCCTTTTCCTTCTCCCCTTTGTATGTAATTTTGTTTTGTTATTAGTCATAAGATTAGAAATATTCAGTTGTATATATTATTTATCAATAAAGACCTATTCTAGAATCAGTATTTCAGTAACCATGCAAATAACAGGTATGCATGACACTGACATACTGAATATTAGAGACAAAGAAAAATTTAAATGTGTGTCTAGTAGACCTAAAGCTAGAATAACACAAAAAAAAAACAAATTGAGCTCTATAGACATTGTTCGCGGTTATTATAAAGGCAACGTCTGTATGAAGCCCTCAGAGTGTTTTCACCAACTTTTATCATATTTAATGTTTTTGTGTTTACTATTAAGAGGTTAAATTGACAATGAGCCGAATTTGGTAGAATTATACGCTTGTACAAACACTCTAACATACATGCATACAGGACACTACAAATAACTAGTTCGTATGAACAGTTGTCATTTTTTTTTAAATACCTGTATTTTATTTTAAGTTTATTTATTTATTAATCACAAAATCCACAGCTCTTAAAAATACCTTAACACACTTATTGTACTACTATTACAACCAATTACGGATTTACAATTTATTAACTTTTAAAATAAAATTGCAACAGAAACTTAGAACAACAAAAAAGTTTTCAAAGTTTTTAATTTTGTTTTTATAACTTTTGATATTATTTTAACTTTCAACAGACTATTGTTTAGTCTTCTTGGTAGGTACTATTAATGATGTTCACATCGTCTTTAAAACTTTTTCTATATTGTTTTGCTGTGGGGGGGCCTGGTGACCTGTAACACAGGTTTTTTTCAAAAACTAGTACTTCAGGCACCAGTCTCTTACAATGTTGGAATATAGCATTAGCCAAAAACATTGTTAATTTTTAGGTATCCTATTATTGTAAAGAGAGAACAAATAAATGAATTGAATTGAATGAATTGGTATGAAAGAAAATTTATTAACGGTTTCACATCTCTATTTCTCTAACAGTTTCACTATTATTTTTCACGATTATCTTGTATTTCATATTAATTATTGAGGGAATATTGCACAGGTATCAATAATAGATTGAGTAGATAATATTGAATCGGTTCACTAGTATTTGACTAATACCCAGTAATAGGTATGATATCATAATACGCGATAACTAATATAACATCTCTACTCGAATGAGATTGGGCATACAATTATGCATGCATGATGTCCGCTGGGCAAAAGAGGATGGTCACCGAGGCTGGCTTAGATCCTGCATGCAACCCGCGAAAGTTTATTCGAACTTGGCACAGGGAGAGTGTGTCTGGAAATATATTCAAAGACTCTTTGACCAGCAGTGTAAAAAAACAATATAACGCGTTCAGGTGTTAGTGGACAGCTATGATTTTTGAAGAGGTTCTCAAGCGAAGCCGTGGTAAAAATAACACAACACTCTTCTGAAAAAAGGGATCAAAGGGTTACCTTCTTAAGAATCCCCTGAACAATCTATATGAGGACTATAGAAGAGGAAAAGAGTGCATCTTTGCGAGAACTTTCTTTTGATGGCAAGTTTTCTTGTATTTCTATTTCGTTAAGATAGATAAGAAAGTACGTGTTTTTCTTTTTATATAAGTACTAATGAATGCTGAACTAGCAAATTAACATTGGCAATAGGCCAACAAAACGCGATTCTGAAAAAAGATTAAGACCCGCTGGCACGATTTTTATTTAGATACAATATGCGCTATTATTTAAAATGGCCCGAAACACGATAAAAGCAAAGAAGGTTTTCATTTTTCTGGTTTTATTGCAACTTTTTAATGGAATTGGCACGTAAGTTAAATCTTCGTTTGAGTTCAAAACTAGTTTGTAAAAAAAACTTAATAAAAAAAATTGCTACCAATGACACAGACTTCCGCAAACTTCTACTTAAATTTGCCCGCGACATTTTCCGTTTTCCTCTTTCATTCCAATACACGAAAAAGATGTTTACGAAAGGAATCAAATAAATAATTTAATAATTAACAATTAGCTGTGCCCACGGCTTGGCTCCCATCAACTGCCTATCCTACTCTACTTTCCAAGACCTACTACCTACTTACTTACCTTGCTATCTACCCTACCTACTTACCAATTTTTTTCTAGAGTTATTCTGCCACGTAGAATCTAAACACCACTTTTCAGAAAATGACGTCAAATGCACAACGCCATCTATCGAATATGGAGTTCAACTGTCCGAGTATCTGAATTGCGTGTGTTGTGATATTTTACTTCTATAACACTTCAAATTCATCAAACTTTTGATATAGTGAACTGATTGCGATGTAACAAAAACTAAGTAATACTTCAAGTTACCTATACTTTTATGTATAAACGTTATCTAAATTGGTTTCGTACATTTTACGTGATGTGAGCACAACTAAACAGACAAAAAGATAAACAGATAAAAAGCCCAAAAATGCTATTGCTTATCCTTGAACACCCTGGCTATTTTATTTTTAGGATTTTCGATGTACAAAAACGAATTTTCTACAGATTTATTACAATATATATATTTATTAATATACACACATATAAACAGAGAAAAATAAATAAATAAAATAAATTGTTTATTTCAATTACATAAAGCATTAATATACTTGAATGGAGATCACCTTTTAAGCAAGAAGATGCTTGTGATAGGTGACTCCGCTCTTCCACTTAACATTAAACAGTGTATGCAATTGTAAACAGTATAACAAGGAGAAGAAGTAGTAACAGAAAAATAGGTACAGAGATGATGCTTATTTAAAAAAAAAATGTGCCAGCATACTGGCGAAAGGATTTCTTTCAACTCTCCTTGTACCGTGTGTCATCCTGCCCAGCCTTTTTTCTAATTATTGTTGAGGTCAGCTTCCAGTCTTACCGGATTCAGCTGAGTATCAGTGTTTTACATGGAGCGACTGCCTATCTGACCTCCACAACCCAGTAACTGGGTAACACGATACCTCTTGGCAAGACTGGTGTCAGATTGCAGGCTTCTGACTACCCGTAACGGTTGTCAAAGATCTTCAAATGACAGCCGGGACCAACGGTTTAACGTGCTTTCCGAGGCACGGAGGAAACTCGGTATGTTGAAAATGGTCACCCATCCACGGACTGACCTCGGCAAGCGTTGCTTAACCTTGAAGATCGACCCGTGCGGCTGTTATTATTTAGCCACGAGCTAGTGTAAAGGAGAAAATGTTTATATTGCAGTTCCAAATATAAAAGGGAAGAACTTATGTTTTAACTGGAATAGGACAGTAGCAACACTTATCAAACGAGGCTTCAAGTGGTCAACAGTTCCTGGAAACCCATAAAACTTGTATGGCAATGGGAAAGCTATTCTTATATACTTAACACGTTTGTAACTCATATTGCTTTGTTACTGAGAAATTACATTTCATTATAGTATATATTACGGTAAATGGAAATAAGAATTACAGTTTACAACGGGTTTTTAGGAAAATGTATAATTTTGGATACGTTCACGTAAGAACGACGAATTCGGAGGTAGTTTTTACATGTGATGCGAACCGCTATATTCTAAGTCATTCCTACTCGAATCACCCATTTAACAAATAAATGGCTAAAACAGTAACTACGGTTTTAAAATTTCGGAAATATACGTTTTCCTGTAATTATTAGCCTATTGGCACCGATCAGGAAACTATGGCTAAATCAGTCAATCAATTGATCTTTTACCATTTCTATACCATCTATGTAATACATATGGAATGCAATAAAGTATTAAGTATTCAATTGGAGTGAAATATTCTTGAAATAACTTGCTTTTTTATAGGGAGCAAAGTCTTTATAATGCCTGTGAATGAAAGGTAAGGAAATCAGAACCATTCCATCTACAGATTCTCAGAAAAACCACGAATGAAACAAGTTACAACGTAAGTAAAACAAACTGAAGTACCTACTTAAATCAATCTGTCTTATCGAATTCACGAAGAAAAATCTTCAGACTACAAAATCCTTTTTCAGACAAACGTATATTTTCCTAATTTAGATGGTTAGCTTGTCTAGATCCCAGGGCTTAGCTTATCAGTTAATTTGAATTTTATTAAAAAGGAACTTCAATACAATTGTGGCTTGGCTCTCTCTGATTGACGTTGAGAACTGAGATAACATCCGACTTGGCGGCTGGTTCCTTTTCGGATGAAATAATTCCAATTTGATTAAGTTGGTCGTTGATAAAATATTAGGGGTACAGAGTGAAGTTTGTGCTGTTTTTTAGCATTATTTAGACTGTGAATGCAATTTAGAACAAGTTTATTTGGCCAAAAATTAATTCAGTGATAATGAAAAAAATTATTGATAAACTGTTTCTAAATATAATAAAATTTAAATTATGATCATCTAGGTAACACTACGGCTGGTATACTTACGGCTTTACTTTGTGTAAATAATTTCATCACCACTGCTTACAAAAACGGTAAAGCAAAACATCGTGAGGATACCGGCACGTCTTAGAACCGAAAATTCGAAGACATTTGACATCTAGCAACCCGCACTGGGCCCACGTGGTGGATTACGGCCCACTCCTACTCACAGAAAGGTGGTCTATGTCCCAGCAGTGCGAACAGTAATAGACTGTCTATGATCATGATGAAAGGAAAGGAAATAAAAGGAAAAAACAAGCCTCGGGTAGTGGCGAGGTGGAAGAAGAAGTGTTGGTAATACATAAATATGCAGGTACACAGGTTAAACATAACGACGCTGGAAAGCAATTTTGTAGTATCTCGAAAATTGCTAAATTTCTTTTTTGCGTAATTATATCAGGAAAAAATACTGCGTCAGCCGGTCTGAGCAACCTTTTCCTACGATTTTTTTCTATGATACGACGTTGTCTTTTTCTAAACTTTTTTCACAAAACGTACTTTAAAATGCTGTATATACTTACTATAAAATCAACAAATTTTAGTTTTTTTTATAGATACATCAAAAATCCTATAAATATTTTTGCCAGTCAAGATACATGGCTCTCTTTACAACTATCTAGATACACCAATACTGCTGCTTGAAACTGAAATACAAATTGTTGTAACTATTATAAAATGCATGTTAGAATTACTTTAGAATGCGAACATTAATGGCATCTGATAAATTCCATTATAAGAAACACCTATTGGCCACAAAAATGGCCTCTCCGATTCAGCTAGTTTACAAATTGTGAATTTTTAAATAGTTTTTAGGCTCTGGTGTAAAGTTCAACTTTTCGAGATACTACAAGTTTGCTTTCTTGCGTCGATAAGTTGACTTGTCAGACCTAAGTGGCTTAAAAGTTATCCACGGCTAGGTTATATAGGCAGTTTTTTTCCTACTTTATTATACATAAATAAAGTCCCTTTCAATATTTGTTTTAATTTAAGCAACTAGTATTTCTCATAGTTAATGAATAATATGTATTCTGTTGCAAGAATTAAATGTATAAAACTATAATAATTACAACTGAAAATTAAAAGCAGTTGCAACACATAAAGTTCAATACACCCATAACTATATTAGTTTCAACAGCTCCGAAACCACCTAAAGTCCCCGATTCCATTAAATGCGACCTTGAGCTGGCCTAGCGTCGTACGTCAAGAGAAAACGAGGCTAGCATGCAGTGGTTTTGTCACCACAGACATGCGGCTTACCATACCCTGTCATTCAAGGAAGATCAATCAAAGTAACGCCTCGACATCCACATCTTGTTTACTGAATCAGTTGACTTTACCCTGAATGCAGTGACATTCTGCCGTCAGCTGAGACTATTAATTGGTGCGTAGCACGCCGTATGCACGTGGAGACTGAGTTGCGAGTTCAGTGTTGTATTTGTTAAGCCGGTCGACAAGTTAGAACATCACCGGCCTCGCGTTTCCGCTTGTAAATATTCGGAGTTTTGGATGGACAGCGACTGTCCTGAACTAAAAGTAATGGTTTAGTTTAGTTTGTTACAAGCGATAAAAAAAAACGAAAAAGACAAACTACATTTAATTTCGATTTAAAGTTTTTATTTCAGCAATTTGTTTTTGTTTAGTTAAGTCGTTAGCAAAGTCCTTTATCATCATAAATTAATTATGTTGAATAATATGATTCAAACTTAAGAAGTAGTAGTAATCAATTGACATGAAAATAAGACGAGACACATTAATTTTAAAATCAACAGTTACTAAAATTCACTCCCACAATTCTAAACCCGTGAACCTAGAACTTAATTTAACTCAACTACATACGTATTAGCTCTCTCATCAAAATGATACAGTAGTACTTTCTGATTCGTTACATTCCATATTAGCATCTACCAGCGGCTTCGTCCTCATGGAATTCGGCATCCCAATATAACGTTGTTCCGGGATGAAAATTATCCTATTCCCTTCTCCAGGATCTAATATATCTCAAAGCTAAAAATCATCAAATAGTTTTACTATTTCGCATCTATACCAATATTATAAAGAGGTAAAGTTTGTGAGTTTATTTATTTATTATATGCTTTATTGTACACCTTAAAATACAATTATAAAAAGAAACTAGAGGTTGTAGGGGGTAATCTCTGGATCTACTGAACCGATTTTGATGAAATTTGGTATGGAGATAATTTGAGACTCTGGGAAGGACATATGATATTCCCTTGGGATGACAAAACACTTTTTACGCGGGCGAAGCCGCGGGCAGAAACTATTATATAATAAGTACATATTATGACAGTATTTGCGGCACCAGCAAAATTCATGCACATTCCGGTATGTCTTAACAAGGGAAGGTACTACCGGTGAATAAAGTATCCTTAGACCTTCTCCAGGTCCTAATCTATCTCTATGCCAAAATTGATCAAAATTATTGCATCGGTATTGGCGTGTAAATTTAACAAACAGTGTTACTTTCGCATTTCTAATAAGTATGGATAACAGTATTTGCGGTACCAGCAGTATTCATGCAGACTCCGGTATATATTTCCATAGTAATGAGCTGCATCTTCGTGAAGATATCTTGGGATCCTTTCATATGCGAGCATCGAGACCTCCTTGATGAAATACGAGTATTATGCTCGGATATTCATAGACTTTATTAGTTGGAAGTAAATAATGTTTGCAGGGAAAGCGAAGGAATGATTAGTTGGGGTCGGGACGGCTTTCAATTTTGTTTTGCGGTTGAACCTGGATTTTGGGAGTATTTTCGCTAGGTGATGTTCGAATGTTTTCGTTCAGTAGCTGAGTTTATTAGACATATTTGGTAGGCATGTCTTGTTTTGTGATAAGTTTAATGGTAAGGGAAGTAAGTAGTTTAATGGTAAGAGTTAAGAACGTGTCGTACCCTCCTTTAATGCTAAATTAAACAGCAACCTGATTGCGTAAGTGATTCGGCACAGAACACGTTTAGATATGGGTGACAACATTTTTAAAATAACGATTTTCATATTGCATAAGACAACCAAAAGGGTTCAGGTCATGGAAAGGATATGTGAATTAACCTCATAGGGTGGAGGACGCGGGTCGCGGATAAATTTAAAAGAGAGTTACCGCGGCCCTGGCACAAGCAACTGAAGGATCACGGGTGGGATTTATTCAGTAAAAGTCTGACACGCCCTCCCACTTCACACAGAGCGGGAGAAGTCATTGGATGATATCAAACATCAAAAAAAAATGGTTGAAGGACGCACCCGTTCTAAATTATTTACGCAATTCCGAAATATCCGTGAAAGAAACAAAATTGGTACCGTATTGGTTAGTAGTGGTGATCCTGCTGAAGGGAGCGTGACTGCCGCCGGACCACCTATAGGGTCGATTTTCTCGAAAACTAGTAACTTACCAATTTTGTTGTTCGAGAACTAATTATGTAATAGTTTGTAAAACACCTTTGAGGAAGAGAAATAAATATTTATGTTATGTTATGTTAACACCAATTGAGTACTAATTATTTACTAAATATGGACGCGATTGGCGTTGGTAGTCAGGCGGTAGTCACATACATAATACCAAAAACAATTACAGGAAATATGTCATACTCTTTCATGGAGTTGTTCCCTTTGCCCTGCTGAACTCCTTATACAATTAGGCTGCTGGTATCCAAGTAAATTATGACAACTACTCAAATTTAAATAACTCGTATGTAAATAAATTCAGGAAGTGGTCATTACTTATACTAACTGCGCACAATTTTTTCCAGAAAATACATTTTACGAATCTACATTAAGAATCTTTGAAATCGTTTACTTACGTAAATTAACATACTTATAAACTAGCACAACACAACACAATTTACCGTGATAAACTTCATGTACCGAAGTTTAATCAAATTAAATGCTCAAGCAAAGCAGAGATTGTGTTTCTTTAATTATGTACTTACCTTTCCTTTAAATAAACAGAATCAGAACGAAATCTCGAAAACTTGAAAACTGTAACGAAACTATTAATTAAAAACTTAAAGTCGATACTACGAGTTTCTTCGTAGTTTTTTATCGTTTGAAATATTGAAATTCTTAGTTCGTGACGTGCCAGTCTTACTGATTTAATTTCCTCTCTGTTTCATAGACAAGCCAAGTTTAGGAGAGTTGGAAATGACAGAATAAGATTTTGTAGTGTCGTGAATTCGTGATAGTTTTAGTGAATTGGTTGATTTGTTAGTTTTGGTTCTGGAAGGTGCGAATCAAATCCACTTCTTGGTATATATATTCTGGGATTTGTTCCAGGTTTAATATTTTAGCTATCACTTGTTATAGGTCTCTTTACGATTAGTACCCATTTAGACCCAAGACAGCAGTGGTGGCCCAGTGGTAACGGCCGCACCTAAAAAGTTGTAGGTGCTTTACGTTGTGTCAATTGTTTCATCACCACTGCTCCCAAACGGTGAAAGAAAACATCGTGAGGAATCTGGTATGTCCTAGAATCAAAAAATCGAAGATATGTGACATTCACCAACCCGCACTGGGTCCGCGTGGTGGATTACGGCCCATTCCCTCTCACAGAGAGGGGGTCTGTGTCCCAGCAGTTGGTATCACCAACTGAGACAATGCAGAAGGAAATCGAAAGAAGAATAGCTAATACCTGGAAGAAATTTTGGTCACTAAGCGAAGTAATTTATGAAGTAAAGAGATGCCCATGTCGAAAAAACGGAAAGTCTTTAATACCTGCATTTTGCCATGCCTAAAATACGGATGCCAAACATGGGCCCTTACAGAACAACAACAAAATAAAATAAAGGTTTGTCAGAATGGAATAGAGAGAAGTGTTTTGGGAGTAAGAAGGAGAGACAGAGTACAGTTAAAAAAGATAAAAGGAAAAACAAAATTTAAAAAAATTCATGTTGCATGGAAAAATTAAAATGGCGTTGGGCAGGACATATGATGAGAGAAAAGAGAGAAAAGTGGACAAAAGTAATTACAGAATGGTACCCGAGAGGAAATAAAAGAAGTAGAGGAAGACAGGCAAAGCGGTGGGAAGACGATATAAAGAAAGTGGCAGGTCCAGATTGGTTACGGGTAGCGAGGGACAGAGTCAAGTGGAGAACCTTGGAGGAGGCCTTTGTCGAAAGACAAGCTGGTGCGAGGGAAAAGAACCAGATGCCGAGGAAAATAAATAAATACTTATAAATACAGTATAAATAGGTTATGCAACTAAAAAAAAAAAAACAAATATAGTATATTGTAAATAATAGGTTAAGTAACTAGCAATAAAAGCCTATTTTTTCTTTTTTTTTCCTGTTTGTCAGTGTCAATCAATTGTCAGTGAAATGTAAAAATGTCAATGATTGCCAACGGGCTGGAATCAAGAAATGAAAATGCAAGTTGTCCGATCCAAATCGCGTCTATCAGAACAATTAAATATTGATACAAATGCATTATCAATGCTCTGCTTGCTGCTGCTGCATGATTGTCATAATATCTAATGTAGGTCGCACGTGTTAGTGCAAAGGTGGGAACCTACTTGTTTCACAACTCCTTACTTAATAAACAATTTTAAAAACCATGTACTTGCACCGTATACCAGTCAAATACGTCTGTCCCTTACGCACACTCAAAATAAGCTTACTTTAAGAGCTTATAGCCACCTCCCTGATGTAATGTGGATGTAGGTACTATCAACCAGCTCTGCCTTACCCTTCGGGCTATCTGTGATATTATGTAAAGTATTTGCACTTTTAAAAAGTAACATCCACCATACATACTTATTTAATAAACCATACCATCTCAACCCTTTCAGCCATATTTAAAACAAGCCATATTCCGCTTTTCGCCTTGAATCCAACGCTTTTCACTACTGATAAAGCGAGACCGCTTGATATGAAACTGATTTAATGAACGAACGAATGGATATTCATTCGTTCGTGAATGTAACGCTGGAATCACGTTCACTTCACTGAATCTATTAGTGCTCAGTGTAGTCACACGTTTTTTGATTTATGAGATATTTTCGTTTGTTTATTTAATAAAACTTCATGCAACATACAGGTAAACAGGTGGCCTTTATGCCTGAGGCATTCTCTTCCAGTTAAACAAGGGTGGTGGAGAGAAAACATAAAAAAAGAAACAATTATCACCACATCATCGCTTGCCATCAGGTGAGATAGTGGTCAAGCGCAAGCCTGTCAATAATAAAAAAATCAGTATATTTTGTAAAAAAATAAATAAAGTTTAAATAAACATACATGTCGGGTTTGGTCAATAGTACGGACGTTAAAACAAATCGCAAGCACGCCATCTGGCGGCAAAGCAAGAACAACAACGCATTGGCGCGCTATTTCTAACCACTTGCGTGGTGGGGAACATAGAGTATGGCAGTTGAGTACTGACAGCCTTAGAGCTAACACGTCGTAGAAGCAGTGTCGATCCGTAATATTAGTAAGCAAGATTGTATCTGTGAATATTTGAATAAACCCAGTGTATCGAATAATTTATGTGATTTCATTTGCACGATTGTTCCCACCGACCTGCCCACACACGATGTCTTAACCTAAAGGAGTACATCCTGACTTCCCGATGGTTTATATCTATCGGCCAGCCTTGATGCGACATACATATATATTTACTAAAATAAATAAGAAAGACTTTTATTGAGACGACTTTGCTATTGGTGTAGGAAAAAATTACGAAAGTTCCGCTTAATTTTTGTTTTTTTTTTTAACACGCTTGTGTGTATTTAACGCACTTGTATGTATCAATGTAACGCAATCTTTGAATGTGATTTTAGCCCCCTTCTAAACGTCGGATAATTTTGAAACTATGCACACTTATCAAGGACCGATGACAATGTAATAATTTAAATAGTTTGTCCCATTATCCTTATCTTCAGGATTAGCGATTTTTTTTATATCCGATACCCAGTAGCGTCTTTGTGCCAAGTACCAAAGCACGTGTTAAGACATGTGCATGGCTTAATTTTTTGTTATATCCGAAGACTCGGTAGAGCCTTGCGCCAAGTACACGTATTAAAAAAAACTTAATTCAAAAAATCAAAAAACCCGACAGCTTCAAAAGCGAACAAAAAAGTCGTAAGCAATGAAAAAATCATGCTGTGCAGTCGGAGGATACATATTCGCGGGCTGGCTGGCCAAAATCTGGTGTATCCTCCGCCTGCACAGCATGATTTTTTCATTGTTTACGACTTTTAGTTCGCTTTTGAAGCAGTCGGGTTTTTTGATTTTTTGAATTAAGTTTTTTTATTTATAACTTTTTAGTTAGTTTTTTTCGAATTAGATACATTTGAACATATAAGTGTTATATATTTTTAAAATCACCTCTTAAAACCCTTTATTTTGATACCCCACACGATGGGATAAGAAGAAAAAAAAATTTGGGCCCCTACAATATGCCACCCAAAAGCCGCCATTTTTCTATTGTCCAATTTTAATGTAGCCTATAACACTTGCAGGGTTAAGACGCATCGATTGACGTATGAATCATCAAAATCGGCCAACGCGTTTGGTCTCTGGAACGCCATATAGGAACAAACATACATACATACATACATACATACATACATACATACATACATACTTACATACATACATACATAGACTGATAAACACATTACCCTCCTTCGGCAGTCGGGTAAACATACATAGACTGATAAACACATTACCCTCCTTCGGCAGTCGGGTAATAAATGTTGCGGAGAGGGAGCCTGATAAACGGCTATCAAATCTAGGGAAAGCAGTAAGCACGCTAATTACACACTCCCATCAATAAATAAGTGCTTGATGTTAATTGTTATAACATTTTATTGACAGATATTGGTAAAATTAATCATTTTGAAAATATCTTAAAAAGCACCTTACGCTTTTTTCAAATATTTTTTTATTTATCACACTATTCATGGTTTAAATTTATTGAAAATTATTTTCAACTTATTAGTTTGATTTTTTGTTTTTAGTTTTTTTTGTTTTTAGTTTTTTAAACTATTATCTATTTGTTATTTTTTTTGTAAATAAAGATCTTGGAGCATGTTTACGTCTACCACCTGATCTTTGGTTGTGTATTAGATAAATAGCATTATAACGTAACATAATATTACGCCTGTATTCCTTAAAGAGCAGTATTCCTTGAGGAGCAGTGGTGGCCCAGTGGTATCGGCCGCGACTTACAAGTTGTAGGTCGTGGGTTCGAGCCCAGGCAGGCGCTTTACTTTGTGTAGATTATTTCTTCACCACTGATCTCAAAACGGTGAAGGAAAACATCGTAAGGAAACCGGCATGTCCTAGAACCAAAAATTCGAAGACATGTGACATCCACCAACCCGCACTGGGCCCGCGTGGTGGATTACGGCCCATTCCCTCTCACACAGAGGAGGCCTGTGTCCCAGCATAGGGAACATTAATAGGCTGATGATGTGATTCCTTAAAGGTTTAGGCAGAGGTGTAGGTATCTGTGTGTATCTTATGTTTAATTTCCATGTAGTTGCCATCAATCATTGCCATGTTCACTATATTTTGTTCGATTTTGGATTAAGTTTCCACTGTTTTAAAATCATCTTTATTTAAGGCAGCTCTGAGTCAATTTAGAGTTTGCGAAGGCTATTGAAGGGAATTTGTAATCGGGTATTTCAGCTAGGAAATTTTTTAGCTACAGTTTTCTTACCTTGATCATGTCTTGTCAGCTTAACGAAACTGTAATCTTATTAAGCAGAAATATTCTGTCTAGTGACAGCTGAGCGTGAGTTTGAATCCGATGACTTTTTTTTTTAATTTTTGGCGGTCTCGCGTTTAACCACTATCTCACCTGATGGTAAGCAATGTTGTGGTCAACGATGAGGCAAGCTTGCCTAGAAGTAATCTATTCATTATTGATGCAAATCAACTTCTGCCTTAGGTAACCGAAATCGTCGCAGACAAGGGTTCTGCCCCTTCGAAAATCAAGAAGGAACAAGCATTAGAGTGCGTATTCATTTGCTTTTATCGAACAATCACATTGGTTAAAATCCACACCGTGTCCTCGTGTCCTCAGTTATTTCTACATTTTCATTCCACTTCTTTTGTCTCCGCCTCAGTGTAATTACATTCTTAATTACCTTGCTTGAGCACTATGGGTATATATCAGCATCAGCTAGTAGAGTATCCAATTGGAAGGCCATATTGGTATTTCCCAGTTTCGAACACCACACCTCATTCTCTAGAATCGTGTTCCAAAACTTTGACTCATCACAAATTAATCGAAAAACTAACAAAGAACAGTGTAAGTTCCGACTAACACGATGTAATCAACTCAGACAAAAAGGTGGCCATTAAGTGAATGTTTAATGCTCCTAATACCGTGACCTAAATACGGCTAATGCCCGAATAAGTGCGCAACTCCGGATTAGTTCCAAACTCCTGTGCTAAGCATGCGTTTTATTAGCCAAGTTACTTATATTTGTCATGGTTAAAAGATTAGGTTGTTGTGAGAGTGGGCTGTTGTGTTTTGTTTTATCAAGTTATACATAAACTTTCTACGTTTTAGCCTTTTGTAAAGTTTGAATGGTTTGGAATACTGACGCAGATGAATATAATAAATGATGGGCATTGAATACGACATGTTTAATTATTTATAATAAACAAACAATCAGCACTGTCACTTTTGTTGTCAATTCAGAATTTCAGCAACGATGCAAATAACAGATATGCATGACACTGACATGTATTTTTTTTCATGTTACTTATTTTATTTTAAATATTAGAGACAAAGAAAAATAAAAAGTGTGTCCAGTAGACCTTTTTATTATTGTTAGGCTCACGCTTGACCACTATCTCACCTGATAGCAAGCGATGATGTGGTCGACGATATAGCACGCTTACCTAGAAGAAACCACCAAAATTCCACTCCTTAGCTGTACGCATAATAAAAGTATGCCCAAAACGTTTAAAGTTTAGACCTAAAGCTAGGACACCACAAAAACAAAAGAAATTGAGCTCTATAGACGTACATTGTTCGCACTGTTTATATAGGGAACTTCTGTATGAAGCCCTCAGAGTGTCTTTACCGACTTGTATCCTATTTAATGTTTCAGTGTTTACTATTTAGAGGTACTTGAGAGGAATTTGGTAACTTATCATGTTAAACAAACTCATCATTAAAATAATTGCGATCATCATCAGATTGCCAAACGGATGGCCGATTGGGTCGAAGGTTTCTGCCGTTGCGACCTCGTACCGGCAGACGCAGCGTTGGTAGGTCTCCCACTAGGATTGATTTCTTGCTCGAAGCCGCGGGAATCTGCTGCATGCGAGAAGCACAGGGCCGGTCGATATACCTATATTATATTTAAAGATATCTAAGACGATGATTGGGTGAGGCTGTAATGCCGGTGATACGTCAGTCATTGTAACTACAGCCAACTTCAAGCTTAATGAAATAGCCTACTCGTTGTCTGCTGACAACCTAAAACATTTCCCACACCACTTTCTCTTTGCCACCTCAGTATTAAAATGTAAAATATAATCCTTGGTACGACCATGGCCTTTGGGGGTGAAACTCGAAACTTTTGATAAAAGCGTGCCACACTAGATGACACCCGACCGGGTCGCTCCGAGCTATCACGTGGCCTCTACAATGTGCGCTGTTTTGTTGAGGAAATATGAGAATTACCTTTATTTTAGTCTTACTTAGAAGATCCATACGGATCTTATACCCTTTGGGAACACACTTTGGGAATGTTTTGTATTTGAACGGTCATATAAATAGAACCTTTTATTCGACATTGAAACAACACAGTATATATAAAGTAATAGAGAAAATAATACAAACTAAAAGAGAAGAACAGTAAAAAGTTTTTTCGTACCACTTGCTCAAAAAAATTACATTTTATGCCACAAAAAGCGAACATAACAATAGTCATTTTTAATCTGTTAAAAACAGGGAAAGAAAATTGTACTGAATTTCATTCATCGTCTAGGGGGAGAATGTTATTAAAATTTGAACTACATCTGTGTTTACACCATTGAGTTTGTATATTAAGCATTATACATCTTTTTGAAAAAGGAATACGCATTACGCATACGCTCGTGATTTAAGTTTTTAACACCTTTTTAAACCTCGAGTCCTTCGTTACGCTCGCGATTTAAATCGTCACCCGCGATAGAAGACACTGCTGTATCCCCTTGGTTAATAATCTACTATTTTTTGTCTGGCCATTGCTGTCCCACTTCTGGGTAAAGAACTCCCCCAAATACTTCAAGACATAATTTACCCGCGCGTCTCGAACCAGCCCTTGTGGTATCGGTTCAAATCATATCACCATCTCTTTCTGGGCCGGCGTCGACGTTTTTCAAATTCATAATTATGTACTTTCTAAGTTTAACTTGGACATCACAGGCAACGGTGAAGAAAACCTCTTGATGAACCCTGTGGACTTATATAATGAATGTTAGTCTGAAATAGGTAAGTTCGAAGCCTGTGGGGTTCCCAGAGTTGGCTTAATTAACTCTGACACCAGATAACACCTCACACGAAAAGAAGAAGATGTCGAAGTCGAGAATCAATCTGAAAAAAAATCTTCCGAAATTTGTGTTCTGTACTCAGAATATGTCACTGTTTATCCTTTTAGGGAATATGTTCTTGTTCTTAAAAAAAATAACATTACCCTACACTAGGTATTTCTTCATGTACGTGGGTGCATTTAAAAACATATAAACTCACATACACAAGACACCCAGATTCGGAAAATCTATCTGTGTATGTAAACTACCACCGAAAATTGGTTTGAACGAGATATAGTAAGTAGTTTTTTTTAATACGTCTTAAATCATAAACCGCAATTTACCAAGTACGGAACCCTTCGTGCGCGAGTCCGACTCGCACTTGGCCGGTTTTTTTTTAATGTTTGTTCGTGCATAACTCCGTCATATATAGACGGATTTGCTAAATTCTTTTTCTCGAGTATTTCGAGTAAAGGGTATATTTTCGAGGTCTCAATGTCACCAAGTCAGAATCTGATGATGGGATCTCATGGAAATTGAGGGCAATCCTCAAATATTATAGGCAGACATATAGCGATTTTGATATTTTTATGAACATGGCAAGCATTTGCACTCAGAAAGTATCAATTGGTGAAGTGGAACTGATGAAGAAGACTGCTGATGGCCACTGGAATACTTTAATAAGTTTATCATGGGTATAGGATATCTCGAATTGTTAAGCGACTATGTTGAAACAAATACATATAAATAAGTGGTACTGATGTAAATTGTACCATCGTACTGATCTGATGATGAAAGGTAGCCACTGAAACTTTGTAATAAAACAATGTATCCTAGTCGTGTTTGGGCTTATTGGAATAGAGCTGGCTATAATTGATTTTCATGGTATACCTCATATTACCATGAAAGTCATTTATAGCCAGTTCCAAAACTAAAAAGAGAAAAATAAAAGACGTTTCAACAAACAAAAAAAACCGACTTCTAAAACCAAAGTCGAAGTTTCGAAGTCGGCGTAGAAAAACGAAAATCAATAGGTATTATCCCAAAGACACCGACTTCGAAAAACAAAGTTATTTTTCGTTTTGTAGTGTTTTGCTCTAAAAGTCGGTTTAATTATTTTCTTAAAAGGTTTTTATGGTATCTACGTTAATTTGATTAGCACCATGAACTGGTTAATCTGTTTTACTAATCTTACTAATATTATAAATGAGAAAGTTTGAATATGATGTTTGTTGCTCAATCACGCCAGGAACGGCTGAACGGATCTGGATGAAATTTGCCACATAGAATATTTTATATCCCAGGAATATGATCCCTCGGGATAATTTTCGACTTTCAGCCGGGTGAAGCCGCTCACAAAAGCTAGTAATTATTATAATTGTGTCAATTCGGCTCAGTGGTTATTGTGGTCGAATCAAATCCAATTCGGTTGGTATACCACAAAATAAATAATTATCCGTTCAGGACCTAATCACCGGATTTTATAAGCATAATTCAGTTCTATTTGTGGTCAAAACTCATGACAACTCAGATTGAATATATCCATTCTAATGTATGAATTAAGCATAACTTAGGTGTTATGCTGTATTTTTCACAACAAAATTTTTCTAATTAATGATGTGAAAAACCGGTCAAGTGCATGTCGGACTTCGTACATTTAGGGTTCCGTACCAAACCGCAAACTCAAGTTCGCTGTAATAGGAAAAAAACAGCCAAGTGCGAGTCGTACCTACCTACCTACCATTATCGCAAAAAATAGCAAAAAAAACACGTTTGTTGTATGGGAGCCCAATTTAAATATGAATTTTATTCTGTTTTTAGTATTTGTTGTTATAGCGGCAACAGAAATACATCATCTGTGAAAATTTCAACTGTCTAGCTATCACGGTTCATGAGATACATAGTAGTCTTAGTAATAGGGTACCGTTTTTACCCTTTGGGTACGGAACCCTAAAAATGAGGGCATTAAAAAATACTGATTTATCAATATATTGGTATTTGTTAGTAAAATATACGTAATAATAAACATTATCACCAAATCATAAGTTCATAGGTCAATGGGAAGTTAACAAATAGTTGTTTTGCAAATATTTTTATTCGCATCCATAAGAGGGAAGTCAGTAGTGACCCCGACAGGATACCGGCAATTGTATTAAAAACTTGTGCGCCTGAATTGTTTCCGATCCTGACACGCCTATATCGCCTTTCGATAGTGACTGCAAAGGTGCCGAAGGCTTGTCGGGCTGACCCGGCCAACTACAGACCCATCTCGGTAACGTCCATACTCTGTAAGAGTATGGAACGTGTGCTGAACAATAATCTCCGGGCATACCTAGAAGACAACGACATCCTCAATGACCCCCAATACGGCGTCCGCCGAAATCGGTCAACAGGGGATCTTCTAGCGTATGCCATTCACGTCTGGAGTGAGGCCATCGAGAGGCACGGGGAAGCGCTTGCTGTCTCCCTTAACATCTCGAAGGCTTTCAACAGGGTCTGGCATGATAGCCTTATTGGTAAGCTTCCTTCCTTTGGTCTGCCTAGTAGTCTGTGTGACTGGATTGCTGACTTCCTGAACCACTCGGATCGGTCCATCCGAGTGGTTCTCAATGGCTGCTTGTCCGGTCACTTAGGTATTAACGCCGGAGTCCCTCAGGGGTCGGTGCTCTCGGCTACACTGTTTTTGCTGCACATAAATGACCTGCTAAAACCCGGAACCTTTGGGTACGCAGACGACAGCACGGTTGCTGAGCTGAACCTGTCTTTGGAGGCAGTCTCCGAATGGGGCGATGCCAATTAAGTCAGTTTCAATGCTGCTAAGACTCAGGCGTGTCTTTTTTCCGCAAAAAAGAGCCTATTCCACACGGCTCCATCTTGCCGTAGTATAACCGTGCCAATAACGAACCATATAGACCTTCTTGGTGTTACGTTAACATTGACCTTCAAGTTTGGTCCATTCATTGAGGCAAAAGCTCAGCTGGCTGCAAAAAAGTTGGGGATCCTTGCAAAGGTGAGACGGTACTTCACGCCTGAACAGCTGCTCAAATTGTATAAAACGCAAGTTCGGTCATGCATGGAGTACTGCTCTCACCTCTGGGACGGATCTGCCAAATATTAACTTGATGCACTTGATTCGATTGACAAACGGGCCAAGAGGCTTATCGGCAACGTTGCATTGTTCGCCTCAAAGCTCCAGAGCCTTGAACATCGACGCCAAGTGACCAGTCTGTCGGTTTTTTATCGGTTACATTTTGGGGAGTGTGCCATGGAACTGCACAATTTGATTCCGCCTAGGCCTTTCCATCACCATCATAGGACAACAAGATGTACGGCAATGCGCCACCGGTACATGGTGGACATCCTACCCATACGTACAAAGCGTTTTGCGAATACTTTCATTGTACGCACAGCTAAGGAGTGGAATTTCCTGCCGGAGTCTTTGTTTCCTGATAGCTACAATCTTGTGGACTTTAAGTCAAGAGTGAATAGGTTACTTCTAGGCAAGCGTGCTTCACCGTCGACCACATCATCACTTACCATCAGGCGAGATCGTGGTCAAACGCGAGCCTGTAGATAAAAAAAAAATAAAAAAATACAGTATTTATTTACTCAACGAGGTCTAAGCAACGATACCTCACTCGATGGGGTAGTTCAACATATTTAATCGAGCCCCGCTTTTGCTTTGGGAGCCCCACTTATTTTATTTTTTTTTGATTATTTGTCTAGTCTTGTCAATAAGCTGTGAAAATTTGAAGACTGTAGCTCTAACCGATTGGCTGTAAAACCTGTGTGACAGACGACAGACAGACACGTGAGTGACAGCAATAGGGCTCCGTTTGGACCCTCCGGATATGGAACCCTAAAATGATGGGATCATCATCATCCACTGCCCGACTTCATTTAATGCAAAACTATGAAATACCACTCTTTTCTTGAGCCAATCTCTATGTTCCTATGCTAAGCTCATGCAGCTTTTAACCGCGATGTCAACAATATCATCCTCCAAACTCGCCGTAGACTAAATAAAAAAATAAAATAAAAAATTGATTAATTGAAAATACAGTTTTAAAATTGAGTTACAGCAAATCATATTACAAAAATATACACATAATTATTTTAAAATAGTTGAAGACATGCAGTCTTCGAATTATTTTTGCTTTATTAAGAAAATAAAGTTTACTTTCAGAAAAAATATTGAACACGTAGTCTAGACTGAAAAGTGAACATTGACTTTGCTAATACTACGGGCATTTTTTTACCTGAATTTCTTAATATTATTCTAGCTAAACTTATATTTTCAAGAAACGGATATTGGACCATCTGCTGTAAAAAACCACCACCGCCGGACGCCTGCAGACGCATAGCAGATCTGAATCTGTTTAAAACAGATTTTGAATGCTAAACTAACATTCATAGTTGAGGTTTGTTATCAATAAATATTTCTGAAGCAGCGAATTTGATTCATCTGTGCCTAGGTTTTTCCAAACTATGTTGGTGTCAGCTCTCAGTATATTTATTTATTTTATTTTTTATTATTATTTAAAAAAAAAACGTTGCCCCACACTAGGAATTTCTTCCTGTATCGTGGGTGCGTTTACAAACATATAAACTCACATACACAAACACCCAGATCTACCCAGGTCTACCTGGATGAAGCTTTATGCCAGTATTTTATATAGGGCAACCGCTAAATCTGACAAACCAGTTAAGGCGCAACCACACTTACGTGTCGTTGCGTGGCGTGGGGCGGGATCCACCAATCAAGCGACTCTGTTTCAGCCTACGTCATAACACAACGAGTTTTGTAGCCAATCAACTGCGTCAGAAGGCGCCACGCCAGTTCACGACGCGTAAGTGTAGTTCCGTCTTTAGTAAATAACGCAATGTACCCTTTGGTTAGATTAGGGTTCACCGATTACTATCATCTGGGGTCCGTTTCATAAGTTAATACGACAAGGTTTACGTCCAATACCCCCTCCCCCCCGTATTTACTTCCTCTCGTGTATTTACTTTGTTTACATTGAAATAATAAACTTAAATATGAAAATATACATAAAAGGAGCTCGTGGCTAAATAATAACAGCCGCACGGGTCGATCTTTAAGGTTAAGCCACGCTTGCCGAGGTCGGTCCGTGGATGGGTGACCATTTTCAACATACCGAGTTTCCTCCGTGCCTCGGAAAGCACGTTAAGCCGTTGGTCCCGGCTGTCATTTGAAGATCTTTGACAGTCGTTACGGGTAGTCAGAAACTTGAGATCTGACACCAGTCTAGCCAAGGGGTATCGTGTTACCCAGTTATTGGGTTGTGGAGGTCAGATAGGCAGTCACTCCATGTAAAAACACTGGTACTCAGCTGAATCCGGTTAGACTGGAAGCCGACACCAATATAGTTGGGCAAAGGCTAGGCAGATTGATTGATTGATGTAAATAAACATAAAACGAAAGCATACACACATTTTATCCAAAACTCTGACGAGAAACTTCCGTATTTTTGTGCTTTAAAACTAATTTATTTTGGGAATCAATAATTTCCATCTGTAGTAGCTCTATTACTCCTGAAAACAGCAGCATTTCCAGCTTTATGACTCCATTCACTGATACAAAGAGTTAATGTTACTGTGGATTTCGACGACATTCTCAATTTTCGTTCTTAAGTACCACAAGTAAGGTAGTAAGTATTTTTTACTTAAGGTCCACACAAAATAGGTCGGCGGTCTGGATCCGGACCACGGTCCGCCATTTCATGACTTCAGGGGTCTCAGGGTCAGTTAGACTTTTGTGATAAATATTTTTAAAGGGGTGCAGTCTCTCATAAATTATTTCTAAATCCGAATTTCGCCTATCGGTACTAGGATTGAAAGTCTCATTCACAAACTCAATGGTGTGTTTCAAACTCTAATAAAAACTATCTAAATCTATAACGACACCACGTTTGTGTGAACTCAACCAATATGCACAAAATTAAATCGCCTATGTAAATACGGACCGACCCAGTTATTTTTTTTAGTTGACTTGCAACTTGTGGAGAATAAACGGTTTTACATACGCTGCGTGTTCTGTGTTTTTGTTTGTTTAGTTAAATAAGTAAAAATGAAGAGACAGACGAGTAGTTTGTTGAATTATTTCATAGAAACAAAAGAATATCAGCTAAGAGAGATGCTTTTGTGTTGTTTGCATCATGAAATAATGTTTAAAAGCATCCAAAGTTTTTAACCATACAAAATCATAAATGTGCAATTTTTGTTTGTCATAATACGAAGCATGTTTAGAAGAATCGGGCTGTGATGGTAACAAAGACCTTATACGTATTTCTTACTACTAGACTGTGTACCAAATTTTTTTGTTTAGCTTAAATGAAATCTATAATCATACACCTAGGTTAGCTATTTCCCTATAAGCGGTAGGTAACCAAAAGCGGTCCTGGCGAGAGGGTTTCCGCTGGTATTGGGTTTGCTAGAAATGGTAGAAAATTTTATATTTTTTACCCGACTGCCGAAGGAGGGTAATGTGTTTATCAGTCTATGTATGTATGTATATATGTATGTATGTATATATGAACAAACATACATACGTATGTATGTTCCTATATGGCGGTCCAGAGACCAAACGCGTTGGCCGATTTTGGTGATTCATACGTCAATCGACTCGTCTTAACCCTGCGAGTGTCATAGGCTACATTAAAATTGGACATTAGAAAAATGGCGGATTTTGGGCGCCATATTGTGGGGACCCAAATTTTTTTTTTCTTCCAAACCCATCGTGTGGGATATCAAAATAAAGGGTTTTAAGAGTTGATTTCAAAAATATATAATACTTATATGTTTCAATGTATCTAATTCGAAAAAAAACTTTACTAAAAAGTTATAAATAAAAAAAGTTAAATCGAAAAATCAAAAAACCCGACTGCTTCAAAAGCGAACTAAAAAGTCGTAAACAAGGAAAAATTCATGCTGTGCAGGCGGAGGATACACCAGATTTTGGTCAGCCAGCCCGCGAATATGTATCCTCCGACTGCACAGCATGAATTTTTCCTTGTTTACGACTTTTAGTTCGCTTTTGAAGCAGTCGGGTTTTTTGATTTTTTTAGATATAGACTTTGAATCGTGTTTAAATATTTCTACAGTTCCTATAAATAATCAATTCGTTGTATTTAAAACATAATTTATTAATACTGAGTAAGAGTAGTACATTTAAATGTTTGGGCCTGGTAATACTAAATGTAAGATGGTGGGTTGCGGAGTTTTTGGCGGGCTTTGTTCGAGTGACATTCAGCGGCTTTTATTTGAGTGGCATAAAATTGGTTTAGTTTTGTTTCTCTACTGTCTACGCAACTGGACAATATGTGAAATCAGCGAGATACTTTGAGGTATATTTAGGTGCCGGTATTTCAAGACATCTTCTGAAGACTGCAGGGTCATCTCACGCCTCTCCTTCATGCCTCTCATTCCTCCGACATCGAATGCCACTTGTCTAGAGCCTAACAGAAAAATATTGTAGAAACTAGAGAATACTACGCCACTTTTTCCTAGTTTAAACACTATGAAGTGGTAACGGACTGTCACCACGGGTGGGAGGGTGGAATGTCTTTTGTTAATTTCAACATTCAAAATCTCAGCCTAATTTGAATAAATTATTTTGTAAATTAGATTGAGTCGACCTTCTTCTGTTTCTAGTTATACCCAAAGGAATAGGCATTATTAGCTTACTAATCTTACGTCTTTGTCTAAGTTTGAATTTATGGATATATGTATGTTTGTTCAAACACGATAGAACGGCTAAAGGGATCTGGATGAAATTTGGCACGGAGATAGATTATAGTCTGAAATAGCACATAGGCTTTTTATCCCGGTATAATGTTCCCTTGGGATGATAAAACACTTTTCACATGGGCAATGCCGCTGACACAAGTGTATAAAAAAATTGTGACTCAAAAATATAACTTAAAATATATCTGCTACCACTGTAGCGTGTGCCTGCCACAGCCGTTTCCCGACAATGTGTTATGACGAACCGTTATCTCGTTGGCAGCCAGTATGCGCCGCGTCATGACGCCGGCATTGCATCGGTACGTACGTATCTACTGTCAAACGAGCCTTGTTTCCTAGATAAGTATGTCGAGGTCGAGGTTCTTTTGGTTTTTGCTATGTAGTTGCACTTAGTAGGTATACGAATGCAGTAAATCTATAATGACAAGGTCGAATACTAAAATATTGGACGATGAATAGAATTATTCATCGTCCAATATTCAGGAATCTGAAGATGTGGTACACGAGTTTTAGGGTACTAAAATTGATAAAGAAACAACCATTTTCCAAACAAAAACGTCAATTGAAAAAGATACTAGATACAAAGTAAAACATAGACAACAAAATGTCGCAAATTAGTGGCAAAAAGGGTATTTTTGTTAATGATTTCAAGGGAATGGGCCGTAATCCACCACGCGGACCCAATGCGGGTTGGTGGATGTCACATGTTATCGATTTCTTAGTTCTGGGACATGCCGGTTTCCTCACGATGTTTTCCTTCACCGTTTTGAGAGCAGTGGTGATGAAATAATTTACACAAAGTAAAGACCCTGCCTGGGTTTGAACCCACGACTGAGAACTTGTTAGTCGCGGCTGATACCACTGGGCAACCACTGCCTATAAGCCGCCATTATATATAACCGTCTTAATAAGATAATGTACATGAAGATACAATTTAAACAGTTTTAGAAAAAGTTGTAAGTACAGTACTCTTTAGTCTATCACCTCTATAACCCAAAAATCTGTTATTTTCATTCTTCAATACAGATCCACACAACAAACTCATCCGTTCATTCTATGTGTCAGCTGTGACGTCACTCCATCGTCTGTAGGGAAATACTGGCCGAATAGAAAATAGCTCCCAGAAACAATCAGATCCCATTTTTGAATGCAATCTGTATACGTACCTGCACAATGAACTTGCACAAATAGCACGAAGCTCCAGTTTTTGTTGAGGCGCAATTTATAAGCTGAAGCGATGATTGGAGTGGGCAGTCGCTTTTGAAAGATAGCAGCAGAGGTACTGTCTTGTTGATGGAGTTTGTGGGTAACAAGATTTTGTCATAAAGACTTGTTTTCTGGAACGAACATAATCGCAAAATTAAATCATTTTGCCTAGCAATAGCCCAATTATTCCTAATTACCAAATAGAAATTTAGTCTGGCAGTTAAGTATCAGCATTTTACTTTTTTTTATATCTGGCCATTGCAATCCAGTATTAAATTTGACAAATTGTCAAATGCGTGTTAACTTGCTGTGATTGGTTGAATTAATGATCAACTACCAAACGGATTACTTGACCTGGGTTTATATGCAATGCGTCGATAATTTATTTCTGAAAACAGGTGTTCGGCTTTTGAGTCTTTAGCTATGCAGTTCAATTTTTTTTTGTGGTTATTAGCAACATATCTAAATATTGTATCAGCTAATTTTATTAACATTATCTTCAATTCATTCTGTATCTTGCAGACCCTGGACATATTAGACTCACGTCTTATGATTGTTAAGGTAATATTTAATCCTATATTTCAATATTGTAAACCATGAATTTATTTTGAGCTGAAAGACTGTTTAGCACCTTACTGATTCAAGACTAAAGAGATTAAAATACTCAATTTAAGCTCATCATGTATTTCGAATAATAACGGATTGTATAGACTTTAAGAGAGACTTTGTCTTCCGACTTTGTTTCGATATTTCTTCTCAGTATCTCATCATTCATCATCATCATCATCATCATTTCAGCCGAAAGACGTCCACTGCTGGACATAGGCCTCCTCCAGGCGTCGCCACATTGACCGATCCCGTGCGTCTCGCATCCAGCGCCTTCCCGCAACCTTAACCAGGTCATCGGTCCACCTAGTGGGATGCCTTCCAACGTATCGTCTTCCAGTTCGCGGTCGCCATTCCAGAACTTTTCGGCCCCATCGGCCATCCGTTCTGCGAGCAATGTGCCCAGTGCTCAGTATCTCAACAAGGTAAAATTTACAAAAAAGATTGACTTGTTAAAGTGTTTTTTAACCTGTATTATGTACCTAGCTATGATCCACAATAAAGTTATTGATTGATTGATTAAACTATATTTTTATATTTTTGGGGACAATAGGGTCCTGGACCTTGCAGAACCCTTGTTAGACATGTAGGATGAAATATGAAACCAAAAGCAAAAAACAAAAAAAAAAAATATCTTTAGTAGCATTATTACGTCATCATTTACACAAAATTGCGTAAGACACCCTACTTTACCTTTCCTCCAATTGATTGACATAATTCCTGTCTGCATCTCATTATTTAAGCCAGGCTCGTCGTAATTGGATCGTGCCACCGGCCACAGTTAGAGCCAGCATTAATTGCAGGGAGCCGGCCAAGATTTCCACCGAATCACCGGCCATGCCGCCAGTAATTAAACTATGTACTAATTACACTTTGCTCTGATAAACTGTTTTTATTGTCCACTTTATGGTATTGAGAAGTTTTTAATGGGAGACAGGGGTTTTGTTTGGGTTTTATTATTTCGTAAGTATGCCATAAATTTCAGTATGTAGGAATTCAATTCGCCTTTCAAAAATAAACAGTCTGGCCCTAATATTCTAAGTGATTTTCTTCATTCGAATTAATCAAATATTGAGTTTAAATGGTAAAGGAAAACATCGTGAGGAAACCGCAGGTCCTAGAACCAAAAATGCGAAGACTTGTGACAACCATCAACCCGCACTGGGCCCGCGTGGTGGATTACGGCTCATTCCCTCTCACAGAGAAGAGGCCTGTGTCCCAGCAGAGGGGACATTAATAGGCTGATGATGTAATGATGTGTGACTTTAATAAAGGGCTTTTTCTTCAAAAGAACTTAGAATATAAACATTACTAATAGTAATACCTGAACAATTTAGCAACTGTTAAACAAATTCGTAGCAAAATTCTCTACAGTGAATTAGGGTTCCACTTAACAGGTACTAAACAGTTCGGATGTGAACATGAATAACGGCCGATTTCTGAATAGAGTATTTTGAGTTAAAAACGTCTCAAACCTTACTTAAATGCCAAATTCTGACTGAGTTTTTCAAGCTAAAGTAGAGTTTAAAAAAACTAAACATCAAATACTTAATTCAGAAATCGTGGGTAAGTCTGTTTAAAATAGTCAGTACAAGATACTGCGAGCACATGCCAACTCTCTCTTTCTATGAGAGAGAATATCAACCTTGAAAACCAGCTAAAGAATCTTTTGACTGCTGAATGAGCAGTTCTCGTGAAATCATATAGAGTGCTTATACCACCGATGTTTATCTTGTGAACAACAAAATGTATAAATAGTAGTATTTCGAAAAACTTTAGGAACTCAAACAATCGTTTCGTGCCCGGAAACCTCAAGTTAGTTTTTCAATTAAATAATGTTTTCAACTTGCACCATGATAATTAATTTATTACCGGATGAGGGTTTCCAGCTAAGACAAAAATAAAAATGAATGAGTTTGTTTTATTTATAACTTCAATTAATTCAAAACTTCTGGGCTTTAAAAGGTTGAAAATCAAAGGGAAAAGCACACCCGATTGTTTTCTATGCGCGAGCTACGCCGTAGCCTTTTCTGTACTACGCCGTAGCCATGTTCGTGCTACGGCGTAGCACACAATTTGCTACCTACAATGTCATGGTGGCATCATCCTTTTATTATACCGCCTGATTTTCTTAACAACTGCCAATATTTACGAGTTATTCGATATCAATCGATTTATGCAAAAACCAACTCCAAAACATTTAGATGTACATAAAATCACGCTGTATACAGAAAACAACATGAAGCAGTTTGATATTATTTTACTTTAGAAGAACAACTGATCTTTACCCTACACTAAATCAACCTTTTTACTTACTTGCATCTCGGCAAGCAGCCAGAAAACGTAACATGATTCTCACCATATCATATTTCATGGAGTTTAGCTCCATCTCTTTAGTGCAAAGGAGGCCGTATCTACATAATTCACATTACATCAAAGGGGGTGGCATTCATCCAGGCATAATATTTCCCACTGCAGTTCATTGCCTTCACGAGTGCGGATTAGCATTTCTTCAATCTTATGCAGATACATGTTGTAGGGACTGTTGGAAGTGTGGGTAAATTGTGATTTACCTATATTGAAGGTTTGGTAGATCTGCTAAAGTTCTGTAGGGTTCCTTGGTGCGAAAAAAGTTGTTTCATATATTCGTGAGCGATTGTCATTGCAGTCTCGGCTTCATAGCGTCTCATATTTTTTCTGCTCACCCAATCGTTAATCGCACCTTAGCTGCAATAAAAACTTCACCCACTTGCGTCAAAATTTGATATGATATCAACAAGGTTAGGTGATAGCCTGAAATAATAAAAATGGGATGCCTCCAAATTATGGATGGTATACGTTGCTAATAATTAAAAAAAGAAACAAACAAAAAAGTGTTTATTGTCACAGAAACTGACATCGTCATCATATCAGCTGAAAAATGACCACTGATGGACATAGGCCTCCCCCAGGCGTCCACATAGACCGATCCCGTGCGGTTCGCATCCGACAGATACCCGCAACCTTAACTAGGTCCACGTGTCGAATTGATTACCTCCGTTTTTAAGTTGGTAAAAATTTACATTATCATTAGAAACGGGATATTTACCATGTTTACTGTTTGTTGCGAGTTTCCGATATTTAGGTGCTGTTGCAAGCACCATGATCACGGATAAACAGCAACAAATAGTAAACATGGTAAATTTCCCGTTTCTAATGTTAATGTTAGTGTTACTGACCATGACAGTTTAAAAACTTATACCGATAAAAATTATCGCTTGGCGATAGTATTAGTAGTACTTAAATTAAATGTATATGTGTTATTTTGTTATGTAGATTGCCAATGAATGTGTTGGCAGTTATCTGGTCCAATGCTTACTTACGATCCGAAAGAAAACTACAGACCATTCATAACAATTTTCTTAAAATAATATCAAGTTTAATCTTCAAACATGCTCCGCAACACAGCGCCATATTCATCGTGCAGTCGATCTAATGCACTTTGTGTATCTCAATACAAACCCTACGTGCCTGAGACAAGGGTGCAGCTCCAGGTATCGACCAGAGTGAGGAGCTGGCGCGGGTACTGAGGCCAGCACGAAGTATTGAAAATAATATGAAACCACCGTTTTGCAGTAACGGAGCGATCTCGCTAGAAAGTCTATTGTCTTATTCTAAGGAAAGACGTCTCAACGATGCACTTTTGCCAGCTAAGCCTTTATTCTTCAAATGGTCATTCTGTCAGCGAAAGCGATTGACGCTATCGCCACGCTATGGCCACGCTATCGCCACGCTATCGCCACGCTATCGCCACGCTATCGCCACGCTCTCGACACGCTATCGCCACGCTCTCGACACGCTACGACGTCAAGCTGCACCAGTCTACGCCACTCTAACACCAAGCCATCGCTGCCATAATGTCAATTTGTCTACAGGTTCCAATCGCGTCCGCTACCGCGACCGCATTCGCCCTAGTCACACCCTATCACCCTGGACGAAGCCCCAGGCTACCGATGCGACGTTCCTGCTTACACTCCGATTTTATTTGAACACTCATCGCCGATATCCGATCGAAGGATCGACGAACTCTGATTTTATAGTTTCATATCAATTTTATATTTTACAAACAATGGAGATCGGATGTTTACGATTTGTGTGGAGTACGCTTCTAAAAGATCTGTGTTGTAAAATCCGCTATTCGAAGTGGATGCTTTTGGTATGCTGTATGGGTTTGTTTGGTCTAAAGTTTTAGTGGCCATTTAAAACCTAACTGTATGGAAACTGGTCAAATATGAATTCATCATTCTTTTCCCCATATCCTTATTTATTTGGCGATTAAAGCAGCATGTTTTCTTCTTCAATCAGTTTCTATACGCTGTTATCATATAGTCATCTTCTTTAAAGCACATATCTTTTCTCACACAATCCATTCTTCATTTCTTTGTTCTTCCTCTACCATTAAAACCATTCATATTCATAGCAAACTTACCGGTTAAATCTAATTTAATAGCAGTTCTAATCATGTTAGTGAAGTCTGAATATATAAATAATTCTTCGTTGAAGCTCTTGCTTTTTTAAATCCATATATTTATTTTTATTTTCGTCTGTTGTTCACAATATGTTTATTCAAATGCCTTTTCGATCTTTGCGTATCAAAGGAATTTCGGTTCAAAAAGTCGACCATTATCTGCGGCTTTGCGGTCTGTGTGTAAGCATGCACTATTATTTGTAAAGCTTCGATATTCTTTAAATATTCTCAAAAGGTTTTTCACTGAATATTTGCATTTTTTCGAGAATATTTAAATTCACTATCAGTTATTTACAAGGAGATCGCTTGCAGTCTAGACAGTTTGCGGTGACATTTATAAAATTTCAAGAATTTGCTTAGTTTTGTAAAAAATCGAAAACCTAAATAATTTTAAATTCTGAAAGACGGTGCGTGGTGAGGGAATTTTAGGATCGTGAGACGTCAAACAAAAGTCCATGTGAATGTATTAAATATGGAGAAAACTTTTTGAAAATTTCAAAAACTTTGTTCATCACAAAATTACAAAAACATAATATGTGTTTGATTGAGAGTTACCAAGTGGTCCTTATTTATATAAAGGGACTATAAAAGGCTTAGGTGGGACAGGGGGCCTGGTGCTCTATGACTGTCCAACTAATGACGCAAGGACTTGCATCTATATCAGGGGCGGTATAGAGGCAATGCCCTTACGTACTTTCTGTTACAGGGATCTCACAACAACTTTGATCCAAGTGGGGACTGGAACAGAGAAGAGGAGAATTATCCTTGCCTCTGCCTATCTCCCATATGAACAAAAGGAACCAGTAACATCACTAATCAGAAGACTGGTTGACTACGGCAACCAAGAAAACCTTGACCTGATACTTGGCTGCGATGCGAATGCACACCATTTCGTTTGGGGCAGCTCAGATGTCAACAAACGAGGGGAGGATTTGTTGGACTTTGTGGTAAGCTCTTCTTTACAAATCCTTAATGCTGGCAACACACCTACTTTCAGGACCTCTGTGAGAGCTAAAGTTATTGACCTGACATTGGCTTCAAACAGGGCCAGCACTCACATTGAAAACTGGCATGTATCGGACGAAATCTCTCTGTCTGATCATAATTATATATGCTTTAGGTTTAGGACGGCGGGAGAGGCCGAAACTAGACGAAGGAGAAACCCAAGGCATACAAATTGGGACTCGTACAGGAGGGACCTAAAAGTGAATCTAGGAAGCCCTAAAGGTAAGCTTAATTCCATACTAGATATAGAATTTGAAGCGGACAGAATCAAGGTGGGCACCATCGGTGCGTGGGAAGATAATTGCCCAGAGAAAAAAGGCCTTTTGCAAAAAGGTACCATGGTGGACTCCTGAACTAGCTAAAATACGTCAGGAAACACGACAGGCCTTTAATGATGCAAAAGCCAGGAAAGACTTTTCTGGCTATCACAGCATGCTGACGAGGTATAACACGGCGGTTCGCAAGGCCAAAAGAACTAATTGGCGACAGCATTGCACCTCCATCGAAGCTCTGCCAAATGGAATGAGGTTGTGCAAAGCAATGTCCATGAATAAGACAAACCCACTGTCATCTGTAAAGGATGAGAATGGGTATCTCACAGAAACTGGACGGAACACTCTGGGCGTGATGTTTAGAACTAACTTCCCGGAATGTATACTGCGCGACAGCGATGAAGAGGAACCAGTCACAAGGGGTGGGCTCACGAGGCACACGTCCAAAAATAACTGGCTCACGGCAAAGAAAGTGGTAGATGAAAATAAACTGAAGCTTGCCTTAGCAGGCTTCCAGCCTCTCAAATCCCCTGGTCCGGATGGCATCTACCCAATACTTTTGCAAGAAGGGGCATCTGTTTTGATACCACATTTGAGTAAACTCTACAGAGCCTGCATAGCCTTTGGGTATGTACCTAAGGCATGGAGGGAGGTCAAAGTCACCTTTATACCGAAGGTGGGCAGACCGACTTACGAAGAAGCTAAAGCTTATAGGCCATTCAGTCTATCATCCTTTCTCTTAAAAGCTCTGGAGAAAATGGTAGACAGGTACCTAAGAGAGGGACCACTTAAAGTATTCCCTCTACATAAACTACAGTGCGCCTACAGCCCTGGAAAATCTACGGCAACGGCATTGCACTATGTTGCGAGTCGAGCCGAGGCAGCGCTAGAAGGACAAGAGATTTGTGTCGGGACTTTCCTCGACATAGAGGGAGCCTTTGACAAGACAACATTTGAGTCTATACGCATTGCTGCAAAGGAACATGGCATCAATGATACCACGTGCAACTGGATTGACTATATGCTGAGAAGCAGAATAGTCAGATCAGAACTGATGGGAGACAGAATAAGCGCAAAAACAACAAGAGGTTGTCCGCAAGGCGGAGTGCTGTCACCATTATTGTGGTGCTTGGTAGTAGACTCGCTGCTTACCAAACTCAACTCCGGACCATTCTACACAGTAGGCTATGCAGATGACATAGCTATAATGGTTAATGGTAAATTTCCGAACGTAGTCTCTGGATTGTTACAAAATGCATTGAGGATGACAGAGGAATGGTGTACAAAGAACCACCTCTCTATCAACCCAAGTAAAGCAGTCATTATTCCATTCACAAAGAAGAGACAACTAGGAAACCTAGGAGAGCCCTCCCTCAATGGAATAAAGCTGCCCTGGTCCACCGAAGTTAAATATCTGGGTGTAACGCTTGATAAAGAACTCAGGTGGAAAACTCATGTGGAAAATATTACGACAAAGGCCCTACGAGTGTTCGGCATGTGTCGTTCCACCTATGGTACAACTTGGGGATTAAAACCCAAAGTGATACCCGAACAATGATAATACCTATTATTATATAATACCTATTATACCTGTTGCTGGACTATGGGATGCCTCTAGGCCAAAGACTAACCATACAAAGTTTGATTGCAATGAAGGCCTGGATCGGATAACTAGCATGATATCCGATAAAATGCAAACTATTTTTGTGTTTGAAAGGTCTTTTAAGGTCCAAATCCCTTCAATAGAGGACTGGACGAAGGGACTCGATCCACCAGAACAAGATAGTCTGGTGTGGTACACTGACGGATCCAAAATGGAATCAGGTACAGGAGCGGGAATAAACGCAAAAGGTTATAAATGTAGCAAAAGCTTAGGGAAGATGGCAACTGTATTCCAAGCGGAAACATATGCCATAATAACCTGTGCTCAAGAGAATATAGATAGAGGAACCAGAGGTAAATCCATATATATTCTTAGTGACAGTCAGGCTGCAATCAAAGCCATGGCATCCTACAAAGTGGATTCCAAACTTATTCTGGATGCCATCCAGGTCCTAAACAGGCTTGGGAGGCATAACAGGGTGAGACTGATGTGGGTCCCTGGACACAAAGGAATCCATGGTAACGAAATGGCAGATGAACTGGCAAGAGAGGGCTCAGCAAATGATTTTGTGGGTCCAGAACCATGTGTAGGCATTTCGACGTGTCTCGTAACAGCCAGATTTAAGGAGTTTGCAGATCACAGACAACAAACACACTGGTTGTCTACTACTGGTCTACAACACTCCAAGAAATTCCTAGGCTCTACGGTCAAAGCCCGGGAATGCATCTGGAATATGAGCAGGGGGCAAATACGCTACCTGCTTGGGGCCTTTACTGGGCACTTTGGAACCAACGACATGCTCATGAAGATGGGTCTAACCGCGACACCCATGTGCAGGTTGTGTGGGGAACATACGGAACGCATGGAGCATCTCCTGTGCACATGCGATGCACTGGCTGGTAAGCGAATGAGTCTACTAGGGGTTGGATATCCTAAACCAGAAGACTATAGGCTCATATCTCCCAGTCTCGTTGTAAGACTCATGAAAAGAGTTTTCAACGAGATTGGGGAGGAGTAAGTTATCTAGGGGACCACAATAGATCCCAATGGGTCGAAGTGTCCGAGTTGCTTCTCGGCCCCTCCATAAGATAAGATAAGATACCAAGTGGTCAGATTATCTAGAAAAAAGTCAAAGAGAAGCACATCTTCAGAAAACGATGTACTACTCTTTGACTTTTTTATTGTTTAATACATTTTATTACTAGTCTGCATTTATTATTTGCGTAGTTTTAATTATTGTTATTAATATGTACGTATATACGTTTAAACCACACAATGGACACAGCGAAATGACACGCTATTGCTAATACAAGCGCCGCAATGGGGCTACCGCGTTGAATTTGTCGCCACAGACAGATACATAAATATACACCAACGCACGTCAAACTTATAAGACCCCTCTTTTTTCGTCGGGAGTAAAAAAAACTCTTTACCAACTGCTTCATGGATTAAAACATGTTATTTAACACCACGTACAACGGTTCTAAAACCACGTACAGAACCAGTCATCGACAACTTACACCCTAACTTATTTCCTAAGACTCCTCCAATTCCCAACTTCAGAGAGAGAGCATCTTACTAACTTACCAACTTGCGACTTAGAAAATCTTTCGCCAACTATTTAGGAGTAACAACTTAGGTTTGCACTCTTCTACGAGAGTTGAAGAGTTCTACCCATTAATTGTTATATTATTGAGTAGGTAAGCAGGGACAGTGTGAAAGGATTCCCATGTATCAAAAGTTCGGTTGGCGTTGAAAACTTTGGGAACTTTGTCGCAGGTACTCGTTGAGAGAGACTCCGACACTTTTGAGGTACTTCGAATTTAAAATCAAATGTTTGTAATGGAGACAGTGGAGTTTTATTTTAGTTCTGACTTGCCTACACTGTTCTTTTTAGTACTTATACATTTTCTATATTTTTTTAGTGTGACTTCATGTTTAGTCTAATTACCATGACATAACTTCCAAATAAATTTTGTTTATTTGATAGTCTTTCCTGAACATCAGACGTCGATGTTATTCAGTCAATAAAAACACTTGAAAAATAACTTAATTCGGTAGGTACCTATAATGCTCACAGTGATGCCAGAATAGATTACCCGAATAACATGTAACTTGAACATAACCAGTGGAAAGAGAGTGTACCAGGGTGAACTGTACAAATCTGCATACCCATTTAGAGCATACTGGCATGATGGTATGTTATTAAATGGTGTAAACAATAAACAGACATGCGATTGCAGCAATTCCGTGAGATTTGCCGTCATTACTTGAATATCACCCAAATCAATCGTTCTGTTGTATATCACCGAAGTTTTTCACCAGATCTTTATCAAATTTAAATGGAACCATTTCGGAAAAAACTTTGTTCGAACAAAAAAAAAGAATTTTGTAAATCCGTTTATATATGACGGAGTTATGCCCGAACATACAAAAAAGAATATAAACATCTGAATTGCGAACCTGCTCTTTTTTGGGAAGTCGGTTTAAAATTACTGGTAAAATCAGCTCCAAGACAAACATTAGCAAACGTAATTTATTTATAAGTGAACTGGCCTCTAAGAATAGTATCTGTGAACCTCATAAATTTTAAATTCAAGCTCTATTGCTAAAAACCCATATATAAGACTAGCTGTCCCAGGCGGCTTCGCCCCGTCAATTGGCTACCTACCTACCCTATATACATGATTGTTGCGTAACTTAAACCGTTTACGTAGCGCACACAACGGAAACTCTCAAAAAGGAATAATTTAGCCCGTTTTTGCAACATTTTTCATTTATGCTCCGCTCCTATTCGTCGTAGCGTGATGTTATATAGCCTATAACCTTCCTCGATAAATGGACTATGCAACACAAAAATATTTTTTCAATTCCAACCAGTAGTTCCTGAGATTAGCGCGTTCAAACAAACAAACTCATAATATTAGTATAGATTAATTGCAATAAAAAGAGTTTACACCTGGTGGAGACACAACATACACACACACATATACAAACACACACATACACATACAGACACACACATACACATACAGACACACACATACACTCACGCTTTTTCCCATGGGTACAGGTAGAAACTAAAGAACGCCAACTACATTATACCTACATAGTATTACCAAGAACCGGACGCTGTCAGCTAACAATCCATCCCGAGAACCAACAAAATAGGGACAAAGGATATAGAAGGTATATACACCAATATTCCTTTGTCAAAAACCACCAGACCCTGTCAGTTCCGGCAAGGCAAGTTAATTCTCGCCTATTTCAGCCCATTCGTTCCGACTGTGTTGCATAATATGATTTGTGTGGGCTGCGGCACCCTTGATACGGAACCCCAGTAGTGTGCAGTGTATTTATTATTCAAGCGATTACCCTAAATTGTGTGGCTTCGTGGTGGCTCTATTTATAGTGCGGACTCACTTTTGTTCGAGAATGAGTTAAACTGACAGTGTTATATGGTTAGCATTGAATGCTGGTCACATTGTTTTGTTATAACAATCTAACTAGTTTGATTGACTTGACTTTCCAAAAAAATTTTTTTGCAAAAAAATACTACCGACTTCCAAATAAAAAACTACAAAGTGAAAAATAATTTTATTTTTGGAAGTCGGTGTCTTTCTTTTTCCCAATTTTTTGCCCTATGGACACCGACTTCCAAAAATAAAATTATTTTTCACTTTGTAGTTTTTTATTTGGAAGTCGGTAGTATTTTTTTGCAATAAAGTTTTTTATTTTTCCCTTTTTAGTTGTACCTTACTAAAATAGGCAAATTGTTTAGTAGGGTACCTATAACGCCAGAATAGATCACCCGAATAACATGAAACTTGAACATAACCAGTGAAATGAGAGATCTACGTACCCCTTAAGTGCGTACTGGCGTGATGTTATGTTATGAAATGGTATATACAATAAACAGACATGCGATTGCAGCAATTCCGAATGATTTGCCGTTATTTATTGAAGAGTTCTGTTGTATATCGCCCAAGTTCTTCATCAGATCTTCAACAAATTAAAATGGGACCAATTTCGAAACATACTATTTCAAACAAAAATATAATTTTCAAAATCGGTTCACAATTGACGGAGATATCGGTGAACATACATAAAAAAAATAAACATACACGAAGTCGAACATAGAACCTCCTCCTTTTTGGTAAGTCGGTTAAAAAGGAGGAGGTTCTATGTTCGACTTAATGTATGTTTTTTTTTGTTTATGTTCAACAATCTCTCCATCAATTGTGGACCTATCTTGAAAATTCCTTTTTTATTTTAAAGAATATGTGCCCAAATTGGTCCCATTTTAATTTGGTGAAGATCTGATAAAGAACTTCAGAGATATACAACAGAACTCTTCAAAAATGACAGCAAATCTTTCGGGATTGCTGCAATCGCATGTCTGTTCATTGTTTATACCATTCCATAACATAACATCACGCCATTACTCTCTAAAGAGATACGTAAGCGTGTAAAATTATCCTTGGTACACTCTCATTTCACCGGTTATGTTCAGGTTTCATAATATTCGGGTAATCTATTCTGGTATTATAGGTACCTTACTAAAGAACTAGCCTATTAGGTACAACTTAAAACCAAAGACACCGACTTCCAAAAAGAAAGTTACATTTCACTTTGTATTGCTTTGATTTGGAAGTCGGTAGTATTTTTTTGTAAAAAGATTTTTATTAATGCCATACCAAACTGATTATTATATTTATCCGCGAATAATCTTAACCCTAGCTCTATTTTGAAAGTCGACATAAAAAATAACCCACAAAATCCATTCTCTGGTTACAATTATTACATCGTATGTATTACGTATGTACCTAAACACAGCTAACAAAAATATGATAACCGCAAAAAGGACCACAAAATTTTTTATTCATACAATAGCAACACAAAATAAGCATCTATTGAATTTTTTGAACTTTTTGCACTTATCATTCAATAAAATCAACGTTTGAAAAACCGAAAAATGTTCTTCAATAAATACGGTTACATCAATGTAAATACAAGAGAAAAATGTTACGGTTGGTTTGTGCCTACGAACTCTAATATTTTTTCTGTTACGGTTCATTACCCTATGTTTACAGCCAGCAATTAAAATAAAAAAAGAATAGTAACATTTAAATACAGAACTTTCGTGGAATGTTTTCGAAACAGGCCGTTTACTTTTTTGAATTGAAAATCGAATTGGAATGGAAAGCTTTTTTAAATATAAAAGAGTCTGTAAGAGGATTTAACTATCGTATAATATTAAAAGAGAATTGCATATATTTCAATTCGATTTAAATTTTCGTTATATTCGGCTGACATATTAAATTATACAATTGAACTGGTTAACTGAAGCAAGGAAAAGTGTATCACTGTTTTTAAATTCGACCATAATTTTCTTTGCTCTTATTATTACAACATAATCAATATTTTTTCCACATAAGACTATTGGTGGTAATTGTATTGTATAGGTAAGCATTATTATGATCAAAAAGGCGTGCCTCTTGACCAAATCCTAAAAGAGAAAATTCAAATAAACGATTTATTAACATTAGGTATAACTTTATCACAATTAAAGTGATAATCAAATAATAAAATCTTTAATAAAAAATTGATTCACCGATTTTTGATTGATGACAATATCTTTAACTGGATCAAATTTAGCCTTTGATCCATCAATTTGCTACCCGAGAGATAAATTGGACGCAGTTTTGTAAAAAAAAAATCTGGTAAATAAAATATGAAAAATATTTTTATCGGCAGTTTTTGATTAGAGCACTATGGGTTATGGTGAGTACCGATGATATTTTGATAGTCCGGTCATGGACTAAGGGCTTGTCCACATCACCACGTCACGACGTCGTCAACGTGGTACAGGCTGGTGTCGCGGGGCGATGCATTGACGGGACGTACTAAGCACGGCACGGCAACGTCGCCGCGGAACTAGACGTCGGACGTCGTCGGAAGCGGTACGTGGCGATGCGCTAGCTCAGTTGATGTTTAATTGTCTTAGCGATGATTAGTTGTTGAAAAAAAGATGTCAGAAATGCTGTAACTGTCAGAAACTATAAGAAAGGAAACTAAACGTTGTTTTCGTTATGTCAAAAATGGAGTAAAATTTACCGGAAATTTACAAGGCACGACAACGTGTAACGTTGCGGCATCATCAAGTGCATTTTCACGACACAAAAACGTCAAACACGTCACGTCAAGGTGCCATGCGGTGACTCCACACCATTCTACGTTGATGACGTCGAGACGTGTTGATGTAGACTAGCCCTAAAAGTCGTAGTAGTAGTAGTTCTACGGTTAAAATACTGTGCACATCGACTGTCGAATATCAGAGTGACATTGGTAGCTCCAAATGTACAGTTATTTTGACCGTGTAGTATATTGGACGTTCTAAAAATGCTGCCTTCAGTCTAAAATGATTGGTGAGAAAATTTGTATTAGGTGCCTACGAGAATATTTGAATATAGAATCTGCTAATCAATTGCAAAATAGATCAGAGATTTTTATCAATAAGGGCAAATAAGCTTAGGACTAATTACTAAAATATTTTCAAAACCAACTAAATACCTACTTGGTTTGTTTTGTACATAACAAGAAAACCGACAGCCCGACACCTGATAAGGTCCACTGCACTGTAATGTAACCACACAGTTGACTCAATAATTGGTCCACAACTGCATGGATCATTAAGTGGCCATCCAGTGTAATGCAATCGCCCGAAAAGCTCACTAATGCCACTGTATTAATTAAAAATAGTTGTGTACACTGGCGCCAAGTTTGTTGGGATAGTATTCGGAAAACTGAGACTGTAAAGGTATATCTTGCCTAATATTGTTAAGGAGCTTGTTGTTATATTCTGTATTTTTGTTTTTAGGAAGTGCCTTGATACTCTTCGTAGTTTGATCTTGAATTTCATTGTTCCAGTAAGTGGTTTTTGCAATTTAAATTAAAGCAATAATGGCGATATTTATTTGCATTATACTACCACAATCTGCCATGTTTTGTGTCTGCACCACCATAATATCAACTGGTAGAAAATGTCTAAAGCTTTACGTTTCCTTTGTACAATAATTTTTACTTGTGCTTAAAGTTTTATTAAATAAAACTCAGACTTCGACCCTGATTTTCAAACAAAAAATTGTAATGTTTTTATTTGAAAGTCGATGGAATTTTTTTATAAAAGTTTTTTTTTATTTTCACTTTTTAGTTGTGGTACATAATGGACCAGTTAGATAGGTTCTTAGGTACCTATAATGACCAAAGTGATGCCAGAATTGATTAACCTAATGACATGAATTTTGAACAAAACCGGTGGAATGAGAGTATACTAGAGTGAACTTTTCACACCTGCGTACCCCTTTAGAGCGTACCATTGTTATGAAATGATGTAAAAATAAACAGACATGCGATTGCAGCTTTCACGAGTGATTTGCCGTCATTTATTGAAGAGTTATGTTGTATATCTCCGAAATTCTTCATCAGATCTTGATGAAATTTATAACACTTGACAAGCACCAGCTTTCAAATAAAAAAAGAATCAACAGAATGGGTTCACCTAGTAAAACGTTCTGAAGTAAGACATAAAAAAATGCAGTCGAATTGAGAACCTCCTCCTTTTTTAATTCGATTAAATATATTGCAAAAATAATATGACAATTGTCAAACACGCATCAGCTGGTGTGTTTGGTTGAATAAATTCTTTTTTTTTTCTCCCTCCCTGATTCTAAAATGAGAAATGAGTATATTAAAGGAAGTTTGAAAGTGGCGCCAGTGACAAAAAAGTTGAAATGAATCCGTTTGTCCTGGTATGGTCATGTGATGAGGCACATGTTACTAAAAGAGTTATAAATAAAAATGTGGATAGATGGAGTGGGAGGGGATGGCCAAAGAAAAGAGGATGGACTGTGTGAGGAGTGATATGTAAGAAAAGGGAGCCAGTAATGTCGTGACAGGGGACAGGACGGTATGGAAGAAGAAAACGTGTTGCGCCGACCACAAGTAACATGGAACAAGGGCAGGAAGATGATGAACCTCCCCGGTTATTCTCGTATAATTGTATTTAACTTACACAAGTCAATATTATATCTTATGTAAGTGCTTCTATTGACCCTACAGAATAATTTCAGCATCGTGATTTAAGTAAAGTAACATTATAATGTTCGTAGAATTTCTGAATGTAGTGTTTTCAGAATTTTGTTTCGTGTTTTTTGTGAAATGTTTCCCGTAATTAGGAACTTCTGTAACATGCATTATGGAATATTTAAGTTAACGAAGGGTTTTTTTGGAGAACAAAGGCGTTATTAAATTAAATTTAATGTTTTAATTTTTCAACATTTATTTATTTTAATGTTTTTTTGAATTTGTTTTGTTGTGTATTTTAAATATAAATAAAGGACTTTGTGTGGATATTTTACTATCTCAAATAAATTGATAAATTATGATTACAAACATCAATCCAATTTATTTCATCATATTCCTGCCCTTGTCCCATGTTACTTAAGGTCGGCGCAACTGGTTTTTTCCTTCTATTCTCCTTTGTCTGCCAGTCACTCCTCTTTTTATTTATATCATTGTTCCGATCCATTCATATTTTCTTCGGCGTTCCTCTTCTTCTTAATCCATCACAATTTATACTCATCAATCTTTTAGTCATTGTTGAATTTGCCTGCGGATCACAGCCAAGAGACAACGTTGGGGCCCATAGCAACGCTGTGACTCTTGGATCCAACCAGGTCTATACCCAGATTGCGCAGCAGCGGAAAGCTAGGAGTTTGTTCTTTGGAGATACTGTTTCCTGTCTGACAGGTGGGAAGTGGTACAATTGGTAAAACGTACCTTGGTCCTAGTGGTGGTCTTCTGGTCAATCCCGTGTGTGTGGTCGGGGGTTTCAGGGCGTGGTCTGTTGGTATTCTCTGCAGACTTCAAGACCCGCTCCCGGAAAAAGCACCTTGCTGCGCGTGAAATATACACAATAACGACTACACGGGCGAAGCACTACACCACTGGTAGATGGTGAACGCAATTACAATTACGATGGGTTGATTTTTCAACAATTACAATATAATCAAAACGAGAACCCGGTATCGCGTCCAGCCATGACGGTTACATTTTTACGACTCCTAATGTGTCAAGTGTCAACTCAAGCAAAAGGTGTCAAATCGAATGACAGCGAGCTGACACAGAGTTGCAACAAAATAACAAAACAAGGAACGAAACGCTTTAGTTCCAAGCAGTCACAGTGTGTATACTGATAGCAGGTGACTTTCTGAAGTTTCTGACAAGCCCCATAGAAAAAGAGAGTAGCGATGTGTCTTTTAGACACATGCATTTGTTAATTTTTCATGCTCTTTTAGTTACAACAATGCTCATCATGACACTGAAAATTAGGATCTTGATTATTATTTATATATATAAGATATATCAATATATTTGATATCTTTATATTATTAGGTTCTTGGATTTTATTCACTAATAGCGATAAACGAGGAGAATTTTTGTATATAATTGTACCATGCAAAGTCAGTGCGGTTCGCTAGTCTGTGATAATATCAAAACTATTATCGAGCTGACGTAGATATGGCAACCGTTCAACGATGGCTATGCTTAATGTGAAGGCACCCTATATGTTAATTATATATATACTTTTTAAGGTTCGTCCGTCCCTCAATATGAGATATAACAACGCCTTTCAAGGTTCATCCATCCCACGCTTAATTCTCTAAAAGCAAAATCCGCGCTCCTAATTAAAGATGCTTTTCACGATCTTAAACCGCACTACTTAGCTCTAGCATAATTACAAACACTCTCGGTTTCATCCGTGACCTATTTCCTTGATTAAATCAGTGTATGTTAGACGGATGCTGGTCCGACATTATTGCTAATTCGCATGATTTCCCCTGGTCTAATCAAGCAAGTGCTCCGAAGTAGTATGTTTATTAGCCAAGCTGCTATTTGTTGCGTAGTTGTAGACCGGCGTTCGTGTTTTGTTTTTCGTGGTTCGAACTTTGAAATTGAGATTTCTTTTGTATTAAGTGTGATGTTGTTGGTATTTGTTTTTCAAGAAAAAGTAGATGATACCAAGTCGTCATTCCACATGTGGATGAGACCATCGATATATATGTACTCCGCACTAGATTTGGCGTAACGAACCCTCACTCTGTTCACCTGAACCGTACTTGTTTTTTATTCTTCTCAGCAAACCTTTACATTTGAAATATATATCATGGCAGTGCACGCAAAATAACTAATCCGCCATCTTGGGCCATCCACCATATTGGATTTAGAATGACGTCACTTAGTTAAGCATGCATTGTCTTCCAAAATAAAAATGTATGCAAAATTTAATCTAAAATCGGTGGAGGGTAAACTGCTTTAAAATTCAGTTGTAAGATTTGACCCGAACATACTTAAATACATACATACATTGCAAGTTAAATAAAATCTTGTGAAAACATTCACTAGGGTTCCGTTCAAATGATATAAGCATTAACAGTACAGAACCATCAACATAAGTAAAGCTCGCACATTCACCCTACGATTTTTTATGTAAATTTTATTTGACTTGAGGTTTAGTATCAGAATTGGATTGAAAAGGGGTTGCCCTAACATTGAGCATTCGTAAAAATCTGAGTAGATTACAATTACCCAATTCAGACTAAAAGGTTCTACTTAGAAACCTCTTTTTAGTATTTTCTAAATTAGATTCGTTAACATTTATTGCATAGGTAGCATTTATTTTTAATTCTAGTACCTAACTAATTTGATTAAAAGGTTATTTTATTAACGCCCGACGGAAAAAGAGGGGTATTATAAGTTTGACGTGTGCTGCTGTGTATCTGTGTGTCTGTTTGTCGCATCATAACTCCTAAACGGATAACCCGATTTTGATTTAGTTTTTAGGGTTCCGTACCCAAAGGGTAAAAACGGGACCCTATTACTGAGACTCTGCGGTCCGTCTGTCTGTCTGTATGTCACCAGGCTGTATCTCATGAACCGTGACAGCTATAGAGTTGAAATTTACACATAAGATGTATTTCTGTTGCCGCTATAACAACAAATACTAAAAACAGAATAAAATAAATATTTAAGGGGGGCTCCGGTACAACAAACGTGATGTTTTAGCCGTTTTTTGCAATAATGGTACGGAACCCCACGTGTGCGAGTCCGACTCTCACTTAGCCGGTTTTTTTTTGTTTGAAAGATGACTTTGTCAAGAGTGTTCTTAGCTATGTTTGAAGAAAATAAGCTCAGCCGTTCAAAAGTTATCCACATTATACTCGTTGAATTATCATTATTACATTTTTCGATATCTTGTCGATTGAAGTCTACTACTAGGTATAATAATTATATGTTGTGTTTAAAAAGCATGAATTAAAAATTTAATTACAAAACTATAAAAACCCCCGACACGTTAAAACCTCTACAAAGCATAAAATAAACCTCGTACTCGCGTCGGGGAACCGCTAAGTAAATCAAACAACTAGGAGGTTTATTTTTTGCTTTTTAGAGATTTTTGTGTGGGGGGTTTTTTAAACTTGTATTTTTTTTCGTTTCAATATATTACTTACGTAGAATGTTAAAGATTTATATTGAAAGTGTTTTTTATGATCAAAAGTAATAAGTCTAGTCTAGTACGACATAATCTCATTAAATCTCATATGCAAAATATCCTTATCTATTATGAATATTTGCGACCAAGGTAATTATATTTTTTTTTGCGGGTGGATTGAAAAATTTTGTTTTGTATCCGTTATTATGTAAATATTTTTGTTATAAAGAAAAACAATCGCTGCTTAGTTTGTGTGTCAAAGTTCTTATAATATAAGTTTTAAAAATGTTCTGAATTAAGTGAAATCTTTGTAATTTCTTATTGAGAAATCAATTTTTATAACCATAAAATTCTTATTGCATTTGAAGTGGTTACTAATAAGCACATTTAGAAGGGTAATTGTCATAAGGGTATTATATCTCAAGTCAACAAACAATTGTGAAAACACTTTGGTACAGAGATGCGGCGTATACGCGTTCACCTTCTTATCGATATTGCTAATGGTAAACTTTAAAGTTTTATGATGTTAAAATTCGAACATAATGTATATTGTAACTGAATAAATTGAATTGAATACTGGAAAATAATGACAGGAAATAATGCCTTAGTACAAAAAGAACCTCTTTATAACAGAATTGTACAAACGAAAAATAAAGTCCTCTGAAACCGTTTGTATTTTTTTTTTGAGATTTGTCACATTTTTCTCCATTGATTTTGAATAAAATAAATATATGCAATGAAAAGTCACATTATTCTCTTTAGTTTAAAACTATTTTGATTAATATCCACCACTCTTTGCAAAGCGGGTCAGATTATGCCCAATGACCTTTCACGGTATCATTTCCCCTATATTTTGGTATATCAAACATCAAAATCGCTGATTGAATGAGACTTTGTCCCATTACTGAATACAAGTTACTATTAGGGCAGTTACGCACTTACATCCGATCCGTGTCCGTGAAATTTCGGTACCGAAAAACCCGTAGTACATCTTGTAGGGAAGCTTACGCACTACATCCGAACTCTATCCGTCATAATCTGTCATAATTTAGAACATTTTGAACTTGGAACTCAATTCACGGACACGGACGTGTAGTGCATAACCATCCTTAGCCTATATCGCTACAGTATGCAAGGCCTTTGCTTTTTAATAACCGGAGGGTATCCATATTGAAAAACAAAAGACGATTCTATAAATAGAACACCAGCCGGTATTTGAACATAAATCGCGAAGACCAACCGCCGGTTTGTACTCCACAATAATTATTATGAGAAGTCTGTTGTCGACTGCCCGTGGACTGTAATATTAATTTTAAGTAGCAAACCGACGTTATATTTGCAAGCTAAATATTACCTTGGCAATTGTTTTGTGTGAAATATTGCCTCGCAAATACACTTTAATTTACTGTTATATTTGAGAGAAATTGCTCCGTTTCGGTTTGAAATAGAATAGGATATTTCTGGTGTTGTAAGATGATTATGTGGTTATATTTGGGCTTTTTAGGGTTCCGTAGTCAACAAGGAACCCTTATAGTTTTACCGTGTCAGTTCGTCCGTCCGTCCATCCGCAGCTTAGCTCAGAGACTTAGTACTAGAAAGCTATAATTTGGCAAGGATATACATATTAATCTCGCTGAAAAAGTGGTTAAATAAAATCATAAAAATCTCGTCTATACCATGGTGGGGGTGTCGTTGGATAGGCCATTCAAAAATATTACGGGGCTGTGTATACCATTTTTCGACTCAGGGATCCGTTTGCTTTAAAAAAATATTTTGAAATGCTAATTTTTGTTAGAGTCTTAGTGTCCCTCTCCTTGCCAGCTAAATGGTTCCTTTTGGATGTGTAAAAAAATCACGGCAATTGTATATAAAACGAAATTAAAAGGAAAACTATCACAGCGAAGTAGGCTTTACAAGTTTACGAGTAATAGTCGACCAAGTTACAAAATGTACTTTGAAAAGTAAAAAAACAGGCCAAGTGCGAGTCGGACTCGCGCACGAAGGGTTCCTGGTAAATTGAAAGGTACTTGGTAAATTGCGGTTTACGATTTATGACGTATTAAAAAAAAACTACTTACTAGATCTCGTTCAAACTAATTTTCGGTGGTAGTTTACATGGTAATGTACATCATATATTTTTTTTAGTTTTATCATCCTCTTATTTTAGAAGTTACAGGTGGGGGGACACACATTTTACCACTTTGGATGTGTCTCTCGCGCAAACTATTCAGTTTAGAAAAAAAAGATATTAGAAACCTCAATATCATTTTTGAAGACCTATCCATAGATACCCCACACGTATGGGTTTGATGGAAAAAAAAAAATTTGTTTCGGTTTCAAGTATGGGGACCTCCAAAATTTATTGTTTTTTTTCTATTTTTGAGTGAAAATCTTAATGCGGTTCACAGAATACATCTACTTACCAAGTTACAACAGCATAGTTCTTATAGTTTCGGAAAAAAGTGGCTGTGACATACGGACGGACAGACAGACAGACAGACAGACAGACAGACAGACATGACGAATCTATAAGGGTTCCGTTTTTTGCCATTTGGCTACGGAACCCTAAAAAGATCTATATAGATATATGGGGACAACAGTTTTTGAACGGCAAATTTAATTTTGTCCCTTCGTTAGAACAATGTTCGATGCTTTCATTGTTTATGAACGTTGGTAATGTTGCGTATTTACTTTGGGAAATGTAGCTGTTTATACGGAACCCACTGTGCGCAAGTCAGACATGCACTTGGCCGGTTTTTATATTTCCTGTTTTTATATATAACGCACGTGCGTTATATTAGCCGTCGAACCGATGACTGCTGAGGTAGACATGTTTGAATGGAGACCTTAAATGGGTAAATGTAAGATGGGTCCTCAGGCTAGGTGGAGCGACGATCTTTGCAGGGTGGCTGGTAGCAGCTGGATGAGAGCTGCCGAAACTTGAAACAAATGGCATGCGATTGAAAATGAAGAGGCTGCATCAGGAGTTGTTCACTATACGGACCTTGTGGAAACTACAACAAATTTTCCTGCGTTCAAGCGTTTTTGCCATACCTATTATTGGAAACAAATATAGCAGCTCACAATGTTAGGACCCATTAATATTAATGCTAACTTTTATCCGTGGTGCTAGGCAACTGGGCTTATCCCAGTTGTAAACGACCGTTTGTGCCTATTGGCGTTGTTTGTTCTGTCTCCTGATTGTTATGGAGGGAAGTGGAGCTGAGACGGAGGGAAGTGGAGAAGTTGCGGGATCCAATACAGTTATGTCCATTCTTCGGAACTTCGTCGAGCTTCATTGCCTCGGCGCTTTTCTGGTGATCGCCACTGTTGATTTTGGCTTTCAGGAGTTGCAGTGGTTTGAGAATCGTGCGGTGGGATTTTCCCAAGAAAAAAATATGTGATTGGACAAGCCTATGTTCAGCTGTGGACTGATACAGGTTGGTGATGATGTTGTTGATGCGCATGTGGTGTCTCTCCGCTGATTATAGCCCACTTTATCCTGTTGCCAGTTCACGAGGGCACCTTATGACTGTGTCAGCGGAGGCCACTGCTTTAACTAAATACTGGGCCAGGAAAGGTGTTTTACTAAGAAGAGTCTTTTTAACACGCTTCGAAGGGGTCCCGATCACATACCCAAGCAAACTTTGGACTGGAATCCCCAAGGGAAAAGATAGTGTAGCCGTCCCCGTCAAACCTGGCGTCGCACCGTGTTGGCAGAAGCGACGAGCATCGGAATGACATGGAGCGAGGTGAAGCGTGAAGCTCAAGACCGATCGCGATGGAGGACATCTGTGGATGCCCTCTGTGCCATCTACTAAGGGTTAAAGGACATTAAGTCAACTCTATTTGTCATCGACACGTGAAGAAGTGGAATAGCATTGTGTATCATGAAGTCTAAGAATCCTCAAGACAGTGCCTTCATATTAAAAAATATCAATAAGTATGTTTTATTTTTCTTTGCTTCTAGAATATGAGATTTTATCAAAACCGAATTTTACAAGTGAAATGTAGGCACTACAATATATATTCTCAGACAGCAAACAATACAAAAATACGTATAGGGTGGTTGTAACAATAAATCTTATAAACTATGTTAGAACTTACATACTAGGATGTTAGTGACAATATATCTTATGACCGACGTTAGTACTTATATTATTATACTAAGATGTTAGCAACAATGTGTCTTATGACCTATGTTAGTACTTATACACTACGACAGACAGTGTTGTTTTGATGAGATATCCCACTAAGAAAGTCTCATCAAGCATGTCAGCTATCATCTTCAGGAGGCTGTTGCCACTGCCTTGCAATCTGGCGGGCAGAGACACACTTATATTCCATACGACTGCTGAGAAGCTGTCGATTTGCGAACATCTCTGACACACTGCAGTAAGGAGGCATTGCCAAGCCTCTACTTAATCCTAAGGGGAATAAAAACAATGACGTAATTTATGTGCTTCTGAACCATGGCAGAGTATAGTGGAGAAACCAGGACTTCTGTTAAACTGTTACAAAGCGTACATGAGTAATAATTACTCAATTCTTCTCAGATTACGAAGCTTTAATTCTTGGAGTAAGAAAATTATAGTTGGATACAAGACATTGAACTTTCAAATACTAATTTACGTCAAATAGTAATGTATAATTAATCTATACTAATATTATAAAGCTGAAGAGTTTGTTTGTTTGTTTGAACGCGCTAATCTCAGGAACTACTGGTTGGAATTGAAAAATTCTTTTTGTGTTGGATAGTCCATTTATCGAGGAAGGTTATAGGCTATATAACATCACGCTACGACCAATAGGAGCCGAGCATAAATTAAAAATATTGCAAAAATCTATACTAATATTATAAAGCTGAAGAGTTTGTTTGTTTGTTTGAACGCGCTAATCTCAGGAACTACTGGTTGGAATTGAAAAATTCTTTTTGTGTTGGATAGTCCATTTATCGAGGAAGGTTATAGGCTATATAACATCACGCTACGACCAATAGGAGCCGAGCATAAATTAAAAATATTGCAAAAACGAATATTGCGAAAAGCTTCCATTGCGTGCGCTGCGTAAACGGTTTAAGTTACGCAAATATCATGTATGATGGAAATGTTCCTCTTTAAAAGTTCTACAAAAAAGTCCGCGACAGCATATGTCTATCTTTTAAGATTGACTCACAATAGCAACTTTTATGTTCTAAATTTTAATTAGATCGCCGCTGCCGATAGAAACAAAAGTTGGTTACATTCGTATAGTAGTATTTTATTTCTTATTCAAATAAATAGTTCAACGAGTTGGTAGGTAGGTAGGTAGGGTAGGGTAGGGTAGGGTAGGGTAGGGTAGGGTAGGGTAGGGTAGGTTAGGGTAGGGTAGGGTAGGGTAGTGTAGGGTAGGGTAGTGTAGGTTAGTGTAGGGTCGGATAGGGTAGGGTAGGGTAGGGTAGTGTAGGGTAGGGTAGGGTAGGGTAGTGTATGGTAGGGTAGGGTAGTGTAGGGTCGGGTATGGTAGGGTAGTGTAGGGTAGGGTAGGGTAGGGTAGTGTAGGATCGGGTAGGGTAGGGTAGGGTAGGGTAGGGTAGGTAGTGTAAGGTAGGGTAGGTAGGGTAGATAAATGTTTGGTCTTTTTATGGCAAAACAAAGTTTGCTGGGTCAGCTAGTTATGTAATGTGTGGTAATTACAAAAACCCTTAGTTCATTTTGTAAGCTTACAATCTCGTTCTTCTCAGTAAAAAAGCACGACATTATCGAACTAAGACGGAATTTAGTAGCACTAAGCATTTGGAATGATTCATTCACAATATACTGAAACTTATTATCGCAAGATTTATTGAGTTTGAAATAATCCGGTTACATATTTATTACATCTGCAAAACCTGGCTAATCACGTCTTCCCGAAGTGACATTTACTTGCTCCCTAATTCGTGTATTATTTATTTATAAGTAATAAACAAACGACACCAATTCACTTAAAAAAGGTCGTACACGTCTTTCCATCACGCCATCGTGTTATATGCACCCCATTTAAATTTATTGCCAACCGTTAAGGGTGTCTTTCCAAAAGGAATGCGAGAAGTTTGTGCGGTGCGAGGATGTGTAGCAGCGCTGCGGAAGCTTTCGTAAAACGAAAGCGGAGTGTGTAAGAGCACAGATAGTATAATACTAGCATTCAGATGCCTCATCCCATACAAAGAAACCGTGCCGACGTAAATAGCGTTTTTCTTCTGTTTATACCGATTATTTATTGTAATTCGATAGCGTTCGGTTCCGTTCCACGGTGATAGATCGATCACCATCTATATCCGTGGAACGGAACCGAACGCGATCGATGTACAAAAATTAATCAGTATAACGGGACAGTTTCTTTGTATGGGATGAGACACCACTGGTAAGAGGAGCTTGTACGGTGCGTGGATGCCTAGCGAAGCTAAGGAACGGATTGTAGCTGTTTGGTGCGAAGATGCGTAGCGGACTTGTTTAGCTGTACGCGCATACATTCATCGTTTACGCCCTCAGTTTTCGTTGTGTCCCCTGCGCTCATTTCTCGCTTACGTCTCTCGCACACATGTCTCGCTTTGTATGTTTGTACGCACACGTAGCACCCTTTTCCAGGCTAGGATAATGAAGTGATCCCATTGGAGGTTTATTTCCTCGCACACCGCCTAGCTACCTCGCAAATCTCTAACGGAAGAGCACCCTTAAGACAAGGAAAACATCGTAAGACCCCAACATTAATAATAAATTGTAACGTGTGGGGAGTATGTGTGAAAATGGCCTTAACAGGTTGGGCCTGCATTACCGCTATGAAACATAAATACATTCAAGTTGCCAACTTCGTGACTGACATCTAATTAAAACTTTAAGAACTGTGCCAAGGTTTCTTGTGAAGAAGTTACTGCGTTTCTCTTCTTGTGAGTGCCTTCTAATATACTTTAGGGATTACTTGAAGGGAATGTTAGATAAACATTGATAGTGGCGATAACCTGGGGTAGTAGACATGGAGGAATTTCGGTATGTAATGGGTAGTCATGGTCACCCATCTACGGAACGACCTGACCTTGAAGATCAAACCGAACTGCTGTTACTATTTAGCCATGACCTCCAAGAGCTTTTTATGCGAACTGTTAGTACCTAGTTAAAAATATGAACGGAGACGGTACAGAATATTCTTGGGTGAGTGACAACTGATTGGCTCTAAGCATCGGTATGGAGAATGGACTGAATAATACCCTCACAATATTAACCAAATTGTAGATAAAGAAAACCTGCTCCTTCCGTAAGTCGTAGTCATGAAGATGACACTGCAAGCATGTGACGTCATCATCATCATTTCAGCCAAAAGACTTCCACCGTGGGAAATAGGCTTCCCCAAAATGTCGCCAATCAACAAAAAGAGAACTACTGACCACAAGATCGCTTAATTTCTCTCATACTGTCCGTATACACTTCACGCTTGGATAGGGAACGCTCAGTCCATTTTCTACTTCCATGGCTCTAACCATAAATATACATTCGGTACTGGCCACTGACACAGCTCATATAACTGTGAATTCTAAATTCAAATGCGGCGACAAATGGCGTATGTCCATTTAGCGGGTGCTTATGTCAAATGAGTTTTGTTGAAATGTCTCGTTTGAGTCTAGACCGTGTTAGAGAGCTGTTTAATAGAAATATTTTGTATTACTTTGCTAACGTAATGTAATATACTACTTTTTATCCCTGTATTCCCACGGGAACGGGAACTACGCGGGTGAAACCGCGAGGCGTCCGCTAGTAGGTACATATAATTTTAGTTGTGCAATATTTTTTTATATTGTTTATAGTTTATACCACACACAGCAATGGAGGCCCAGTGGTAACGGCCGCGACTTAAAAGTTGTAGGTCGTGGTTTCGAACATTGGGTTCGAACCCACAGGAGCTTTACTTTGTGTAAATTATTTCATCACCACTGCTCCCAAAACGGTAAACGTAAACATCGTGAGAAGCATGTCCTAGAACCAAAAATTCGAAGACATGTGACATCCACCAACCAGCACTGGACCCGCGTGATGGCTCACGGCCCATTCCCTCTCACAGAGAGGAAGTCTGTGTCCCATCAGTGTGAACATTAAAAGTATGATGATGATGATGACATGTGTGAGCAAAGTTTCATAATATTTTACTTATTTAACATAACATTATTGTTACTTGGTAAACATCTGCAGTATATCCGGTTTGAGATAGGCTTGTTTGTTTGTCACGAATGACTTAAAGCAGATTTAACTGGACCTGCATCAAAAACATTGGTTTAAAAACAAAATACCGAGAAAGGTCACCATACTCGTGTCAATATTATAAACATTGTAGAGGAAAACCGGATAAATTTGGTTTATAATTGGATGATAGTGTACTGGAATATTTTTATAGGTTTGATAGCGTAACCTTGTTAAAATATTCAAAGATTTCTGCAAACAAACGTAATAATTGACGTCTTTTTTAGTATCAATTGAAAGTATGGTAATTTGTCTGTGAAGAACTGCTTTTAGATATTACTAGTCTCATTTATTTGTTTAAAAAATTTATTTGATGTTTTTCCGTAACTTATGAATTTTGTTTACCTTCGTGGGTTCCTAACGATGTACTGGTTCCCCAACCCGCACATTTTATTTATATTATTCCGAAAAAATCCTAATTCAATTCAATTTTATTCATGAACAAATCTCATTGTGTTCTCATAATCAAAATAAACAAATAAAAACACATTCATTAAAATTATAACATTCAATATAGTTAAAGATGACTTACGTTAATGAGGACTCTTTAAATTCACAGATTCTTCATGGTGATTTGACTACGCTATACCTACAGACGAAATTGGAGTTGCAGTAGTGTGCACAAACCCCATGGGTAAAGATAAAGTCACATTGTTACACATAGATGAAGACTCACCATTTCTAATGCATAATTAATAATGCATAATTAATTATTTCTTATAACTCGTACCGATGTGTTTTTTTCTTACTCCTCCGTTATTCTTTTCTGATTAATTTCGTTGCGAGATACAAGACAGTTAAATTAATTCTCCGGGACTTCGTCGAGCTTCATTGCCTCGGCGCTTTTCTGGTATTCGCCACTGTTGATTCTGGCTTTCAGGAGTTGCAGTGGTTTGGAAGTAGTGCGATGGGAATAACTAAAAAAAAACTCATACCGATGTAAAAGTTATAATAACACACTCATGTGGTGTTCAATATTATATTATTCCAGTTAGCAAAGCATAGTAGCACCATTAAGAAAAAAAACATGATAGGAAATCCATCCCGCCCCCTTTTACATTGCATTTCTTAAAAATTTAAACTAAAGCGATAATGGTCTCACTAGATTAAAAAAGAAACCGCCCAAGTGCGAGTGGACTCGCGAACGAAGGGTTCCGTACCATTATCGCAAACGGTAAAAAATCACGTTTGTTGTATGGGAGCCCCACTTCAATATTTATTTTATTCTGTTTTTAGTATTTGTCGTTATAGCGGCCACAGAAATACGTCATCTGTGAAAATTTCAACTTTCCAGCTATCATGGTTCATGAGATACAGCCTGGTGACAGACAGACACTCAGACATTTTTACCCTTTGGGTACGGAACCCTAAAAAGGAATGTTCATTATTGAGTTTACACTCCACACATGACCGGAGAACCCTTTTTTTTTGGCTGGCAGCTTTTTGGGTAAGTGTACGTGTACGTAAAATATTTTCGCTTTTATAATACTGTCTTAAATCTGATTAAATAATTTTCATTATTTATCGGTCCTGTGCATCCGATATTTAATCTCCGTTTGTCAAGTACCTATCTCATTTCTATCAAACGATACACCTCCCCCAATAAACTTCAAGAGTATCTTGAAAGTTACTAGGATAGCATAGTTATCAAGTAGTCAGTTATCTAAGAAGTGTTCGACACTTCAACACCGAACCGGGTTGCACTAGTTCGGTTATCGGGAACCGGAACAGAATGTTTATCTCGGTTGTGAATAGTTGCTGAATAATTTTGTTTAAGTGATGATTTTGCAAGATCTTTGGTACACAAGCTATCTGTCTTGACTCATCTGGGCATTTTCAAGCAGGATTTTTAATAAGGTTTAAACAAGTAAGGGAAAGCATAAGGTTTCCTTAGGGTTTATCTAAAACCCTAACTGCAAAATATGGAATACGATAGATGTTTGAGTTGTTTAGATTCTACGAACAGCATAAAAAAAAAAAATTGAGGACTTGGATAACTGACCAGCTCAAGTTTATTAACAGTTTTATACCTTCAATAAATATTAAAGCAATAATTGAACATGCAATGTCTAAACATGGCCATACAAAAACCAATTTTCACTGATAGAATACATTGAATGGACGTTCTCATTCTATAATAAACCGAAACGTGATCAAACGCCCCGAAAACAAAAGAGCATCTCTCAAAAAAATTGCAAGCAATAAGCATTCGAAATTCAAAAAGTGTTCCAATACTAAATTCTGCGCCAACGTTATCACAACAAATCTGCCACCGCGGCAATATTTCACGGCTTAATTTCTATTGCTGGCCCCCATTGATTTTATAAATTCGCTTTCCCCACTGAGAATTTAATGAAAAACGTGCGTAGAAAGTTTTCGCTCCATTACTTGGTACGGGTATTAATGACAGGGCCGGTATTCTGCTCACCTCCTTTGATAGATGGAGCCATTCGTCTGGTCGAATGCAAACAAAGGAGCTGTGTTTGGAACGGTTACAGTGTGTAGTTGGGACGTTTAACTAATCATTTTGTTTTATGATGGTACAGGAAGTTTTCGTACGGAAATAGAGGGTAGGAAATTAAAGTTTATTTATGTTTCGGTTACGGCTTCGTTTCGATGAAGAGTAGATTTGTGAACAACATTTATTCAGATAGATTATAAGTTATTAACAATTTTAGGTCTTGAAATGCTAATTACAACCTTGATTTAAGAAATATTTTCTTTATTTACTTTAATCGGTAAGCAGGCGCTTGTAAAGAGCGTAGCAAAGGCTAAGCAGATTCATAGTAAAGGGCATAGCAGATTCGTAGCAAGGGTGTAGCAGATTCGTAGCAAAGGGCGTAGCAGATTCGTATGCAAGGGTGTAGCAGATTCGTAGCAGATTCGTAGCAAAGGGCATAGCAGATTCGTAGCAAAGGGCGTAGCATATTCGTAGCAAAGGCCTTAGCAGATTCTAAGCAAAGGTGTAGCAGATTCGTAGCAAAGGTGTAGCAGATTAGTAGCAAAGGGCGTAGCAGATTCGTAACAAAGGGCGTAGCAGATCCGTAGCAAGGGAGTAGCAGATTCGTAGCAAAGGGCGTAACAGATTCGTAGCAAGGGTGTAGCAGCTTCATAGCAAAGGGCATATTAGATATATTTGTAACAAGACCGTACTGTACGTAGCATGTAAGTATGTATATCTTTGGCTTCAGTAAATAGTACAATCTTGATTGTGTGTGGAACGCTTTAGACAAAATATGAAAAATGAAAATGTTATAGAACTAAACATAATATTAAACTCCGCAACAGTAAAAATCTACAGTCTAGCGAGCCAAATGAAAATCTATCTTTACATTCCATCATACTGCGTACCTAGTAACTAAATAATGTTTACCGATAGCTATCAGTAAATCATGAGATTCGCCGGTAAATCTTAGGATTTACCGGATTTCGGGCTTTTTCGGAATAATATAAATAAAAATATCGTACAATATTTCGTTTATGTCCCAGATGATTCCAGAAAGGTTTTATTACTTCTTGAATATTAATAGCACAATTTGATGTTACGGATAAAAATAGTTACTTTAGGAAAATTCTCTTTATTCACCTTATGAATGGGCTCAATTGGGACTTTATAATAAAAAATGGGCTGTATTAAAATAGGTGTAATGCCATAAGTTACACTATCAGATAAAACTATAAAATATATATAGCTGGCGTCTCTGAGCTGCGCACAGCAGCGCGAGCAAGCGCGTTTTTTGTACTTAAACACCTTGAATACTACTATGTTTATAGTCTTTTAAGGTTGGGTATTAGAAGAGAATCAAACGCTCTGACTACTTGTTGATAATTTGCTCATTAATTAATGATATTTAAGTAGGTACACGAGTAACATACATAAGTATATGCAAACTTAGAACAGCCACTTTACAATCTGTGTTCACTGAACGACCAATGTATGTTTATTTTTTTACAGATAAAAACGAGTTACGTTGAGATTGCAAACTATAAAAGATTTTGTCATTTTGACACAGACACACGACACGACACGACACGATTGGCGTAGTGGTTGAGCGATCGGCTGCTGCGCTGCGTGTCGCGGGTTCGATTTCCGCACGGAACAAGAAAAAGAAAAGAAAAAACTCTATCAGACTCCTTAGAAATATATAGCCCTTTCATCATCTGCTTATCTTGCAATCTTTACCTAACTATGTTGGGGTCGGCTGCCAGTCGGTTGCAGCTGAATACCATCGAATAGCAACGGCCTATCTGAGCTCAACAAACCACTACTCCAGGGAGAGAAACGGAGGCGTGGCAGGCAGTTCCTACGCTTCAAGGATTTTCAGAATTGACACAAGAAGAGAACTGACATTGCCCCACACTTTGGGAGACTCAGGCACAAAATCGGCCCGAGTGGTGACGTCGTGTGCAGCGGCAGGTTTGAGGATAGAAGAAGGTTGAATTAAACCTGAAACGCGACGACCCCAAAACTAGACCACTAACAGCTACAGGTCTAGCGCCTAACTGTGTCTGTTCCTGAGGTATGGGAGTGGTACGGGAGGGGTGTGTTTACGAAACGTCAAACGACACGTAACTTCAGTTGGGCGTCAGGCTTGCTGTAGGAAAAATAATGATGCGTATTTTAAAGAATTCGTAAAAAAAATAATTTGGAAAATCACGAATTTGGATTTTGGCGCTGACACCCGTCAACACGTGTTAATTGGACAGGTCGCTTCAAGTAAAGTCCTCCAATAAGGTCTCAAACTAAACAATTTGTTTATAAAGTGTACGAATATTTTAAAACAAAAAAATATTATCCCAATTCTGCTGAGTTTAAAGATGACATCTCTCGATTCCTAAACTACCTATTTATAATATTAACCTACAAATTTTTACCCTTGGTAGGCGAGTCCGACTCGCACTTGTCCGGTTTTTTTTTTAATTGTCACACGCCGAAATATTAATTAATTTGACTTAGGTACACTCTCGTAAATATCATAAGCATATCGTAAGAGATATCTGCATTAAAATGTATCACGTGTATAGCGAGACAGTTAGGATACGTAATGTCACTTCACTTGTCACCCCTCCCGTACCGCTCCCATACCTCAGGAACTGACACAGTTAGGCGCTCGACCTGTAATATTTATCACATCGTCAACGGTGTTCTGACGTGTCCGCTTTGTGCTCGGAGTTATACGGCCAAGGTTGAATATGCAAGTCACTTGAGAGCACATAACATAGCAGCAAATCTGAGCTCTCAACCACATTGAGAAGCCAATGAATGCGGTCGCTGCGGTCGAAGCCGACTAGATAAAATCATCATCACAATCCACTTATTCAACATCTCTTAGCACGACTGGTTGCCACATTTTCGAACTTCAGTCCACCCGTAATGATTTTCGATATTCAAATGATTTCCGAGACACGGAGTTGCACGGTATAAAGGAAAGTGCCATCCATTGCTTAGTCCTCAACATCGACCCGTTCGGCTGTTATTATTTAACGCATCAGCCCTACTAACCCATATAGCCCCACAGTTCATAAAACCATTCAATCAATTTTCCTTCAGCTGAAATATAAAACAATTTCAGTACCATCGAACTTATAGAACGGCAGACAAATAACTTGGAAGATACTCTTTGTTCGAAGGTAAGGTAACGCGGTCGATAGCGGGTAGTGATTGATGAAATACGAATTATCAATGAGTATCGAGCCGGCCTGGCCTGTAAGTGACTCTTGAAATTGCTTTCGAAATAACCACCATTATGTCTGAAAACTATTATAAAACTCATCGAAAGACGAACAGCTTGTTGTGGTCGGAATTTCGTAGTGAAATATGTAATAGTACATTACTGCAGCGGCCAGTAAAAGAGGCATTGATGAACAAAGGTGTAAATCTGAGCTGAGGCGAAAGCGAAACGAGAAGTCCATCAATTTGTTTTTTTTTCAATAAACAGCTTTCTATTTGCAAGCCAGTTCGAAATTTAAATTTTTACCTTCGCTAAGTTACCTCCTTGGTTGCCATGTTTCGGAGTAAAAGATCGTTCCATTTTTAAATTACACGACAGATATTAGTTTAGTATGTAATTTATTTAGCCGCTAAACCACGATAGATATGGATTGTCATACAACTTATGCCGGCCGCTGCTCGCATGTATTTGGCCAGTACATCAATTTCGATTTATCTCGAAGAAGGTTGTCAAATTAATGCTCAAATTTCCAAGATGATGCATGTCTGAGAAAACAAAGTTTTTTATTTAGCTGCTGTCCTATGCTGTCCCACTACTGGGCAAAGACCTCCTCCATATTTTTCCAGCCAACTTTGTCTCTAGCCTGATCCAGACAATCTGGCAGGAACGAATCCAGATCATCACGCCAGCATTTTTTTGGCGTGCCTCGGTTACGGCGTGGCGGTCTTCAGGTACCCACTGCGCGGTGATCCTGGCCCATCCGTCCCCATGAAACCTGCAAATGTGACCCACCCAGCCCCACTTTAGTCACGCAGACTTGTCTCTAACATCAAGGTTGCCTATCTTGGAGCTACTGATTGTGTTGCGTATTCGGCTGGTCAGTTTTATTTGCAGAATCCTACGCTCCATCGCTCTTTGGAATATCTTAAAGGACTTATGAGCCTCGATTAAATACCAAGTCAGAGCACTTTAGGTATATATATATTTATATATATGTAACACGCAGGGTGCACATGTCGCCATCTAAAAAAAATATTATTCGTACATAATATTCTGAACAGGAAAAATTGTTAGTTTGCAGGCAGCAAATGTGATACGATAACCAAAACTCTTTCACTGACTTAACGCTACACTGTTACTGGTTCCTGTGGAGTATGTTAGTACTGAAGCCACGGCAAAAGTTAGTTTGAAATAGTTTGGATAATAGAAATAGCGCTTGTGTTTGGTAGATAGATAGATAGATAGATAAACCTTTTATTCAGTGCACACAAAAGACACAGCACAACACACAAAATCACATACATGTGGGTATTTGGAAAAAAAAAGGTGCCAAAATACAAAAAAAAAGAAGAAAAAACAACATAATACAAATAAAAGTGACACAAGTAACATACCTACTTCAATTAAAACACAGTGCGGTGTGCGTCTCACGGTTGCACCAAATGGGAGTCCAGCTCAGCATGTGTCAGGCAAATATACCTGACGCTGATATTCTGCTGGATCCCTGCAGTGACATACGGTCGCTGAGCAGTCGTAATATGTTGGTGTTATTACAGTGTGATGTGAGGTACATAGAAGCAATTGTTTTTCTATTGTGTTTACTAACAGCATTCAAGGGGTAAATAAATTTTCAATGAATAAATATACGTAAATAACATGAGTATTTAAATTAGTAGGTAAGTTATTTAATTACCAAGGGACCATACCTATCCTTTGTTTACAGGTTTTGACCACGAGATACGCCATATAGACAGATGGTAAGGTATCCTCAGATATTCTGAAAAGGATTTGTAATGTGTATTTGTGACGATTGCTGCAGTAGGTTTGTTCTTTTGTTTTGTTCAGTAATCAACGTAAGTTGTAACCGTTTGAGAGATAACGTGTTAATGCACAAATAACAGTTTTTTTTTTTTCTGAAAAGTTCATAGAGTTCAAAGCAAGATATGATTAACGTTAACAAATATTGCATAAGCTGTGACAATTTTTATTCGCTAGATAATTATATAGAACACATTTTTATACTTACTACTAGACGCATATGTGAGTTGTTTGATCAAAGTGAAAAAACTTATCAACACTTTTCTTGTTTATATTGTACAATTAAGGGTCAAAACTGCAGTCACACTCTACTAAAATAGCAGCGGCCTTTTTCTTTCTAGGCAGAATAATTTCAACTTTTCAAGGTTAGTAGGTAAAATCTATACTTAAATTTCTATACAACATATTAAGTCATTTGTGGATAATTTAACTTCTACAAAAACTAGTCATTTGAGTTATGGGAGAGTAAGACTGCACTTTTGACCGTTGACTATACCGATCAAGCAACATGTTGTTTGAAATGGAATTTCATCACATTATTGACATGTGTTAATAATGCGTGTGTCACACACACATTACTCAGGATCGTGACTATATATTAAGCATTTCCGAGTTATGCGGCTTTCGAATGAGAATGATTGAAAAAAATATTATACTTTCAAAAATCTTCTGGCCACCAACTGTTTTGAATCTCAACAACTTGTAAAGAAAATTTTGTGATTGTATCACAAAGTGAAAGCGCTCTCCCCAACTATTTCCAATACTTTCCATATACTTTGAGGAAAGTAATCGACCAATCGGCTATTTATATACGTACTTGTGTATAAGTATGCGGGAAGAATGATGAAACAGATATAAGACGCGAAGTCGTACGATCGACAGCCCGAGGCGTACCAAGATTAACCTATCGCGATCAAATACGACGTATTCTTAGCAAGACGAATGTTATACTCACGCTTTTCTCTGCTTTTATGGGGATGAGCAGAAATCTAACGTGGCGGAAGCGTATTTTTTAAGCCTTTGTTTATAATACCTTAAGTTTTTAAATCAATTCTGCCCCTGCTATTTTTTTAATTACTAAAATATTGTTCATCGTTCATTATTCGCAAAGCAGTTGTATCTAGTATCAGCCCACTTGGATGCTCTCTCAACAACCTAAACTGGTGACAAAGTTTGTCTGCAAGAAATTGCCCTGTGCGATAAGACCGCCTACTTGTTTGTACCGACTTGTTTATATGTTTTTTTGTCATTTATATATATTTTTGTGGTGTACAATAAAGAATATAATAAGTAAACTATCTTCACAGAATATGTACATACTTAACTAATAACACTTAACAAACCTAAACTATACAAACTTATACTTTACATAACTACGTACATATATACAAAAACAAGTTACACTTAGGCGTCGAAGTTCTCCTCCAAATCGCTGTCATCCAGAAATGTGCCCAGTAGACTGGTAAATGCTGATTCTTTGGCCAAAGAACGAGCCAGCCCTCTGGTCACGCAACGTGCCGACCAATCGGTGAGACCTGAACGCGCACCGGGATCGCATGACTCAACCGTTTTGACCCCAAAGGGCTCAAAACTGTAATTACCGATAAGGTTACAGTATTTGCACCGCTTGATGGCCTCAGCAGCCGTAAAAAAACTAATATTATCAAGAGGTGTTTGAATATCATAAGAATATTGCAGTTGACATCTAAGCATAGGTACTTTGTACTAATAAAATTTTATTGATAAATAAATTTAAATGAAATAGATTGATTGCGTAATTTAAATAATGAAAATAATTGATTGATTTATTTATTTGGTTAACCAACAATTGTTTACACAATAAGTTTACAGTTTCTTTTCACCATCATTTGTAAGTGTAACAATTAATTATAGGCTAACACCACATGCACACTTTGTGGTTATACACATTATTATAACGTAAATTAAGTAAAATTTTAAAACAACATATAACTTATATAATTAAAAACATTAAATTAAGATTAAAACAATAGCAGATATTAAATTATAAAACAATATACAACATATACAATTAAAAGCATTGAATTAAAATCAAAACAATTGAAACAACATTAATAAATTAAATTAAGTTAAGTACATAACAGCACATCGCTAATATATTTAATCATAATTAAAATCAAACAAAATTAATAATAATAAAACAAAAATACAAATAAATTCGGATTGGTAAATAAAATATCAAATTTCTAATATCACATTCATAATATCATATTCATAATAGATTAATAGATATCTTGATCATTAAATACTAGAATAGTGCTCTCTAATTATTTTGCAAATTTTGGTCAATCTGTCGTGGTGGATATCTATTAGATCACTGCAACTATTAAGCATTTTACACAGGCGTGGAATTGGAGAGTTTGCACCCAAAACCGTTCTGCGTGAAGGTTGATGAAGGATGCAACGGAGTGATGGGGTTTCGCGGATATCGGGATGGGGCACGAAACTTTAAAAGACTTAGTAGATTAGGGCAGTCGATTTTATTTCTTATCAGTTTATTAAGAAACAATGCATCAATGATATCTCTTCGAGTTGATAACGAGTGCATCTTGAAGTACTTCAAACGAGTGTTGTAGGAGGGCAGCTGTTTGCTTTTCCCTTTTGAAAAAGCAAGATGCCAAAGAAACCGCTTTTGTACCCTCTCTAAGAGTAACTTATGCGTGGCGTAGTGCGGTCTCCATACAACACTGCAATACTCCAAGACGCTTCGGACAAGACTATTGTATAGCATTATTTTAGAGCTAACCAGTTTAAAACCCTTTGTGTTTCTTTGCACGAACCCTAACATTTTAGAGGCCTTTTTAATAATATTCTCGATGTGAGGGATAAAAGTAATTTTCTTATCAAAAAGTACTCCTAGATCTGTGATGTAATCGGCTTGCTGTATCTTTGTGTTGTCTATCAAGAACACTGATTGTATAGGGTGAGCCTTCCTCGAAAATGACAGGTGGTAATTTTTTTTTAAATTCCATTTTGTTATTTTTACACCATTCCACAACCCTACTTAAATCATCTTGTAAGAGCGCGATATCACTAGATGAATCGATTGGTCTGGCAAACTTTAGGTCATCGGCGTACAAAAAGCACTCAGAGAAGTAAAAGCAGCTGGGCAGATCATTGATAAATATAATTAATAATGTGGGAGCAAGATGTGAACCCTGCGGAGCCCCGGAAGTCATGCGATAATTGCCAGCAGATCGAAAACCGTTCACCACAACATAGAATTCCCGATCCAATAGGTAAGACGTCAACCATTTCAGCAAGGGCCCAGTAATAACATACGCTGCTAGTTTATGTATAAGTATGGAGTGAGAAATTTTATCGAAGGCCTTGCTGAAATCTGTGTACAACACATCAAATTGTTTATTTGAATTAACAGACTCTATAAGTGATTCCGAGAAGGACAACAAATTTGTGGCAGTTGACCTAGACGCAACAGGGCCGTGCTGGTGATCACTCAGATAAAGTCTGAAATGATGTTGAATGTAAGGGCAGACTATAGACTCAAATATCTTGGCGAAGGCAGAGAGAATCGCAATAGGCCTATAGTTGGATATAGTGTCTTTTTTGTCAGACTTGTAGACAGGAACAACTTTAGCCTTTTTCCATTCCGCAGGGAAGGTTCCAGTAGCCAAAGACACTTTATATATTTTTAGAAGAGGGGCAACCAACGCAGTTGCGCAGGGCGAAATAAATAATGGTGGGATTCCGTCTGGACCTGCACCTTTCCTGCTATTAACAGATTGTAGCTTTTTAAGGAGGGTATCACTGTCCAGATCAGGGATTGTAAGGCACTGGCTATTAACTTCTAGTGTGTCCAGATAATTTGAGTCGCTCTTATATTCCGTGTCATGATCAGGGTGTACACCGATGCGAAATAGTTGCCAAACAGATCGCAGACTGTTGTGCCGTTTGATGAAGTAGTCTATCCGTCAGTCATTATTAGTGGATATGCACTAGACCCACCACGCTTAGCCTTTACATAATTTCAGAATAGTTTAGGATTTTCTTTAATTTCAGATTCTAGGCCTTCCGTATAGTTGTTGTACAAAGTTTTAGCTAGGTTTTGACAACGTTTTGTAACCAACTTTAGCTCCAGATTATCCATCGGGTTTTTATATTTTTTAAAGCGCAACCTTAACCTATTTTTCTCTTTCAATATCCTTTTTATTTCTCTATTAAACCACGGGGGATAGCGACAGATCGCTGACTTACAATTTGGGACAAAATTATCAATTGCTGAGTTCAATACTTCATAGAATTCTTTTACTATGACGTCTATATCATTACTGTCTGCAAAGTTTCGCTGCCAGTCATGTTCATTAATATAGGTTCTAATATTTTCGTAGTTAGCCTTGTAAAAGTTTTTTCTCTGGTTAAGCTTATTGTATGGGAGATTAGTTTCTTTCAATAATGATAAAGTAAAATCAAGTGGGGGATGCAGTTTATCAACAACGGTTAAAGAGCAACTGTATTCCCTTACGGTGCATGATGGTATTGTAGATAAAATTAGATCCAGTATCCGCTCCGAACAGTTTTTAACTAAGATGTACTGAGCAAGACTACACACATTCATGAATTCTAATAATCTCAAACAAGTGCTGGGCAGTGAATTATTAACGGCACCTGGGTCCCAGGCTATTTTGCCCAAATTGAAGTCACCCACTATACAAACGGGCATATCGGTTGTCTCAAACACGTTGTTACAGTGTTCAATAAAATGTTCAATTAACGGAAGACATACAGGTGGAGGAAGATAAACTGCACAGAGAGCCAGCTGTCGCGATTTATGTGTAGTCGAAACATCAATAGAGACCCAAATATCTTCACATCTGCTTTGCCATGAATCAATACGTTTTGAATTGATTTTAGTTGATACAGCAATCAAAACTCCGCCACCATCTTTATTAGGATGAAAGCCTGTTGTTTCCCTATCTCTTCTGTAGACAACATACCTATCATCAAATAGTTCACTACTCAGTACACTACTGTTGAGCCAGGTTTCAGTTAAAATTGATAAACTGCTGAATTTTACCTAGATATAAGTACAAAGGCATGCAATTTTAGCAAACAAGAAAAAGTTAAATGATTTTACTTAAACAAACAAGAAAAAGTTAAATGTTTTTGATGAGTATGTATTCTCCACCGTCAGCCTTTCTCGCAAATATTTTGCCGTTTCTCACCCAGACGTATTTGTAGTTCATTTCTTTAGCCTTGATCGTCTCCAGATCCTATCCTCTCCAGCTGCAGCATGGAGAGCCTTGTTAGTAGGAGAAAGATGTTCAACAACATAGACTGGTGAATTCTGACCGGCAAATCCAAGATGTCCACAGTTTAGTTTATTATCTCGGTTATTTTGATTATATTTAATAACCGACGCCAGGACTTGATCGCGCAGCCTGGGTGATGCCAACTGAACGACTATGGATTTAGGACGGGTGCTGGATGGATTGTTTTTGGCATTTTGTGATGTGGGTCAAAGTAGTGCGATGCAGAGCACATCAGATATCAGTACTATTGAAATAAATGAGCATGAGGTTCATAGGCTACTGAAACAAATCGATATTAATAAATCCGCAGGACCAGACAATATTCCGCCGTTATTTATAGTTAATTGCGCCAAGAGTCTATCTGTCCCGCTTTCGATCCTGTACAAAAGATCACTTGAAATTGGTGTGGTACCCACGATTTGGAAGTCGGCATATATAACACCGATACACAAAAAAGGACCTAAAACTTCTGTTGACAATTATAGGCCGATCTCTAAATTGTGTGTGTTTGCTAAAATACTGGAGAAAATTGTCCATAAACAAGTTTATTCGGCTCTTCAAAATAGTTTTAGCGAGCATCAGCACGGTTTCTTGAGGGGTCGGTCTACCACGTCTAATCTGATTCTAGGCAGTGAATTCCTGTCGGAGTCTATGTCACATCGATCCCAGGTAGATGTTATTTACACCGATTACAGTAAGTGTTTCGACAGAATCGATCATGTAATCTTAATGCGAAAACTCTTGGCGATGGGTATCAGGGGTAACCTCTACAGATGGTTCATGTCATACGTTGAGGGTAGATGCCAGACTGTGGTGCTGAATGGTTACTCGTCTAGAGCTATGCGTATTCCCTCGGGAGTTCCCCAGGGATCGTTATTGGGGCCTCTCTTGTTCAATATTTTCATCAACGACGTGATTTCCTGTTTTCAGCACTGTAAAATATTGTTGTATGCAGACGACATGAAGATCATGAAACAGGTTACTACTCAGACGGATGCTCTCTTACTGCAGGCGGATCTAAACGCTTTTCAAACCTACTGCAAATTAAATAAGTTGGACTTAAACGTCTCCAAATGCTATGTCTGTACTTTCACCCGCAAACCACACCCTTTACATTTTCCCTACAAACTTTTGGATACCCCAATAGAAAGGGTCAATGTAATCAGAGACATCGGGGTTACTTTTGACTCGAAGCTTATTTTCAACACCCATATTAATAATATTGTTAGCAAAGCGTCTAAAGCTCTAGGTTTCATTTGCAGGGTCGCATCAGAGTTCAGTAGCATCAAAACTATCAAAATTTTATACTGCTCATTCGTTCGTAGTCACCTCGAGTATGCCTCTCAAGTCTGGAACCCTGAATACAATATCTATATCGCACGATTAGAGGGCATACAGAGAAAGTTCTTAAGGTACATTCAATTTCGTTCCAAAATTTATCTACCAAATTACTTTAAACGATGCAAAAGGTTTCATATTCTTCCTTTATACGAACGGAGAAAGATCTCCGACTTGGCCTTTCTAATTAAAATTGCGAACGGATCCAGTGATATTCCTGAGTTGCTGAGCGGGATAGGGCTGCGTGTACCTTGTTCGTTTCTTCGTAAATCTCGTTTTTTGCACATACCAACGACAAGGACTAATTACAGGCAAAACTCGTACATGATTAGGGCGAGCCGTATGTACAATGCTGCTTGCCGGGAGGTTGAGATCGACATGTTTAATACAAGCGTGTCTAAATTGAAGAAGACTCTTTGCAACCACTTCTTCGACAATGCATAACCATTGTACTGTGTCAATATTTGTTTTTTTTTTTTTTACTGATCCTTACCACTGTCTTTTAGTTTAAGTCCTTTTTTATTATTATTTGACGATTCATTAGCTATTTGTGAAAACTTGTAATTGGCCATATTATTGTTGTTAACGAAATTATTGTGTCTGTCTAGCTGTAAGTTTTCCGAAAATAATAAAATAAAAAATAAAATAAAATTCAATATGTCCTTATCTTGAACATCACAATTTACTACTTTGCCGAGCTGCTTGACGATAGTGTACACATTCTCATTTTTTGTTTCAGGCATACACTGCACCTCAAGATTAGTTGATCTGGATTGTTGCTCCAAGTTATTCATTCGCACACTAAGTTTCGCAATATCCGTCTTCAGTTCCGTATTTTCAAACTCTAATCTGTGTATTGTTTCATTAGATACTTTCTGATTACGCTCGAAATCTTCAAATTGCTTATTGATGAATTGCATGGATTTAACAACCTCCTTCATTTCTGCATTGACCTTTTCCAGTTCATTGTTCATCGTGCTGATCAAGTTTTTATAATGAAGATTTTACATTTAAAACTATTAAAAATCTTTAATGATGGCATTTATGAACCTCTCATCTTGAGTAAAGGTCGGTGCCATCTACTTCAAAACAAAAGCTAGATAAAATAGATACGTATCTGCTGCACAGTTATGAAAAGTTCATATTATTTATAATTGCTCCTTTCATGAACTGAGTTCACCTCGAGTTAGTCTTTTCACTTTTGCCCCCGAATTTTCGACAAAGAAGTAATTTTGTGCCTTGAAACCACTTCAGTATTCTTTGACTATTAGTATTTAAATTTAAAGGATATAATACCCAATGTTTGTTTAGAATGAAAGTCCGTTTGGAAATAGTGATTAAGCTTTTTAAGATTCAATCTTTTGGGCAGTTTCACAGTATCTGAATAGTTGGCTGTAGTTGCATTGAGTTTCCCAGAATATTACAAAGGGATATTGATACCAATATAGTGTGAATAATAAAATGACCAGGATTCACCACAGTTTATTGAATCACCAGTATCACCACGGTAACAAATATTCTGTATGTAAGCGGTTACGCTTTGCGTTCACTATGTTTTGTTAAAATCTTTCAGGATTTCAGCGTATTAAATATTTACGACGCCTAGTGTTCAATATAGAGCATCCAAGGAGACGGCGATTGAAGAGTCGGAAGAACTTCCTTAAGTCGACTAAAATAGTTAAAGACATCAGCCCTACCGAAGCTCTTAAGAAACTGTGGCTCTGCAAATACCCCTGCCAACTGACTGTGTTGAGCTTTCAGAAAAGCTCCCAGCGGGCATTAAACAGCCATGGCCCACCTGGAAGTTCCTAAACCGGTTACGAAGCCAAGTGGGCCGCTGTAGGCATTACTTAGTCAGATGGGGTACTCCAATCAGCCACAGTGTGACTGCAGAACCACCCCACAGACGGTTCCCTGTCTCCCATCTCCTTTATGCAAAAAGCACCAGCACCATGCAAGACCTTTTTGTGAGGCCAGCTCTAAGGCTATCGACGTGGCTGAATACTGGTCGAACAAAATTTAGTAAAGGGAATCATCGACACGAAGAAGAAGAATATTAACTTTTTGTAGTGAGTGAATTTTGTTTTCTCACCGAGTGGTCAACCATGTGGCTTCTATGTTGGTAAATGGTCAGTGCCATCTATGATTCATATATACAAAATGATAACTTAACTGTGCATCTCGATGGAATGCGATCCCAGTCCCGCCTACCCACGCGGCGCCCCACGTTTGTCTCATGCGCCAATAGCGAATAGTCGAACGTCAGAGTAGGGTCGCAGTGCCAGGTGCACAGTTATTTTTAACGAGTAGTAAATAAACAGTGCCATCTATAATTCACATATACAATAGGTAAGTACCAGAAGTATCGCAGGTCAAGAAGTATCTATACCAATATTATAAAGAGGAAAGTTTTTTTTTTGTTTGTTTGTTTGTACTGAATAGGCTCCGAAACTACTGCACCGATTTTAAAAATTCTTTCACCAATAGAAAGTTACATTATTCTTGAGTGACATAGGCTATTTTTTTTATCCCGAAAACGGGTCCTGTGGGGTGGCCCACGGGAGCAAAGCCGCCGGGAACAGCTAGTCGCAGATAAAGTTGCATTAACGACTCATGTAAATTTTCACAGTGACGATCATACACATACGAAAGCTTTGGAATTAATTTCCTTGAAAAAATCATAGTTTTCACCTACCTATAATTTTCATTCTGCCTCCACAAACCTAAAAAATAAAAGATAACCTAAACCCAGAAGTGCTAGCCTAAATTACCTACAAAATCGTAACTTTCGTTGACCTCCAACCCAAACCATAATCTAGAAATATGAAAAATACACCACAGGTTTTGTTAACCCCCCAGTGGGAACGTAAAACACATCCGATACACTTATGCACGACCAATAGTTGTTTAGTAAAAGCTTTTCCATGTTAGTGAATTAGTCACGTTTCGCTGGTCGCAGTTTTTGCCTTATCCCATGATTTATCCCAGCTGTGGGAACGATTTGTAACGACAAAATGAGAGATTGTCTTGTTTGGTATTCGTGCGGCGGGCTTTCAATGTATGTTGCATTGCTGATTTTTGTTTAATTGAGTTTCCTTGTGGTGTTTAGGGGTTGATGAAATGGTAAAGGTTTTTTGGGTGAGATTTTGATCTGTTGTTTCTTGTTTTTTTTAATGATAATTATGGTTTGAAATGATTTTTTAAGATTGGGTATATGTTTTCAGAAGTATGTCTGCTTATTCTTTTGCCAGTGTAAAGTTCTTATATGTCCTTAATATTGTTTTTAAATAGTAGTAAATACAAACATTGCTTTAGAAAAACATATCAGCAATTAAAGAAAAGTTTACAGAAGGCCCACGCCCGCCGTCCTCGAAAATTGACACCTAAACTTGCCGGACTCACTAGGGTTGCTACTATATTGATCTGAATTTTAAAATTGAGTAGGTAGTATAAATTTACAAACATAAGTACATTAAGTCGGCTAAATATAGCTCGTATCATGCTTACATGCCTTAGAGGTTAGACAGATTAAAATTTATTTATTATTAATTTTAATCGGTCCTTTTCTTAAAGAAAGCTACGAGTACAATGTACAATTTAGTCTAACTTCTCTTACAATACAATCTAGTCTTAATCCTTGACTTAAAGTAATTTATTATTTTCTCAAACATTGAGTTATTAACTTATCTTGCAAATTTTAATGATCTGTATAACTTACTACAATAAGTATCTTTATGTAATTTCAGGTTTCTTTATTTTGGTTATACATCGCTCACTGACATGTGTCTAGATTAAACTGTCCATCTATTGCCAACAAAACAATCAATAAGCTAAATGGAAAACATAATAACCAGTACGAGTCGGACCCACGTGCCGAGTGTTCTGTAGGACTTAGGGTTTTAGTTTACATTTCCCTATAAATTATGAGGTAAAACCTCAAAATATATTTTAATTAAAATTATTCGTTACTATTTTTTGAAAATATAACAATAATAATTAACCTGTCTCGTGTTTAAAAAAATAAAAGAGTAGTAATATTATAATTTAAAACATGGCACCGATTTCACAAATTCGCACTAGCGAAAGCCGCGACCGAGCTCTGTCCAATATTGTCCGAGAATCCCTGTAAAATCGTAAACTCAATGTGTGCGTGCAAAATGGCACTTTGTTCGTAGTGGACTCTCTGTCTTTGACGCGCCGCCGCTTAAGTTCTTTGTATGGGGCTAAATTAAATAATACCATAGAGGACATATATTATTTTCCACTATATTGGAATTTTAAATTATACCCTAGGAAAACATAGAAAATGTCAAAATAATAGACAACAACGGTATTACGTAACATGCGCTCAAGAAAATAAACGCGGCGCGATGCGACCGAGCAAATACAGAGTGATGTTTTCGCAAAGAACTCTAGGGTCCTATGTGGCACAATCAGCCGTTTGCATTATGCATGAAACCATCCCGAGGCGACAGATGCTCGGGAAACTTGCAGAAGGAGTGATATTAATATTTGTTTGTCAGGTGCTTTACTTGAGCTGTTGCTCTTTTGTTTAACTCATTCAGTAGTTAGTGAGATTACTGCAGATCAGATGTGGAAATGCGAATGGAACTTCTGACTTTATTGTTTGTGAATCAGACCCACGAATTAAATAAGCATTTCATATTACGCTATGTAATTATGTAATGAATGCATCGTGAGAAAGTTGATTTTGAGATTTATCTATTTTATTTGTGATTGTTTTTGTGGACCGATGACCTGGTGAAGGTTGCGGGTATCCGCTGGTTGCGAGACGCACGGGACCTGTCAAAGTGGTGACGCTTGGGGAAGGCCTATTGCCCGCTGTGGACGTCTTTCGGCTAATATGATGATGATGATGATTTATTTGTTTATCTTCGTTAATTCCACCAATGGAGCAAATACTTCTAGTCGGCGGTGTGACGTATCTCCAAAAGATTTGTCAAATCTGTCAGATCGGTGTGCATCACTTCTATACCTAAAACTACAGGCAAACCAACTATACCTAAGCCCAGGTATCCTCACTTGTTGTTCCTTAATCGTTGAGAGCGATGTCCAAGATAAACTTAGAAGTACATATGAATTGAAAAAATCACAATAAAAGGTGAGAAAGTGGTAAAGAGCCTATCACACTGTAATAATATTATAAAGGCGAAGGTTTGTGAGTGTGTGTGTGTTTGTATGTTTGTTATTTCTTCACGCTCAAACGGCTGGATTGATCTGATGGATCACAGAGATATAAATATAGTCTGGAAGAGCACATATTGTACTTTTTATCCCGAGAGTATGTTCCCTTGGGATAATTTTCCAAATACACGCAGGCGAAGCCGCTGGCAGAAGCTAGTCTAAAATAAAAATAAAACATTGGTACCTATTTGCCCGGATTTGAACCCACGAACTCAAGCACGGAAGGTGAGGTCTATGCCACTGGGCCACGACAAGTAACCACTTATCTATCTTATCTCTTAAAACCATTTATCTTGATACCCCACACGATGGGTTTGGAAGAAAAGAAAAAAAGTTTGGCAGCCACAATATAGCGCCTAAAATGAGCCAGTTTTCTATTTTCTAATTATAATGTAGTCAGTGACACTTGCAAGGTTAAGACGAATCGATTGACGTAAGAATCGGCCAACGCGTTTAGTCTCTAGAACGCCACATAGGAACAAACATACATACATACATAAACTGATAAAAACATTACCCTCCTTCGGCAGTCGGGTAAAAATGACAAAAATATAAGGACAAAGACAAAGACAAAAGATATTTATTTCAACTGGGCCACCAAGCGGCACTTTTGAATGTCACAATTTAAAGGGAATGTCAAGTGCTCTCGGAATTATCAGACTTGATTGAATTAATATAATTAAATTTTTAATTATCTAGATCAATCACTTATATTTTGGCATTACAACCATCGCATCGCCTTCTCTGAGAGACTGATACTTTGTCTAGAGCCGCAGATTGTTCATTTTTATCGTATAACTCAACAAAAAGCCAGTCGAATCTAAAAATACCCAGTTCAGCTTCACAATACATATTTATTTTAAAAAGGAATACTAGAAAATCGTCAGACATCACGAGTTAAATCCAAGGAGATTTTATAGAAGTGTCAGCCGCTTGAAATCGAACCTATCCTGGATAGTGGAACGTCGCTCAACGCCAGCCAATCAGTGTTGAACAAGTGAACGCTTTTAGCGATAATACATTTTAAACACAATTTTCGTTTATTCTTTTTAAATAAAACACGCTGTATTTTATGTGGATGAAAATTCTAAACTGTTGTTTTTGGTATCGAACAAATGTGTTTTGTTTTTGTTTTGATGTTGCGTTAAATTAAATGTTTCGTTGTTTTTGTAAATATAGAGTATTCGACCGATGTTGGATATAAATATAATTATTGCTTTGTGGTTTGACAACCCCCAGTCTTAGTACCTACATTGTTTGACCCGAAAGCACATGCAGGTTATTTTTTAACCGACTTACCAAAAAGGAGGAGGTTCTATGTTCGAAATTATGTATGTTTTTAGGGTTCCGTAGCCAAATGGCAAAAAACGGAACCCTTATAGATTCGTCATGTCTGTCTGTCTGTCTGTCTGTCTGTCTGTCTGTCTGTCTGTCTGTCTGTCCGTCCGTATGTCACAGCCACTTTTTTCCGAAACTATAAGAACTATGCTGTTGAAACTTGGTAAGTAGATGTATTCTGTGAACCGCATTAAGATTTTCACACAAAAATAAAAATAAAACAATAAATTTTGGGGGCTCCCATACTTGAAACTAAAACTAAAAATATTTTTTTTCATCAAACCCATACGTGTGGGGTATCTATGGATAGGTCTTCAAAAATGATATAGAGGTTTCTAATATCATTTTTTTCAAAACTGAATAGTTTGCGCGAGAGACTCTTCCAAAGTGGTAAAATGTGTGTCCCCCCCCCTGTAACTTCTAAAATAAGAGAATGATAAAACTGAAAAAAATATATGATGTACATTACTATGTAAACTGCCAGCGAAAATTGGTTTGAACGAGATCTAGTCAGTAGTTTTTTTTTAATACAACATAAATCGTAAACCGCAATTTACCAAGTACGGAACCCTTCGTGCGCGAGTCCGACTCGCACTTGGCCGGTTTTTTTTCTGTATGTTCACGCATATCTTCGTCAATTTTGGACCGATTTTAAAAATTATTTTTTTGTTTGAAAAGGTATGTTTCAAAATTGGTCCCGTTTTAATTTAGTGAAGGTCTGATGAAGAACTTCGAATATATACAACAGAACTCTTAAAAAAATGAAGGCAAATCTCTTGGGATTGCTGCAATCACATGTATATTCATTGTTTATACCATTTCATAACATAACATCGCGCCAGTACGCTCTTAAGGGGTACGTAGATCTCTCATTTCACCGGTTATGTTCAAGTTTTATAATATTCGGGTAATCTATTCTGGTGTAATAGGTTCTTTACTAAACAACTTGCCTATTAGGTAAGTAAAACTAGAAGTGAAAAATAAAAAACTTTTTTACAAAAAATACTACTGAATTCAAAATAAAAAAAACTACAAGTAAGTGTACCATTTTCGTATTAATAGGCTGGCAATTCTTTTTGCAGTAACAACATAAACGTCCGAGTACACCTTTCCTAAAACTCTTTCACAGTCCAAACCCGAATATTTTAAAGCATTGCCACGTTTTTTTTATTAACGTTATCTCTGATATTGAGTATAAACTAGCGATTCAAAGCGGCTCCGGGATTGATTGAGTTCCATTTACGTCAAAGTTAATTCGATAGAAAACCCCTTTATGTTTTTACTGCCGCATTTTTCACGTTTAATTTGGCAACCTTTTGAAAAAAAGGTGAACATATTCTATGTATACCTTCATACATATGAAGGTATATGAAGTCACCTTTGTAACACATATTTGTTTTTAAATTAATTAAAATTTCCTCGAACTGGACCCAAACTGCACCGACTTCACCGTATTCAAATTGTCAGTTATTGCTTGTTATTTATTGACATGAATTTATTTATACTTTATGCACAAAATGTATAAAGGCGGACTTAATGCCTTGGCATTCTCTACCAGTCAACCTTGGGTGGTGAGCAGCCAACGTGGCCGGTAGATTGTTAAATAATTAAAAAAATATATTTATTAACATACTAAAATAGGTACAATACACGTACATATATTTTGAATATAATAATACCTATATAAAGATTCCTTTTACCGATACCATAGCGACTGTCTGGAGTGGAGGTTCTTTAAACTGACTTGGAATGTATTTTTAACCCCCGCCGGAAAAAGAGGGGTGTTATAACTTTCACGTGTGTTGCTACACAGCAATCTGTGTATCTGTGTGTCTGTCTGTGGCATCATAACACCTAAACGGATGAACCGATTTCGATTTAGTTTTTTTTGTTTGAAAGGTAATTTTGTCTAGAGTGTTCTTAGCTATGTTTGAATAAAATCGGTTAAGCCGTTCAAAAGTAATGGGCATTTTACTGTTTGAATCGGGGTGTTTTCGCAAGATAAATGTGTCGGGGGTTTTTTAAATTGTGAAATTATACTTGTATACTTTTCAATAAATTTGCCAAGGTTTTGTGTTTTTGTAGTCTTCCGCTTGACCACTATCTCACCTAATGGTAAGCGATGATGTGAATGAAGATGAGGCACGCTTGCCTAGAAGTAACCTGTTCATTCTTGACTTAAAGACTCCTAATGTTATGGGTCCGCGTCGGCTCCAGTCCAACTGGATACTGAAGAAGTATGACCTCCACAGTCCAGTGACCAGGTACCCTTGGCAAGATTGGTGATAGATTATCTGCCTTCTGATTACCCGTAGCGACAGTCAAAAATATCTTTTAACAGCCCCGGTACTAACGATTAAACGTGCTTTTCGAGACACGGAAGAGTTTCAGTGTATGGTCACCCAACCACGGACTGACCTCGGCAACATTGCTTAGCTACGAAGATCCACCCATGCCACAGTTATTATTTTATCACAAGCTTAATTTGTTTTTAAATTAATCGAAAGTCCATATTATTCTTTTTTTAAATCTGCAGAATGAAAATGGATTACGAAATTCAACAATGGCGGCGTGGAAAGACAGTTTGAAGATATGCGATTTCCTGAAACCGGCATTTTCTTATCTTTTGAATATATTCTTAAAAGGAACAGTTGACGTACGAAATGCAATTTCATCTAAATTCGGAATACGTTATGTCTTCACGACTATTTTTAATCGGGATATGTGAAACTAGGAATTTAAAAAATGGCATTGTTCGTTCTTAGGCAAATATAGAAATATCTGTCTAACATTAGTAAAGGTATTTGCGAGAAGAAAAGTGCGGTTCATTCTTTAGCCGGAGTGCCTTGAAAAAGTGACATTATGTCAACGTTAGCGACAATCGTTGTACACCAACGTGTACAACGATTGTTGCTGATGCCAAAATAAATGTTTTTTTTTTTTTATATTCTATAGGCTCGCGCTTGACCACAATCTCACCTGATGGTAAGCAATGATGTGGTCGACGGTGAAACACGCTTGCCTAGAAATAACCTATTCACTCTTGACTTAAAGACCCCTAGATTGTAATAGCTATCGGGAAACACAGACTCCGGCTGGGAATTCCACTCCTTAGCTGTGCGCAAAATAAAAGTGTTCCAAAAACGTTTTGTGCGTATGGGTGTGTGTTAGTAACAGAATAAATGACATATAAAAAGCAAGTAAAATTGAAAAATCATTTCATTATAAAATGAAAAATCATTTCATCATCATTATCATTCATCAATACGGTCACCTTCCAAACAATAAAAAAAAACTTAACCAAAATCGGTTAATCCGTTTAGGAGCTATCGAGAGGTACACAAATACACAAACACACAGATATTCACGTCAAACTTATAACAACCCTCTTTTTCCGTCGGCGGTTAAAAATAAAAGAGATTGAGAACAGGAAGGAGTTTTATCTTTCTTCTCTCTTACGCAACACGTGCGCCTAAACGTGACGCGTCCTAGAAATCTCAATTCTCCTTCAATTATCGAATCGACGCTTCAAAATTTTACAAAAAAAACTGCTATCAAGTTAAATGCTTTCTTTTCTATTAAGAACAAAAAACAAAACACTGTCCTGAAATTGGCTTATTCCCTCCCATCCAAAGCCTCTCCCAAAACAGTCGGCACATCTATCAAAACAAAACCGATCGTTCCACATTAGATAGGTAATTAATTGGGGACATTGATTGATGATTGTCAGTGATGACGTCACGCTCATCAGGGACTCGCATTACGCTATTTCAATATCAACATAGTACCTATGATTGATCAAATTTCCCGTTCACTTAACAGTTGTTTGTTTTGTAATTCCTGTCAAATGTATCATGGTTATGTTTCGGGACACTCTAGCTGGAATATAATATCGTGTGAATGTTGATAATTAACCCCCGAAGGGAACAGAGGGGTGTTACAAGTTTGACTTGAGTGTCTGTGTATTTGTGTATCTGTCTGTGGCATCGTAGCTGCCAAACGGATGAAGCGATTTCGATTTAGTTTTTTTTTTGTTTGGAGGTGACTTAATCGGATGAGCTCGTGGCTTAATAATAACAGCCGCACGGTTCGATTTTCAAGGTTAAGCAACGCTTGCCGAGGTTGGTCTGTGGATGGGTGACCATTTCAACATACCGAGTTTCCTCCGTGCCTTGGAAAGCACGTTAAGCCGTTGTTCCGGCTGTCATTTGAAGATCTTTGACAGTCGTTACGGGTAGTCAGAAGCTTGAGATCTGACACCAGTCATGCCAAGGGGTATAGTTTAGTTAGTTAGTTAGTTTTAGTTAGTTTTTAGATAAAACGTTGCCCCACACTAGGAATTTCTTCCTGTATCGTGGGTTCGTTTACAAACATATAAACTCACATACACAAACACCCAGAGCCGGAACAACTATCTGTAGGTCATACAAATATTTGTTCCGTGCGGGAATCGAACCCGCGACACGCAGCGCAGCAGTCAATCGCTCAACCACTGCGCCAACCGTGCCCAATTACTGGGTTGGGGAGGTCAGATAGGCAGTCGCTCTATGTACTGTACTCTCTCTGGTACCAAGCTGAATCCGGTAAGTCTCGAAGCCGACCCCAACAACAATTGGGAAAAGGCTAGGCAGGTGATGAGGAGGTGACTTAATCGAGAGTGTTCTAAGCTATGTTTGATGAAATCGGTTCAGCCATTCAAAAGTTATGCGCACTTTACTCTTTGAAGCGTGTTATAATTACGTTTTTCGATGGATTTTCGATCGAAGCGTGTCTACTAATAGATAAATTATGTAGTTAAAAAGCATGAGTTAATAAGCCTCGGAGGTATTTAAATTTTCAACTTATGGTAGTTGTTTTAAAGTCTGCAATCACTTTGGTAGTCGGAAAATGGTAATTTCTGAATTAGGACGTCTCAACGCGGCCTCTAACGGGTTTAGTGTGAATACGATATTTGAGTTATTGAGTGTGGTCATTGGCCATCTCCATGAAGCTTCGTAGACCTTTGCTATGTGATCTTTAATACATTGTTTTGTTCTCAATTTCTTGATACCTTAGTGACTTAATTCTTAGTGTGTTCGTCTCGGCAGAATTCTACCCTGTATTCATTTGAAGATGTTGAGTATAACCTATACACGGCCGTTTATCAGTTTTATAGAATAGGGGGAGTGAACGGGTGCCTCAGTTATAGGCACACGGGTCGATCTTCAAGGTTAATCGACGCTTGCCAAACTCGAATCGGGGATGGGTGACCAATTGATCATTAATTGCATATCAAGACGCCTTCGTGCCTCGGAAAGTAGTAAGCGTGCATTACCGTATGTTCGCGGCTATCATGTGTAAGATCTCTAGCAGTTGTTACGGGAAACTAGAAACCCCAAGATCTGACAGTCTTACCTCGGTGCCACGTTGCTGAGTTACTGAGTTGTGACGGTCACATATGTACCCGCTCAATATTTTACTGATAGTTCCTAACAAAAACCGTTCAAGAAGGCTGTCTATCAAAACCGCAAGCGTATTACGTATCTTTTGCAAGAGCAAAACGATAGCGATCAAACGCTTTATGTCATAAAAGTCGGAATTACCTGCAGTGCAGGTATGGTAGGTCCTATACAATCGTTTGCTGATCGCTCGCTGTTTGTCAAATGCACTTATTTAAAAAAAAACCGCCAACAACTATAAAACTTTTGTATTGAAGAACAATTATTACGCAAAACGCTATCGCTAAGCTGTTACAAAAGATACGTAATAAGCCTGGCGATCATTTTTAGGGTTCCGTACCCAAAGGGTAAAAACGGGACCCTATTACTAAGACTCCGCGGTCCGTCCGTCTGTCTGTCTGTCTGTCTGTCACCAGGCTGTATCTCATGAACCGTGAAAGCTAGGCAGTTGAAATTTTCACAGATTATGTATTTCTGTTGCCGCTATAACAACAAATACTAAAAACAGAATAAAATTAATATTTAAGTGGGGCTCCCATACAACAAACGTGTTTTTTTGCGATAATGGTACGGAACCCTTCGTGTGCGAGTCCGACTCGCACTTGGCCGGTTTTTTATTTTTGTTCTGATAAAAACATACCATAACTGCACACCATAACTTACTACTCTCTCACGTATCACAAGTACATTATTCACAAAACTAGGACAAAGACAGTCACGTCCGTCCAATAAACATTTCTTAACGACTTTACGAGCTCTCTTAATGTGTTGGTCCCGGTCTAAGTGGCCACCAGACGTCCAAGTTTTCGTTAAACAATAGACCACTATCAAGTACACGTGTACCTGTTAACGTGAGTAAGTAGGGTTAAGATGTGGCTTACCAGTTGTAAAAGGGCTTGCTTTGGTTTGAGAATTTTGGTAGAATACGGGTTGTGAGTTTTGAAAGAAATGTAGGTTCTATAGAGGTTGTGCGTGTTTTGGTTGTAATTTATTGTCTTAGACAAATTATGGCTTTCGTAGAAAGGCGCGACGCGATAATGCGACAACTTCGCGACATCCGTTTAAGAAAAAAATCGGATTCTAAACTTTAAAAACGCGTTGTCGTATTTTAAACTGAAATGTTATTCTATGTTTTTAGCCTAGTATTAAGTACAACATGCATTATTATTATTAATGCATTTATTTAAGGCGACAGGGCCCATGTAAAATAACTTTAATGTAAACATACATATTCATTGTGTTAGTAACAATACAAACTTATACCTACATATTATGTTAGTGGCACAATAACAAAAGATACAATTTGAAAACATTTAAAATTGACATAGATTCAATCATCATTGCTTCAGCATTCCAGCTGAAATACTGGAGCAACAATTCATATGAAGACACTCCAGCCTGTCAGCAATCATGACCAGGATACCGTTGGAGCTGGCCCGCACCCTGTGCACCAAGGATGCACATCTTTTACGCATGAATGCATAAAAGCAGTAGCACGTGAAAACCTGCGGGAAATCATATTCGCATATTGCTGAAATACTGTTTTTTTTATGGAAAAACATTACCCCTCTATTGGGCTTTACCGCAGTCGGATAAAAAAGCCCACAGTTATTGCTAAACGTATTTTCAAACTGGGTTCAATAATTTCAACTGAACTGCAGAATTCTTACAAATCGTTCTAGAAAAAGGTAAAATGAAGTCACATCGACATAAAACTATATTTTTAAAAGGTAGTGTACAAAAAACCTGCATAGGTCAGGTCGGGCTTAGGCATGCCACACACTAAAAGTAAAAAGCAAACTCAACAGGTGCTCAAAGGTTTTAGTTTTTTAGGTGAGCCACAAACGGCATCTTTCTTTTTACGGCCAGTGTGTGTATGAAATAACTTTCTTTTTAATTTTCGACAGAGTGAAAACTTTTTGAACTGTCTGAAACGAATGTTTAAAAATGTGTCTTTGATAGTTTTTTTATTTTTATTTGAATGAAGCTCGTTCCATGTTTTTCTTTCGTCGATTCTTTTTTGAGTTAGTGATTAAAGAAATAAATATTTAGTGTCAAAATGAGCGAATAAGTATATTATATACTTATTGTTGCAATCAAATCAAAAACACGTGCATATGCGTTTTTGTTTAGAGAAATTTGATTAAATGACATTTATATGAAATGATGTGCTAATTTATGATTCAGTGTTTGCTTGCACTTTAGTTGAATGAAATTGATTATGAATTTTATAAATCATGTAGTAACTTGTTATGTACCTGGAATGATACTGTGATAAGATAAGATAAGATAAGATATTTTTATTTTGTAAAACATGAGTACAGTATAAAGGTCTTATATTAATATGAGTTGGCTACATGTTTTGCCATTTATGGCGTACAAAATTAGTTACAAACAGAGCAAAAAATAAAAAAAAAATACACACACTATCAAAAAAAATTAGATTGAAATTACAATGTCAAAAATTTTAATTCAATAAAAAATTACTATGTCAAAATTTAATATAAACTGAAATTACAATGTCAAAATTTTAATTCAATTAAAAATCAAAAATCACTATGTCACAATTTTAATTCAATTAAAAATCACTATGTCAAAATTTTAATTTATTTGAGTGGTTTTTAGTTTGAGTAGTTAAGACAAGCAGAAAAAAAAAGAACACAGAATTTTACAAAAGCGAAACATCGTTTAAAAATTCATCTACACTGTAATAGCACTTCTCTAGTAATATCCCCAATAATAAATAAGATAATAAAAAAAATCTAAAATCCCGACATGTTCGCCCTGATGTATCCTCCGACTGCACAGTATGATTTTCTTTTTCTTTACGTCTTTTTAGTTCGCTTTTTAAGCAGTCGGGTTTTTTAAACAATATTTTCAAACTTTCATAATATCTAGATCACCGTTTAGTACTGTTTACCAGACTTCAAGATTTAACCTCTACAGTTGAAAGACGTTTCCCATCGAAAATAAAAGATCCGTGAAAGAATAAAAACACTTCATAAACGACCAGCAAGGCTATTGAAACTTACGTTATGTGACTTCTTAGTTTTGAAAACAGTCAGTAGGTAACTCATCGCTCCCAGTTGTTGAATAACAACCTCTTTCATAATATTTGAAGTAGTTTGTTTTGAAATATTATGAAAAAAGAATTTAAAAGTAAATAAAGAATAAGATTTTGGATTCCATAAAGAATAAAAACTTTATAACAAAAAAATTAAACCGACTTCCAAAACAAAACACTACAAAGCAAAAAATAACTTGCTTTTCGGAAGTCGGTGTCCCTGGTACCTATTGTTTTTCGTTTTTGTTTTTGTAGTGTTTTGTTTTGGAAGTCAATTTAGTTTTTTTGTTAAAAAGATTTTTATTTTTTTTGTTTGGGACCTACCTTATATTATCATGAAAATCATTAATATCCAGAGGGCTTCTCATAACAATTCCAACAAGCCTAAACGTCGTGATACATTGTTTTATTACGGAGTCCCAGTGCCTACCTTCCGGCTCCATCACCAGAGCAATTTGATGGTACCATTTTTTCATAAGAACCATTTTTAATTTGCTTCATCACAATCATTTAACCATTCATGCTATCTAATGAGAGCAGTGGTGGCCCAGTGGTTACGGTCCCGACTTACGAGTTGTAGGTCGTGGGTTTGAACCAGAGAAGGCGCTTTACTTTGTGTAATTTATTTCATCACCACTGTTCTCAAAACGGTGAAGGAAAACATCGTGAGGAAACAGGCATGTCCTAGAACAAAAAATTCAAAGACATGTGACATCTACCAATCCGCACTGGGCCCGCGTGGTGGATTATAGCCCACTCCCTCTATGAGAGAAGGCCTGTGTCCCAGCAGTGGAAACATTAAAATGCTGATGATGTGATGTGCTATCTTGTACCCAAAACAGAAGTTCCAGTGGCCATCTGTGGTCTTCTTTGTCAGTTCTACTTCACCAAATGATACTTTCTGAATGCAATTGCCATGTTGATGAAAATACCAAAACTGCTCCATGTATGCCTATAAAGTTTGAAGAGTTCCCTCGATTTCCATGGTATCTCCTCATCAGATCCTGACTTCGTAACAATGGGACCATCTCAAAATCAGTCCACAATTGCCGGAGAAATCGATGAACATACAAAAAAAATACATAGAGTCGAACATAGAAACTTCTCCTTTTTTGAAAGTCGGTTAAATAGAGAATGTATGCGTCACAATCGCGCAAAATGGTCATCATAAATGGGGTCAATGTCTAATGTACAACAATCAGCATAATGAGTAAATCCGTCCAACGGGTTATTGCTTTTTTGACAGATGGAACTAGTGATTGAAGCAACGTAAAATTTCGGCATGTTCCCGCTGAGTTACACCATTTTTAACCCCCGCCAGAAAAAAGGGGTGTTATAAGTTTCACGTGTCTGTCTGTGGCATCGTAGCGCCTAAACCGATGAACAGATTTTGATTTAGTTTTTGTTTGTTTGAAAGGTGATTTCATCGAGAGTGTTCTTAGCTATGTTTGAACAAAATCGGTTCAGCCGTTCAAAAGTTATGGGTGTTTTTCCAGGTCATGGTCGATGGTCAGTATAACGCTGGGACTCGCGTGAGACTCATAGTGCTGGCTTTCAACATAATTCAGGCACCATTATCTTTGTAATAATTTTAAGGGCAGTGTAATGAACCGGTGCAAGAAATATTTCAGTATAACTGTAACGCCTTTGGTATTGGAAATGTTCATAGGTGGCAAGGGCCGGTAACCAATCATTCGCACTGCACACAAACAGCCTATTACACATATTTTTATTTGCATTTATTAGTCTTTTACTCAGCAGTTGGAAATCCATCTGGAGGACGGTGTCCTCCGAATCTTTAAAGACGCTTTTGCAATGCTCCGCCGCAAATCAACCTTCGCGGTGTGGTCCAAGTCATCTCGCCACCACTTTCCAGGCCAGTCTCAGCGACTCTGTCCATCTTTTGGCACCCATTGCGTGAAGCGTAACAAGCAGTCATCATACGTGCTAGCGTGACCCGCCCAATCCCACTTCATCATATCAGCCGAAAGACGTCCACTGCTGGACATAGGCCTCCTCCAAGTGTCGCCACATTGACCGGTCCCGTGCGTCCCGCATCCAGCGAATCCCCGCAACCTTTACCAGGTCATCGGTCCACCTGGTGGGAGGCCTTCCAACGCATCGTCTTCCGGTTCGCGGTCGCCACTCCAGAACTTTTCTGCCCCATCGGCCATCCGTTCTGCGAGCAATGTGCCCTGCCCACTGCCACTTAAGATTGGCAATTCTTCGGGCTATGTCGGTAACCCTGGTTCTCTTGCGGATCTCTACATTTCTGATTCGATCACGCAAGGATACTCCGAGCATAGCCCTTTGCGTGACTGTAAGCTTTCTGATGAGGCCCATTGTGAGCGACCACGTCTCAGAGCCATAGGTCATCACTGGCAACACACACTGGTCATAGACCTTCGTCTTGAGACACTGTGGTAAGTTGGACGAGAAGACACCGCGCAACTTCCCGAACGCTGCCCAGCCGAGTCGGATTCGACGGTTGACCTCTTTCTCGAAGTTGGCCCAACCCAACTGGATCGTTTGTCCCAGGTAGACATAATCTTCCACAACTTCGAGTGTAGAGTCTCCAACCTTGATAGGAGTGGGTGTAATCCCACTTGAGCTTAATATTTTTGTCCACGAAAATTCCTGAAATTTCTGTGTTACCACTTTATCGTTACATAAAAATTGTTTTGTATCGTCAGTGATCGAAAGTTAATCGAAAATCGAAGTAGATCGAAAATACGGCAAAAAGTTTCCTTATTTAATTTCTACTAATATATGGCAGACTTCGATCTAGCGATCGCATTTATTTTATTATTGATTTCTTATTTATTACAATAAAAGTTCATGAACTATGTGTATTCTGTGATGCGAAATGTGTTTTGGTTTATATTCATAAAACATTTATTTAAACCAATTAGTAAAATTAAATTGAGGAGCCTTGTTACATCGATTCAATGAATCACTAATGATTGAGCCTTACCTACAGCACTAAGCTCCGTGCTTGCAACATTAAAAAAATAAGGTCATTCATTGACTGTTGTCAGTTTGGTTTACGAAATAAAAAATCACAATTTAGATGGAGTATTCCCGTTTGAGCACCTATTTTTAGGGCACCTACGCATTAAGCACCAAAAGTATTCCATACACCATTTGAGCACTTATAGGGGACCAAAAAATTAATTCCATCATTGGACTACAAGACGTACGGCGATGCGTCATCGATACATGGTGGACATCCCACCAAACATTTTGGGAACACTTTTATTATACGAACAGCAAAAGAGTGGAATTCCCTGCCGGAGTCTGTGTTTCACGATAGCTACAACCTGGGAGTCTTTAAGTCAAGGTGAATAGGTTACTTCTAGGCAAGCGTGCTCCATGGTCGACCACATCATCGCTTACCATCAGGTGAGATAGTGGTCAAACGCAAGACCTATCACATATAAAAAAATAAAAATGAAACTTGACTTTATTCCCCATTGAGAACCTACGGTGCGGTAGCATCTAGTGGTGGGGCTACATCAATCGCCAATAATAATTTGCATTAAATAATAAACAAAAGCAACACGATTTATCAGTCACCACAACTATCACATGATACGTTCAATTGACTTAATTTGGCGACCAATAGTAATAGCAATCATACTAATGACAAACTGAGCCATGTTATCTCAACTGTGTAAATCAAATTATAATTGAAACGTGTGTGCAATGCGGCCAGTGGACGTGAATGTTAGAACTGATGTATTTTGTAATAAATACATAACATAATTATAGATAGAACTAGTTCGGTCATTTGTTGTGAGTATAGTACATTTTAACCTATTTTATTTAGTACTAGTGGACGCCTCGTGGTTTCACCCGCGCAGTTCCCGTTCCCGAGGCAATACAGGTATAAAAAGTAGCCTATGTCACCCGGGGATAGTGTAGCTTCCCAACGGTGAAAGAATTTATGAAATCAGTCCAGTGGTTTTTAAGTTTAATCGTTACAAACAAAAATACAAATCTTTCCTCTTTATAATATTATTATTATTAGAATTAATATACTCTGTACAGTAAAAACTGTACCTGCGAAGACCTTATGACTGCGCCACCGAATGGGCCGTGGCTGAATTCTGGGGCAAACACAATATTTATCTTTTTTATATTTACCATCGACACGCTAAGAATAAGTATTAGTATAGAAGTAGTGGTGTCATACAGATTGATATTACAAAATTATTGAGATGACGGCAAATAAAATAGATATGCTGCACGTACCTCACGGGGGATGCCATTACGATGGGCGTTGCTGAAAATCAGCGCTTTTGGCGATAAGTCCGACCGAAATTACGGCATATGCTGAGCAATGACCTATTCTTGCTCAGATGTGACGCACGCTTAATTTTTTTGCTATAGTTATTAATTTATTTTATTTTGTTTTATTATTAAGTAATATAAGATTATTAATTGTTTTACGTGTTTTAATTCTTATTCTTGGTGGAATAAAATCTTTCTTTCTTTCACCTGCCCCAAATAAATTGATATTAGGACAGGTATCTATCACACCAATAATTACACTCTTGAACGTGTCAAACACATGCACTATGAAAACGACAAAAGTTTCGAATTATGAATTAAAAAAGCATTTGACCTGTAGTGGGATGGTAATAAGCTGGAATCATTATTCCGGTGACCGGACTAAATAAACCGAACTACTGAGAACGCCCGATTAATTGGGGTAATTACGTTTTAAAGCCCAAAACAATCATTATGTTTTTTTTCAAAATCAGAATATGCACTTTAGTTATTTCTTCTGGCAATCGTGTTTTTTAATCGCTTAAGGGAGTTACCGGACATTTTAACCAACTATTTAAACAGAAGTGTTTGTGATTTAATTTGAGTAGTGTCAGCAGTACTTAATGATGAAAAACATTAGATGTTTAATTATACAAATGAAGGTAATTTGCTTACCTACCGTCTGCGGATTGAGGTTGGGGTAACCATGATTTTAATTTGAACTAAAACTTTAGTTTTATGTCTTAAATGATCAATATGACTAAAATATATAGAACTGCCACCAATAGACGTAACAACTTTGATTGTTTTGAAAAAATATTAAAAAGACAAAAAAGCACGAAGTTTTTACCGTGGCTACATTAGCTTTAATTTTAAAAGTTGACTGTATTATAGGGGCTAATAATGTAGTAATGTCTGAGATGAGTGGTCGCAAGCCTATCAATAATAATAAAAAAGAAAAAACAATGAAACTTTGGCATTTTAAATGCTTCAAAATGAAAAAGGCATTTCAACGTTCAAACAATCGTAAAATAATATAAAAAAAGGGTTTTCCATATAGGTGGGGATATAGATGTTATTCATGTTTTTTTTCAACTCTCCATGCTCTGCCGTTATATGGACATGCAAAAATTTAAACATAAATCACAATCTAAATTATATAAATTTAAGAATAACAAGCTGAATAACAATAAATATTACAAAATTATTAAATAGGAAAATAATTTCAACCTTCTTATTTCTACGTTTAATCAACGTTTTCAATTATTTTTATGCTAAGGCTTTTCTTGCCAAAATGTATGGAATTCTCATACAATCTGACCAGTATTAATGTATGGCATATTTTAAGTGGGTTCCAAATATTTGTTTAACTGAAAATAATGCCAGCCGTTAAAAAAACAGACGCTTTTTTAAAGTTTTTAAACTTTAGTGCAGTTTTTCCTTTGTTACATAAAACCACTGGTATTTTTATAACCGACATACCTAACCACAGACAATAGAAAAACAAAATGGATTTTGTAAAACTAGGTTTTAATAAAAACAAACTGTGTTTATTTTGCAAGATACCTGGGCAAGTAAAACTTTAAAATGTACACAAGATTTTATGAATCAATTTTTCTAACTCTATTTTCTATCAAAACATACATAGATAGATACAACCGAATTCCAAGTAAAACAATAACTTCTTTTTCGGTGTTCCTGTTTTCTTTTCTTCGTTTTTTGACACCGAAACATTTTCCGAAATCGAAGTTATTTTTCACTTTGTGGTGTTTTTATTCTCGACATTCTCGAACAAAAATTCTTGCACAAACTAATTCAGAACATCACCCTGAGTTAAACCAGATATTTTTCATTTAAAGACGTAGGAATTTAATCTCAGCTAAAAAAATGTATGGGCACCTGCCATTGTTCTTTCTAAAGTCTTGAAAATTTGTTAAAAGCTTTCTATTTATGAGTACTACCTACAAAAAAATTATGAACTTCCAAATCAACGGCCCATAATGGAAATTTTAGCCTAAAAAACAATAAACAGACATGCTATTGCAGGAATCAGGGGAGATCATCAGTCATTTGATCATCAGTATATCTCCGAAGATCTTTATCAGATCTTCACCAATTTGGGAACATGTTGTTTTAAACAAAAAAATAATTTTCTAAATCGGTAAACAATTGACGGAGAAACCGGTGAATATATACAAAAAAAAAAACATAAAGTCGAACATAGAACCTCCTCCTTTTTGTTAACTCAGTTAAATACATTTCACTGTTGTTCATTCAATCAATCAATCAACCATTTATCTTTCACTCATGTATTCTGTTTTAATTTTTTTTATAATCTAGAATTAACAATCAACAAATTATTAATAGGTGGATAATGTTGCTAGTTGTAGAATAAGTATTATATTTAATTATATAGTATGTATAGCCATTGTTTCACCCAGTGTAATGTTTTCTTCATCTATACTTTCTGTAACTCATATGGTGTACATAATAAAGAGTATTCTATTCTATTCTATTCTATGGTATGGGTAGCTACAAAAACGAAAAACTAATTTGTAACAACCTGTTTTTACCACCTCATCTCAAAGTATTTTCACTAATACTCGTTGAAAAACCGGCCAAGTGCGTTCAGACTCGCGCACGAAGGGTTCCGTTCTTGGTAAATTGCGGTTTACGATTTATGACGTATTAAAAAAAAACTACTTACTAGATCTCGTTTAAACCAATTTTCGCTGGTAGTTTACATAGTAATGTACATCATATATTTTTTTTAGTTTTATCATTCTCTTATTTTAGAAGTTATAGGGGGGGGACACACATTTTACCACTTTGGCAGAGTCTCTCGCGCAAACTATTCAGTTTAGAAAAAAATGATATTAGAAACCTCAATATCATTTTTGAAGACCTATCCATAGATACCCCACACGTATGGGTCTGATGAAAAAAAATATTTTTAGTTTTAGTTTCAAGTATGGGAACCCCCAAAATTTATTGTTTTATTTTTATTTTAGAGTGAAAATCTTAATGCGGTTCACAGAATACATCTACTTACCAAGTTTCAACAGCATAGTTCTTATAGTTTCGGAATAAAGTGGCTGTGACATACGGACGGACAGACAGACAGACAGACAGACAGACAGACAGACATGACGAATCTATAAGGGTTCCGTTTTTTGCCATTTGGCTACGGAACCCTAAAAAGGGTCTTGTCAGACGGGCAGACAAAGAAGTGATCCTTTAAGTTTTCCTTTTTTAATTTGAAGGCACGGAATCCTAAAAATAACCTTTACAATATCAAGCTGAGTAGAAACTGTCACTACATTTATAATGGTCCCCATACACTAGAGCGAAGGCATTTTCATCGTCCATTGACACATCAAAGATTTAAAAGGCATTGAACATGTGCCAACATGGGACACCATTGTTGTTTTAAGCCATAAAATGTGACCTTCTAACGTCAAAATTCAGTGACAAATACTTTGTTATGCTTTTTTTTTATCATAGTTAACTTAAGGCGAATATATGCCTCAATATTAACGCAGTACTGGCCGCGCGCCCGCTCGGAGCCAGTATTTCAATTTTGAACCTACTTCAACACACACGTACAGTTTTGTTTGCAAAATATTCTTTGATTTACCTACGCTATTTAAGTTTTGAAGAAATTCTAGTCATACATTTTTCTGTGTAAAAATATTTTTAAACATCCAAGTCGTTTTTGAGGAGTATCGTGTTTCTAATTCTGTATTCTAAAGCATAACTGTTCGTTACACGAAAATACTATGTTTCACAAAAAATGTACCTACATTAATAATTTTTTTTCAAGCCTTTTAACCTAGCCGTTATTAAGGAGTATGCTTTAAAAAGTAACCGTTATATGGCACTAAAGCGGCGGAAGGCACTTAACGTGTTTTAATAACTTCTGATGACAAATGATGATAAATTATGTGAACAATATCTGCGTGACTTCACTTTTATATCATGAAAAATCAGAATTATGATTATATTGACAAAGCTAATGCTTATTTTATTGGAAGGATACTTTAAGTTGATAATATTCCTATTAAATAAATTACCATACCCACTGCCCATTGGTACACTTAACTTTATTAATGATTGTCTTGTAATTGTTTAAGTGGTGTACAATAAAGTATTTAATAAATAAATAAAAACCGTAATCCGCCATGTCATCCATGTATTCGAATTTTGAGTACTTTTCGTAATCATGAAAACATGCCGGTTTCCTCACGATGTTTTCCTTCACTATTTTTAAGAGCAGGGGTGATGAGATAATTTACACAAAGTAATGCCATATTACTGGGCCACCACTGCGTCCTTTTATCGCTTACTAATAAATAATATCGCGACGATAAAATAAAATATGGGTATCCTCAAAACTACTGACTCATGGTCACCCTTCGTTGCACGATTTAATTACTCCTGCTTCTAGCTTTAGATTTAAAACGGTGATTTTATATACCTGGTTTTGTATATCTTCAGTCTATTTATTCTGAAAGGGTTTTATTTTTATTGAACTAGCTTTTTGCAGCTCCTACTTGATAGTATAAATTTATTCTACGGGAAGGTGACTGACGCAATAAATGTTATCCAAATCTAGTCAGCATTTGATACGTGACACTTATTCTTCTATTATTTCATTTTACATTATTTATTTACACTTTATACACATCCTATTGTATCACAGTCAAATATGTATAAATTATATTTTTTTAATTTTTTATTTTATTTTGTTACCCACGTCCGTGTGTCGCTGCGGGGTGCCAACTGAAAACCAGCGCTGGATGTCTGACGCCCAGCAAATGCTGAGTTGGTAACCCTTTCGGTATGGGCACGTTCAGCGCAATTTGTCTTTGCATTTTTTTTTTTGTCTTTTACTCCATGTTTGTTGCTGTTGTGTTGTGCCTGTGTCGAATAAATATATTTCTATTCTATTCTATTCTATTCTATTCTATTCTATTCTATTCTATTCTATTCTATTCTATTCTATTCTATTCTATTCTATTCTATTCTATTCTATTCTATTCTATTCTATTCTATTCTATTCTATTCTATTCTATTCTATTCTATTCTGTTCTGTTCTATTCTATTCTATTCTATTCTATTCTATTCTATTCTATTCTATTCTATTCTATTCTATTCTATTCTATTCTATTCTATTCTATTCTATTCTATTCTATTCTATTCTATTCTATTCTATTCTATTCTATTCTATTCTATTCTATTCTATTATATTCTATTCTATTCTATTCTATTCTATTCTATTCTATTCTATTCTATTCTTTTCTATTCTATTCTATTCTATTCTATTCTATTCTATTCTATTCTATTCTATTCTATGCTATTCTATTCTATTCTATTCTATTCTATTCTATTCTATTCTATTCTATTCTATTCTATTCTATTCTATTCTATTCTATTCTATTCTATTCTATTCTATTCTATTCTATTCTATTCTATTCTATTCTATTCTATTCTATTCTATTCTATTCTATTCTATTCTATTCTATTCTATTCTATTCTATTCTATTCTATTCTATTCTATTCTATTCTATTCTATTCTATTCTATTCTATTCTATTCTATTCTATTCTATTCTATTCTATTCTATTCTATTCTATTCTATTCTATTCTATTCTATTCTATTCTATTCTATTCTATTCTATTCTATTCTATTCTATTCTATTCTATTCTATTCTATTCTATTCTATTCTATTCTACTCTATTCTATTCTATTCTATTATATTCTATTCTATACATACTTTCACATTTATAACATACTAGCTTCTGCCAGTGGCTTCGCTCGCGTGAAAATTGTTTTATTATCCCAAGGGAACAATGATACCGGGCATAAAAAGTAGCCTTTGTGCTATTCCAGACTATAATCTATCTCTGGGCCAAATTACATCCGGATCCGTCCAGCCATTTTAGTGTGATTGAGTAACAAACATACATGCACACACACATCCATCCATCCAAACTTTCACATTTGTATTATTACTAGCTTCTGCCAGCGGCTTCGCCCGCGTTTAAGTCGATATTTATCGAACGGGAACATTTTACCGGGATAAAAAGTAACCTATGTCTTATTCCAGACTATAATTTATCCCTGTGCCAAATTTCATCCAGATGCGTCCAGCCGTTTTAGCGTGAAGAAGGAACATACATACAAACACACACACACTCACAAACTTTCGCCTTTATAATATTAGTATGAGAGTATCATTAGTGTGATAATATAGTGTGATGTGATAAGTAAGACTAGCTGCCGCCCCTGGCTCCGCCCGCGTGGAATTAGTACTTCCCCCAATATCTTCAATAATTCTAGCCTATGTGTTATTCTGATGTATAAGCTTTAAACTTTTATCCAGATCCTACTAACCGTTCGTGATTTAGTAACAAGTAGTAGTTAAGGCTGTAAGATCTTCCCTTGTAAACTGTGTATTTTCTTGCAAATAAACAATTTGAATTTGAATTTTGAACAAACATCCAACCATCCAAGCTTCCGCATTTATAATTTTATCGAATAGGATACAAGTATGACTAACTGCCACCCGCGGTTCCGTCCGCTTGGAATTGGTATTTTTATCTTTATTAATTGTAACCTATTTTTTATTGTGCTGTATAAGCTATATTACTGTAAAATACACACACGGTACCTTCCACTTCACACACACACTTCACTTACTAACAAACAGTGTATGTTTGTTAGTAAGTGAAGTCCGACCCGTTTTTATTTTTTATAAGTGCCTTTTTTGTTGGTCTTTTCTTACAATGGTCCTACATGGCCTACGTTCTACATTTGTGTAAATCCCAATCTCGGCGAGGGGGGCCAGGAGTTCATAGCACAAGGTATCCTAGTTTGGAACACAATATGGAAACAAAATTGTACTTTGTGGGAGATAAAAATATTTATACATATTATTGTACTATATTAAATTTTCATGTATATCAGTTCTACCGTTATGTCGTGATTTAGTAACATCCATCCTTTATAAGGTTTATTATTAACACCTTAACTGCCAGATGCCCGACAAACAATACATTTTCTATTGTGTCTCGTTCTCTGGCAGCCAAACTGTTAAGTAGAAAATCGCTTCTCTTCGCGTTGGATTATCTGGTTCCCTTCATGATGTTTGAGCTGGGTGGTGCCGATTGATGTGTCATGTTCGTGAACGGGCGCCGTCCGTTGGGATTGGTCATAACTTACTGCTTCGGATGTTAATGTTTTTCTAGTACCTATTATATAACTGCACAGTACATGTGTAATACTTAGTTGTTTTTAATACTTTATACCAGTACGTAGTAAAGTATATAGTGCTATTCTGGGTGGATCGTCCTCTCATGTATGAATTGATTAATGTATGTACTTTTTTTTTTTGGGACAATCCCACCGCACTATTCCCAAACCACTGCAACTCCAGAATCAACAGTGGCGACCACCAGAAAAGCGCCGAGGCAATGAAGCTCGACGATGTCACGGAGAATGAATTTACTTGTCTTGGATCCCGCAACGAAATTAATCAGAAAAGAATAACGGAGGAGTAGGAAAAATGTAAATTTCCACTTCCCTCCATATCAAGCAGGAGACAGAACAAGGCCAATAGGCACAAAGGGTCATATACAACTGGGATAAGCCCAGTTGCCTAGCACCACGGGTAAAAAATTAGCATTAATACATATTAATGGGTCCTAACATTGTGAGCTGTTATATTTGGTTCCAATAATAGGTATGGCAAAAAAGCTTGAACGCACGGAAATTTTTTCTAGTTTCCACAAGGTCCGTATAGTAAACAACTCCTGATGCAGCCTGTACATTATTCAACATAATATTACGTTAATTCTGCCAAAGAATACACTCTCATAAGATATGATGTGCAGATTGTACATATTCGCAGTCAGATGTAGAACACTGACATAAAGGTGAGGCAACAAGCTTGAAAGAAAATAATTTACTTTTAAAGTTACCATGTCCCGTGAGAAATTGGGCAACACAGTGATCCACTTCCAGCCACGTGCTGGCCAGCCGCACGCGAACGGATGGAAAGAATTGGTGGAGGTGTCGGCCCTTGATGGAATTATCCCACCTACATTGCCATTCGGATAAAAGTTCCTCCCAGACGTCAATAGGTGGTTTAAATAATCTAGAGATTTTTTCACGGTCACTCCGCGTTAAAAAGTTCGCGTCCGCGGTCTCTCGTGCGGAATAGTACATTGCAGCACGTCGCTGCACTTCAAGGTCGACCGGAAGTACACCAGCAAGTATCGGTAAGGCCTCAGTACTAACCGTCCTGTACGCTTTGCATAAGAATATTAAAGCCAAACGCTGACTTTGAAGTAATTCACGTCGTACCGCCCCTATGGTGGCCCTATCAGCCCAAACAGGCGCCCCATAGCACATACAACCCAAGTAAGTAGCCCCATAAATAGTTTTTAAAGTTAAAAAAGACAGACCCCACGTAGATTTAGATATTCACGTTAAGGCATAGAATTTTTTTTTTGGTTTTTCACCGACTATTTTAATATGATCTATAAATGCAAAATTCCTCTCTAACACTACACCAAGATAGCACACGGACTGCTTTCTTTTTACAGGAACGTCATTAAATTTAATAGTAGGACACGATTTAAGATTACCCTTCAAAATGAGTTGATAAGTTTTGTGCGAAGCAAAGATCAGACGGTTTCGATCGCCCCACTGAGATATTAATCGTAGGCAAGTGTCAGCCAAGTTCTCGAGTCCAGCTCGAGTACTTGATTGAATAAGCAGAAGACCGTCGTCCGCGTAACCGGTTAATGAACAGCCGCTAGGAAGCGGAATCGCGAGGAAATCATCAAAGCCTAAATTCCATAAAGGTGGACAGTAACCGAACCCTGAGGACATCCATTCGCGGAACCATTTAAAAAGTAAGAGTAAACTAGATTATATAATATTTCTGTAGCAGCCCCGAGTTTTCATTTTAAGAAATAGCATTGGCCACCATGCGTTATCAAAAGCCCCAGAAATATCTAGAAAAATCCCAATTACGTACTTATGTGCAGATGTATTAACTATTTTCCTAACAGTAAGGGCCTCGTCTACGGTAGATTTTCCAGTAGTGAAACCGAATTGATTGTTATGAAATTTTGGTCCGTCCGGTAGCAAACGTGGAACGATAAGGCGCTCCAGGAGTTTTCCCAAAGATGGAAGTAATGTTATGAACGTATGTACGAATATATGACGAATGTATGTACTTATGTAAATATTGTAAAACACTTGTTTTTTTAAAAGAGTAGGAATGGAGTTTCTTGTGCGTTCTTCTTCATGATAAATGATAATGATAAATGATAATGATAAATGATAATGATAAATGATAATGATAAATGATAATGATAAATGATAATGATAAATGATAATGATAAATGATAATGATAAATGATAATGATAAATGATAATGATAAATGATAATGATAAATGATAATGATAAATGATAATGATAAATGATAATGATAAATGATAATGCTAAATGATAATGATAAATGATAATGATAAATGATAATGATAAATGATAATGATAAATGATAATGATAAATGATAATAATAAATGATAAATGATAATGATAAATGATAATGATAAATGATAATGATAAATGATAATGATAAATGATAATAATAAATGATAAATGATAATGATAAATGATAATGATAAATGATAATGATAATGATAAATGATAAATGATAATGATAATGATAAATGATAATGATAATGATAAATGATAAATGATAATGATAAATGATAATGATAAATGATAAATGATAAATGATAAATGATTTTATTTCTGTAAGTTGGTTTGTACAAACACTTTTACATGTCGATCATATTTTTTAAAACTAGATGAGGTCGGCGTTTCCTATCTGACTACTCTGAGAAGAAAGGCCGAAACAAACTCAGAGGTCACAGTCTCTTTTAAAGTCTTGACAAAAACTTGGTTATATCATGTGAAGACCATGTAGACATATGTCTGAAATGGTCTTTTGAGGAAAGAACCAGCCAGATTGTGTGGACCTGTCCAGTCAGTGCACGCATTTGTCAATAACCGAGCAGCTCAACTCAGAATTTACGGAGCTCAACGATTCGACGAACAATACCAAAGAAAGGACATTCGGGTAGGCCGCATAAACTACTCAAACTGCCAGACCATGAGTAAAAACTAACTAAGTTATAATAAAAAACAAAAATCCACATAGTCTTCACATTCACAATAATAAAAATAAAATAATATAATACTTTAAAAAGTAAATATTCTTGTCATTGCAAGAAAACAAAAAAAAATATCAAAATTAAAAACAAAATTCACGGCGCAAAATATAAAAAATCTAAATTAATTGGAGCAGCTCAATCCCAAGCCTTTTTGTCCTCAACGTAATCTTTAATAGTATAAAACGCTTTCTGACACAACTTACGTTTAATGAATGATTTGAATTTATTAAGACTTAGATCTTGTACGTGGCTTGGAAGCTTATTATAAAAGCGTACACATTGACATCTAAACGAGCCACCTATCTTCTTGAGCCTTGTTGTAGGTACTACAAATTTGTGTTTGTTCCTAGTATTTATGTTATGGATATCACTGTATTTTTTAAACAATTTTATATTTTTATGAGCATATAAAAGATTTTCATAAATATACTGAGAGGGCACAGTCATTACATTAATCTCCTTAAATTTCTCTCTGAGAGAGTGCCTCGGGCTTAATTTATATATTGATCGAACAGCTCTTTTCTGCAAAACAAAGATATTCTGGATGTCGGCGGCATTTCCCCACAACAGAATACCGTACGACATTACACTATGAAAATAGCTAAAGTATACTAAACGGGCTGTCTCTATGTCAGTTAAATTACGAATTTTTCTAACAGCATATGCTGCGGAGCTTAGCTTCTTTGACAATTTATCTATATGTGGGCCCCACTGAAGCTTAGCATCCAAAGTTAAGCCTAAAAATACTGTGCTATTCTCAGGATTCAATTCTTCGCCCTTTATCAACACATCAGTTTTCACCTGCCTAACGTGAGGTAGGGTAAACTTAATGCATTTGGTTTTTTTTTCATTAAGGAGTAAATTGTTAACATTGAACCAGTGAACTACTTTTGAGATCGCGCTATTTACTTCGTCAGTAACCAGCTGCTGCCGTTTAAGTTTAAACAAAAGTGAAGTATCATCTGCAAACAACACTATGTCGTGGTTATCCTTTATGAGGTAAGGCAAGTCATTAATATAAATAAGAAACAAGAAAGGACCAAGAATCGAGCCCTGCGGGACTCCCATTTTTACTATAGATCCGGGTGATCTTTTTCCATTAACGTCAACAGACTGAATCCTATTACTCAAGTAAGAAGTAAGAAGATCCAGAGCGCTGTTCCGGATCCCGTAGTGGCGGAGTTTCCTGATTAGCGTTTCATGAAGAACACAATCAAATGCCTTGGACAAATCACAAAAGATTCCCAGGGCATCGCATTTATCTTCCCATGCATTATAAATATGTCCTAAAAGCTCAACACCGGCATCAGTAGTTGAACGACCCCTTGTAAAACCGAACTGTTTGCTATGTAATAATTTATGCTTATTAAAAAATCTTTGCAATTGCTCTAAAATTAGTTTCTCAAATATCTTACTAAAAGTAGGTAGTACTGAAATAGGTCTATAATTTGTTGGGTCTGATGTACTACCTGATTTAAACAAAGGTATTATTTTACTATTCTTCATTAGGTCAGGAAACTCCCCACAGTCGATACAATTATTAAAGATAATAGCTAAACTAGGTGCGACAACATCAATAATAGACTTAGCAACTTCTACAGAATGACCCCACAGATCTGCAGTCTTTTTAACATTTAAAGTGTGAAAGGTTTTAATTATGTCTCTACAAGTAATATGTTCAAAAAGAAATTCCGTATCGCAGACATTAACATTTTCTTTTAGCAAAGACTCAGCAACAGAAGGTGATGAGTTTAGGGATTTAGTAGTTGAAATGGGAATATCCGAAAAGAAATTTTCAAAGGCCACTGCGACTTGTGAGTCAGATTTTATGATGTTGTCATTAATAGACAGGCTGTAGTCAGTATTTCGGTTACCAGATCTTCCCGTTTCACTACTAATAATATTCCAAGTCGTTTTAATAACATTACTACTGTTTTTAATCTTCGAACTCAAATAATGCGACTTGGCCAAACTACAAACTTTTTTAAATAATTTTGAATAATTTCTAACATATAAATTAAATTCAGCAGTGTTTACATAAGGCCTTTCACTGTACAGCTCATAAAGCCGTGTTCTACTTTTATGAATACCAATGGTCGCCCAATCACCGAATGATGCGTTACTATTAACGGAGATATTCTTGGGAATAAAGGTCGAATTAAATTGTTTGCAGTATATACTAAAAAAATCATCATAATATAGGTGATTAGGATCAGCATGAATTGACAAAATTGGTAATTTATTAATGAGTTTAGCCTTAAAAGCTGCCAAACGACTTACAGTTTTGGGGTTAACAGTGATATCCTTTTTAGCCACTTTGTTGTTTAGGTTTTGTATAGTAATCCTCTGCCCACAATTATCAGAATCTAGTAAATTTATAATTTCTTTGTGGACAGGTATAACATTAGTATAAATATTATCTAAGCATGTGGCACTAGTAGGGGTTATTCTTGTGGGCTCCAAAAATAGGTTTACAAGATTGTAGGACTGAAACAGACTTATTATTTTACTACAAGAACCTGAGTTTTCTAATAAATTAACATTAAAATCACCACAAGTGATTATGGATTTATTTGAGTTACAAATCTTGTGTAACACTTCATCCATTACCTTTTCAAAGCAGTCATACAATCCTGAAGGGGGTCTGTATACACTTAATACAATAAACTGCTCCAATTCTATACAAGCTATTTCAACTGTCCGCTCAACAGATAGGCTCACAATATCCTTACGGTCCTTAAATTTAAGCTGGTTACTTACTAAAATCAAAGAGCCACCATGTATAGCATTAACTCTGCTAAATGAACTACCAACCTGGTGATTATTAAAATTGAACAAAAACTGGTGGCTTTTAAGCCAATGTTCTGTTATACAAAGAATATCAATGCTATTAAAATTCATAAATAAATCTACTTCTAAATCTTTGTTCAAAAATCCTTGAATATTTTGATGCACCAGGTTAATACTATTTACTGATTTTAAACTTTTATTTGATTTTTTTTTGCAATTTTCGTTATGTACAGTTTTGCAAGAGGTTGTCCCTATTGTCTTAATTTGTAATTTAAATTACTATCAATATCAATTTCTGATACCAAATTATTGGCTGAATTATAAAACACTTCTTGGCATTGCTCAATAGAAGCAAGTTGTTTAGCCAAATTCTTGGCTGTAATAGAAAAATAATATGATAGCGACACAGCTATCTGTCGTTTACAATACTTTGAAAGAAAGTACCTATCCATGAAAAATCTATCTTTTGTTAAATAAAAGTGATTACCAACATAATTGTTAGTGTCAATTAAATGGAATAAATTACTACTATATCTTAAATTATGTAATGTCCTATTCAATTCAAATCTAAGATTGTTTTCTTCCTGTGGCAAACTTTGGCTGTATGGGAAAGTGAACATCACAATTTGTTTTAAACTAAGGTCGCACAAAGATCTATAATGTTGGAGTAATTCTCCTTTGTTCACATTACCCCTATTACCAATAAATATTAATAATGTAGTATCCTGGTTAAAATTACATTTAATAACTTTTTTCATTATGTCAAATAAAGAACAACCAGGCATACAGTAGTTCATAATTGAGTGTCCTGGATATTTATTTGTCAACAAATGGCCTAGATCCTTTCCAATTTCATCACAAAATAATACTATTTCTGTATTTACATTATTTTTAGGCAAACAGTTAGTAATTTCTAATGGCAAACTGGCACTAGACTGCGGTATGGTGGCATCACATATTGTCAATGAATGGTCCGGCGTGGGTTCAACAGATGGTAGTTGACACTGATCACATTTGTTGGTTTGTGAGCTCACCAGCTCATTCATTGCCAATACATATTCCCTCATTTGGTTTTCAGAGGCTGTATACTTGATGGTCATAGAACTAAGTTTCTCCTGTAGTAGGTCAAGTTCATACCGCAAGTCTTCTGTGTCAGTTTGGTGTTTCCTATTACTTTTTTCTAAGTTATATGAATACATATCTAATTGTTTAAGTAGATGCAATCTTTCTCTATTAAGTTTTACATTTTTGATGAAGAACCTTTGTTTTTTGACCATTTTCTTGGTTTTAACTATGTATTTGTTAATTTTAATGTACTTTTTAATTTTATTTTTACTAGTAACTACCCTCAATGATTTAATTGATTTTGAATCATCATGACCTGTTAAATCTATTGTGTAAGAGGGGTTTATTGCAGTAACCATTGATGGGGCAACAGGCACCAATTCATTGAATAGACTTTGATTCAACGAGGCAGTGATGTTTAAATTTGTAGTTTCTAGTTGTTCAATCTGACTTTGAGCCTCATGTAGCTGCTGTTGTAATAAAAAAAATGTGACTAAGAGCTTGTTCATACTCATTGCTACACTGGCTGAACCCGTCCACAACAACTTGGAGCCTGTCCCGGGCTGCTATGGCATCAGTGTGTTGAGTATATAACTGAGCCATTTCCGTTTTCAGTTTGCTATTCCTGTCAAGGACACTAAGGAACTCTATTTCGTTCTCATCCTTTTCCCTAATCAGTTGGTCACAGAGCTCCTTAGACGCTTTTAATTCGCTCAAAGCCTGACTGAGTTTGGACTCTTCTAGGCGAGCCCGCGCGCTGCGAGTCATAATCATGATTAAAGAGAAGAGAAAAGAGGTTGGAAAAGAGTAGTTGATTGAGTAACAGATGATTAGTTGAACGGAAAATGAAATTTAGATAGTAAAGAAAGAAGTTCTGTCACCAAACTAATTAAGGTTATGTTTACGTTTTATAGGTCACCGACATCAACTTGTAACCGTAATAAAAGTGATCCAATGAATCTTAGGCAAAATATTAGAACGTAAGCAATTCAATATCAAGTAAAATATATAGTATTGTACCTGATACCGCGACGAAAAAATACAACATTCACTAATTGCTTGAGCCGTTAACTGTCAACGAAACACAATGAAAAATTTTTACACTTATTTTGCACTTGGACACAAGCTACTTTTCCGAATGAACACTTTGGCTTAATTATAATGTAAACCCTAGCCAACTTAGGTACATACTCCCATCCCCCCACATCCCCCATCGCTTATTCCCGTCATATTTTAATACCTTGTATATTTATTATACCTTGCTGAAAGCGGTGTTCCAAAACTTAAAGTAGGCACCTACTTACCGAAAACATCAATTTCTAATTAGTCGACTTAAAGCAGCACTTACTTGATAACAATTTGTACTTTGGCTGGCTTTATGATACTTTGAAGTAAGAATCAGGTCTATGATTTGATTGTTTTTGAATTTGGAATTATGTAGATATCTAAAGTGCTTGGCAGATCCTAGTGCCTACATATAAATCGTCGTATTAAAAATAGGTTCCTTATAAAGATTTCTGTCTGAGCGTGACAAAGTGTAGAATACAATACGACCCATGTAGGTATGCCTTGATTTTGGTTTTCAAAAAACGAAGTAAAAAATATTAAATTATAGTGATTAGAAATTTTACCCTAGTTTGACATAGTATAACCCCTACTATCAGGCCGTTTTGACCCCATGAATGTCCTCAAGGGAAAATTCCTTTCCAATCCAATCCAATCCATTACCAATCACTTTAAATAATAGAGCATGTAAGTAACACATATATATAGAAAAACCCTGCCCTAATTAAAACCAAATTGATGAAGCTAAGAACCGATAATATCTGAAAAGAAATTAATTTCGAATCCAAGACGATTAAAACAAAACGCGATCGTATTTTTCCGTGATCAAAATTCAACTTTATGATTACTATTATAACTTCTATTTTTATTTCTCGTCTATTAAATATCACCTCTTTACATACACATACACATGTTGATTTGATTTCAACACTCAACGCTGTCGGATCCAATTAAGCCAGCTTTTGTTAACGTTAGACATACCAACGATATGTACCGTTGATTTTGAATTGTAAGGTTTTTGACATGACAGCGAACGCGCTTCAATTACTGAATATCATGAATCGAATAATTAATATTTGGCGTGATATTGATATTTTAAACAGAACAGTAGGTAATTTGAACTCTGTTTTTACCCGACTGCCGACGGTGGATAATTTGTTTTTAAGTCTATGCATGTATTTTTGTGATTTTTTCATTTTTACCTAATTCGAAAAAAAAATGTTAACTAAAAAGTTATAAATAAAATAATAATTCAAAAAATCTAAAAACCCGATTGCTTAAGAAGCGAACTAAAAAGGTCGATGATCTGTGTGTTTGGTGTATCTGTCTGTTGCATCATAGCACCTAAACGGATGAACCGATTTTGATTTAGCTAGTTTTTTTTTTGTTTAAAGGTTATCGACAGTGTTCAATTTTAGCTATGTTTGATGAAAATCGGTTCAGCCGTTCAAAAGTTATAGCAGGCGTTTTACTGTTTGAATCGGGGTATTTTTGCAAGATATCGTGTCATAATTATGTGACTGATAGATTGTTGATCGAAGCGAGTCTACTACTAGATAAATTATGTAGTTTAAAACGCATGAAATAAAATAAATTGTCAGGGGTTGTTGAAATTTTATTTTTTTTACTTATATATGGCTTTTTAGGGTTCCGTACCCAAAGGGTAAAAACGGGACCCTATTACTGAGACTCCGCGGTCCGTCTGTCTGTCTGTCTGTCTGTCTGTCACCAGGCTGTATCTCATGAACCGTGATAGCTAGACAGTTGAAATTTTCACAGATGATGTATTTCTGTTGCCGCTATAACAACAAATACTAAAAACAGAATAAAATAAATATTTGAGTGGGGCTCCCATACAACAAACGTGATTTTTGTGCCGCTTTTTGTGATAATGGTACGGAACCCTTCGTGCGCGAGTCGGACTCGCACTTGGCCGGTTTTTTTTTATTTTGCTTTGTGAAATGCTCATGCATACTGCGCTACCACGGGGAGATAGCGCAGTTATGTGGGACTCCAAACCACTCCACGGTGTCCTAATGTGCCGCTTATGGCTGGAACATGGGCACGCATTTGCACCCACCGCGAACCCGACGCGATTGTCTGTCCCCAGACCCTCCTTTGGAGTATGCCCCCCATCACCGGCGCACCAGAACACATTATACGTCGTGACCACCCCAGACACCAAACCAGTACATGGGTGCCAGACGACCCCGTGTAGTTGCGACGTCGCCTCTGTTACTAAGCGGCACCGCAACCTACTTGTTGGCCACTACATCGTCGGTTTAATCGGCAAAATCCGTGACGAGCGGCCCCTCCTCGGGTTCCTCTTCACTTCACCGTGGGTGACCAAGTGACTGCTACTGACCCCCCCGCCCCGACAATGCGGGAACCCACCGGTGGGGTGTTTATGGGTACCTCCAGTATATTGCTGGTCTAGCTTACCTAACATTTTACCTAATTTCCTTTTATGGCTAACTTTTAGATTTTATGGGCCCAAATATTCAACCTCATTACAGAAGAGCCCATAACATACAATATTACATGTTATGGGCCTAATTTACGTCTATAAAATTAATACAACATAGAATTTTGGTAAGAAATTTGCAGAGCCATAATTTTGGGCAATAGTTTGGCTATAAAATTGGCATTGCCGGCAATTCTGTCAGCTGTTAGACTGCCTATAGTTTAGTATAATGTTAGGTATGCTAAATTAATTTGAACTATTCTGGCTTAGTTTTGATCTTCTATACTATGAACAAGGGTAGTGAATTAAATGCCTAGAATAGCTATGGTTCTATATTGGAATAGTTTTGTGAGAAGATTTAATATGAAAAGCTTTTGTAGCAATATATATGGACTATTCGTCGTTTTGCCACACGTTTAAGGCTCAAGACAGACGCATTTTAACTGCACTTCGACTGTAAATTAGCAGTTTGAATGCAGTTAGTACGACTGCAATCGATTGGCGTGCAGTTGTCGTTGGAACTGCACACTGACTGCAATCGGAATGCACGGTGGTTAGCAGTTCTATTCCAGTCTAGAGCCTTAGTCGTTTAAGTGACTGCCGAATGGTGTCACTTGATTAGTTACCCGTACTAAGTAGCGACGTAAATTCATTTCATATTAGATCAAAATCATCAGCTAAAACTCCTAAGCATATAAGTCCTGGGCTGGCTCTATTAACTTTACCGTCTTTATGCCATGAACAAGATGAGACAATTACTTCTGGGTACTACTGTATTCTAACCTATAATCTATTTAGCATCCTCATCAAAGCTATCTAGCATAGATACGCATCTAATCGTCTATTCATAGATCTGCATAGATTATAACAGCAACTATGATTCGCGTTACGGCATTGGTGTGCCCTCAACGTGATAGCTGTGTCCACGTAACTCAACGAGTGTCCGCCATTGCTCCAGCCACGTGACCGATCACAGATTTATCTTGTATTTCTATATAAATATTGTAAGGGCAATGTCAGGAATACTCGTGAGGTGATCTTGGAGAAATAAGGATGTTTTATTTACAGAAGTTGTACACGTAACACTTTCGTTGATCTATTATACTTATTTGTTAATAGCGATTTTAAGAAACAGCGGTCTAAGAGTTATTGTTATGTATGAATTAAAACATATTATTTCTTGATAGCAGTATTATAATGAATGACATATATCCAGTCAACAACGGTAACCAAGTAACATGAATTTAGTCTATGACACTCCTCCGCCGTGATTTCCAGGAATCAGAGGCGCCGGGAGCAGCTGGTCGAGGTGGCGCATCCATGTGTGTCCGCTGTCGATCTCTATCTCATAGTGGAGGTTTCCCAGTCGGCGGGTCACTGTACCAAACGCCCACTTACTTCCTGATACAGAGTAATTGCGAGCTTGCACTCTGCTTCCGACTGCAAACTCTCTCACTCCTTCTCTTCTGCCCCTATGTAGTGCTTTTGGTGGCGTTCTAATCTTTGCTTCCAATCTCGTCCTTACCTCTCTTCCGAACATGAGCATATAGGGCGAGTCGCCTGAAATGATTGGTGTTGCCCGGAGGAGACTTCTGACTTTACGAACCTTGTGCAATATCCCACCACTCTCCCCCTCTAATTTGTGCAGTGATTTCTTAACCGTCTGAACAAATCTTTCAGCTTGTCCATTAGTTGCGGGATGGTAAGGTGCGATCGTTTTGTGAACAATACCATTGCTATTTAAGAACGTCTGGAATTCTTGAGAGACAAATTGTCTTCCATTATCCGACACCAGCGTGTAGGGTAATCCAAAGGTGTCAAATAAATCGTCTAGTTTCTGAATACAGAATGCGCTCGTCGTATTTTTTGTAGGGATTATTTCTACCCATTTGGAAAAAGCATCTACGACAATTAGAAGTTGATAGCCCGATATCGGACCTGCAAAATCGATGTGTATTCTTTGCCACGGGCCAGTAGGGTCTTCCCAGTGATGCAGCGGGGCTTTTGGGGGTTCATTCTGGTATAATCGACAGGTTCTGCACGATTTTACTTTGTTTTCGATATCTTTATCAATGTTCTTCCAGTATACGAAACTCCGCGCAAGAAGTTTCATTTTCATGATCCCGATATGTCCTGCGTGAAGTTCATCTAAGATGCGTGGGCGTAGTTTATGTGGAATTATAACTCTCATTCCTTTTAGGATGCAGTCATTCTGAAGAGTTAGTTCATTATCTTTATATCTGGACTCCCTAAGTGTAGTGCCTGATTGGAGTGTTTCAAGTAATTTCTGTAATTCTGGGTCTTCTCTTGTTTCTTCTGCAATTATTTTTGGCGAAATATTTAATGCGTTTATCTGATTCATCTGGAATATGTAATGCTGGTCATATTTATTCTCATTAATCTTCTCAACGGGAAAACGTGAAAGGTAGTCGGCGTTGGAGTGCTTTGAAGAACTTCTATATTCGATAAGGTAGTCAAATCCTGATAGAAAATGTGCGTAGTGGAATAGCCTCATGGTACTCAAGGCTGGTAAGGTTTGGTGCGGGTGAAAGATTGATGTAAGAGGTTTATGGTCTGTGATTAGGGTAAATTTCCGGCCGTAACAATAGTGGAAAAATTTCTTTAAACCCCAGAAAATTGCTGTCGCCTCTTTATCGATTTGACTGTAATTCCTTTCGCTGCTGGTCAGGGATCTAGAAGCAAATGCTATTGGTCTTTCTGAGCCATCAGGTAGTTTGTGACTTAGGACGGCACCAAGTCCTGTGGGAGACGCGTCTGTGGCCAGTATAAGTGGTTTATTCTGATCGAAGTGTATTAGAATTCTTTCGCTTAGTATTTCTTTTTTTATGTTCTTCAGGCTGTCTTCACATTTTGTAGACCATGTAAATTTTGCTCCTTTCTTCAAGAGTTCATTTAAAGGGGCAGTGATGGATGCTAGATTGGGTATGAATTTGTTGTAATAATTTGCCATGCCTAGTAACGTTCTTAGTTCATTTACATTAGTTGGGCGTTGTGCATTTAAAATTGCTTTTATCTTGTCCTGATTTTTATGTAAACCCTCTTTGTCAATCGTGTGTCCCAAGTAATTGATACTTCTTTTGAAGAATTGGCACTTTTCTTTATTAACACGAAGGTTGCTTTTTTGAAGTTTAAGCAAAACTTGTTTTAATCTGTATAATAATTGTTTTTCTGTCGATCCTTGAATTATTATATCATCGAAGAAGCACTTGACACCTTCAAGGCCCATTAGTAATTGGTCCATGTATTTTTGCCAGAGACTTGGGGCTACTTTGACTCCAAACATGAGTCGGTTCACTTTAAAAGTACCTTTGTGTGTACTCAAAGTTTGCAGTAGGGCGCTTTCTTCATCCATCACCATGTTCAGGTAGGCTTGCGTGATGTCTAAGGTGCAAAAAAGTTGACCACCGTTCATTTCAGCTAGAATTTCTTCAATTATTGGTATTGGATATTGTTCGTCTTCTATCATTTTGTTTAAGGTAATTTTGTAGTCGGCGCACAGTCTGATGCTTCCGTTTAGTTTTACTATTGGAACGACGGGAGTGCCCCAATCGGAGTGATCAATCTTTGTAATAATGCCCAGTTTTTCAAGTCGGTCGATTTCTTCATCTACTTTAGATCGTAGCGCATATGGAATACGCCGAGGTTTAATAAAGATTGGTTGCGCATTATCTTTAAGAGTCAGGTGGCCTCGAACGTTTGGAATTTCACCTAGGTTTGTAGTGAAGACGGTGGGTTCGAACTCTTTAAGCAATTGTTCAAGATTTTGTGTCTTCTTGCATGTGTCAACCAAATTTATTTCGGCTAGTTTAACGTTAAACTCCTTCATCCAACTTCTTCCTTTATCCAACTTCTACCCAAGATAGGTTTCACGTCTTTGTTAATCACGTATAGTTTTCCATAAAATAGTTGGTTTTTATATTTGCATCGAACAAACGTGACACCGATGGGCTTAAAAACTTCGCCTGTATAAGTTCTTAGTTTGATACTCGTGTGAAATAGTCTTTTGTGAATGTTAAGCTTCGTAAAATCCATTAATGAGATGGTAGAGAGTGTTGCACCCGTATCAAATTCCATTCTTATTTTCTTTCCTTCAATTTCTATAGTTATAATGTATTTGTCTGAGATTTCACTCTTTACGAAATTGATTTCTGCGATGCTGTCAGTACTGGCGCTGCTTGCAGAGTCGTCATTCAGCAAGTTTGTTTCATTGCGTTTGTTTCCTTGAAGACAGACTCGCGCTAGGTGTCCTTCCTTTTGACACTTTCGGCATGTACTTTTAATGGCCCCACATTCATTTGCTTTGTGGTCGTCTTTACCACAGCGATAGCATTTTCCTTTAAGGTCTCTTATAGAAGACGGTCTTTTAATTAAACGTGCTTTATTCGGTGCGTGTTGAAAATCATTATGTACTTTTGAAACCATATTGATCGTGTCCAATGGTGGTGGATGAATGGATGTAGATATGGTCGAATTTTCATTTTTTCCCATTTCCATAGATGTGGCCGTGCGAACTAATTCTGAAAATGGTGCTGTTTGTTTTGCTTGTAGAATTTTGGTGCGAACTTCCATCTTTTAACCCTCGTATAAATTGTAACGATAAAAATGAATCGAGATTGGGTTTGAGACAATTTGAGCACTTAAAATCACATTTTGATGACAGTCTTTTTAGTTCTGACGCGTAAAGAGTAATCGATTCATCCGCTTGTTGTAGTCTTGATATGAAGGAGTGCTGTGACGCCCATATGCTAGGTTTTGGATCGATGAAATTGTCCAAGATATCAGTAAGTTCTTCATAGGTCTTCTTGATTGGGTCGTCTGGTGAACACAGGTCGTAAATTCTTTCATGAATGTCAGGTGGTAAAGTGGACAGCAGGGTGTAGACCTTCGTGGTGGGATCCGTAATATTGTTGAGCATCATGTAAACAGACAGTCTTTTTATAAAGTTTTTAAACGATTCGTTTGCTTGAAACGGTTGGAAATTGAGTCTGGGATGTACGTCTCGATTAATGCTCGAGAATTCGTGCGCATGTTGTGTGGAAGGTACGCTAGGCAACGGCTCAGGACGTTTGAAAGTGTTCATTAGTAGAATCATTTTGGTACGTAAATTTGTATAAAGTTCATCCACTTCGTACCTGTAATCGGTTTCGGATTCGAGGTATTCGTCTTCGGACTCCTGTTCTATCTGTAATTGTATGTTTTGCAGTCCTTGGTAAGTATTTTGAAGTGTCAGTAATCGTGTTTCTATTTCTTCAAGAGTATATACATTTTCTTCTGCTTGAAAAGCGTTATTAGTTTTCGTTAGCACACCGCGTAGGATGGCTCGCGAACGTTTTGCTTTCTTTACATCGAACGGCATCGTCGCCAGATGTTATGTATGAATTAAAACATATTATTTCTTGATATCAGTATTATAATGAATGACATATATCCAGTCAACAACGGTAACCAAGTAACATGAATTTAGTCTATGACACTTATGAAATTAGTACTTGAAAAAAGTACATTTCAATTATCTTGCCCAATAATTATAACTTTTTTGACATACTTATAAACAAAAACTACCCCTTAGTAAGTAATCTTAAACACGAAATCTCATTTCAAACAAAGTGGCGACAATCTTACAAACTACAAAGCAACAACATTTTTTTAAACAAAACCTAATTAAAAGCAAAAATACGCTATTAAAAGCAGAACTAAAGCATGAGTCAGTCATAAACTGGTAGAAACAGCAAGTTATTACAAAATACGATAATATTATTAAGGCTGTGTATTCGGCATGATTTTATACAGTGGCGGGCAGTAGATAAAATTTAATTAACCGCAAGTGCAGTGGTAGCCTCACGGACCTGTCTGGTGGGACGTGGACTTTAGACGGTCTGAGTTAGGAGAGAAAGCGAGGTGATCTTGGGGTATTTAAGTCAAGAGTGAATAGGTTCCTTCTAGGCAAGCTTGCTTCCCCGTTGACAACATCATCGCTTACCATCAGATGAAGTAGTGAATATTACCCCTAATTAATCGGCGAGCAGTCTCCGACAGCACTACATTATTTAAAATTTTCAATAATTCTATCAATAACTCCGATATTCTATCCAAATTTTATTTTAACGTTCCTGGAAGGTCAAATCGATGGTACGCACCGTTGCGTGTTCCATCTGCTTCTACGAACTACAGGCAAAATTCATTTATAGTGCGTGCAAGTAGAAACTTTAATGACATTTGTAAGCGGCATGATTTTGATCCTTTCATAACGGATGTGTCCTCGGCCAAAAAGTGCCTGAGCCTTGGTTTTTTTAATTAGGATTTTCTATGTTCAGGTTTTTATCATTGTATGGTATATGAAATGTTAATTTACTTTGAGCTTGAATGCTATACTGCTTTGTTTTTTTTGGTAGCTATATTGTGTTGTTCACACTCTTTCTTTTTTTAATCTATTTTTAGAAGTGATGACTTTTAATTGGCTGTCAGTCTCACGTACTAATTTATATTCTGTTTGTTTTAGCTGTAAGTCGTCCATGATTGAAAATAAATAAATAAAAAGTATATAATGTATGTGTGTGTGCGTAGTATTTAATGTGGCAGTGCTGACAGTCTTTTCGGCACTTCTGCCATCAAAAGCGTTGCGGCCGGTCGACAGCGCATGGGATTGGAGGTAGCGGGGCGATAATACAAAATAAACTACGTTATGTGCTACAAAGATCTTTTTGCGATTGAAGGACATTGTCAAGAACGTTGTTGGTAGACATTTATGAAATAATCCTTGGATATTGTATTAAAATTTTGGCAAAATTATCCGCGAACTACCATTTCTTAAATGACTTGCTTATGCCAGCGTGAAGTGTTATCTTATCCCAAGGCGACATTATACCGAGATGAAAAGTAGCCTATGTGCTATTCCAGTCTTCAATCTATCTCTGCGACAAATTTCATCCAGATCCTTTCAGCCGTTTTGGCGTGATTGATTAACAAACATACATCCATCCAATCTTTCGCATTTATAATATTAGTGAGATACGTGGGATAACATATAGGTTTCATAAATAAATGAGGACTGATACATTGGACGGGCAGTGGATAGAATTTTAAATTAACCACTGTGCAGTGGTAGCCTCACGGAGCTGTCTGTTAGGACGTGGAACATCGACGGCGCGAGGCATTGGAGGTAACGGTAAGATTTGACAATGGAAACCACGTGGAGTGCTTTTGGCGCTTGATCGGCTTTAACAGAGAAGCGCTGGTGGTAAACATTTGTAAAATTGTAAGTGGAAATAATATTGAAAAGAAAAAACTGGTTAAGTGCGAGTCGGACTGGCGCACGAATTGTTTCGTATCACTATCGCAAAAAACGACAAAAATAGTATATTATGCAACTAGTGAATAAAAGACGGATTTAAAGCGAGGGCCATAGATGAATCAAGAGCAAGTGAAGGATTCTAACGACTGAATCACGACCGTAGGGAGTGATTCATGATGATTGAATCACGAGCATAGCGAGTGATTCAAGTGTTAGAATCATGAGCGACGCGAGTGATTCATGGCCCTCGATATAAATCCGTTTTATTCAAGAGTTGCATACTATATTTTATACCATGACTTCGAGAAAAAGAAAGTTTTAAGCTAAAAGCACAAGGAATATTACGAGTAATAAATAAATAAATAGTTTATTACCTTCACAATTTACATAAAATGTGAAACCCTGACTCCTGAGCTAGGTAACACCTGTGTTTCAGGGGCCAGTGACCACCTCCGTTACGTTACATAATTATAATTAATTAAATACCATTGCAATTAATATTAGAATTAAAATCCAAACAAGTATTCAATAAATATCTTAGACTAAAATCAAAATCATTATTAAAATCCTAAATAACAAACTCAAAATTAAAATCGAAGAATGAGTTTGTGTATCGAGTATTTTTTGTGCAAGGAGGCGCAAGGAGGTTATATAGCATTGAGATGGACGTCTAATACATTGGTGTGTTCCAAATTCAAACACCAAAACAGTGATTAAAAGTGCTTTTTATGCACTGTTTTCAGTGAATAAAACAAGCTTTTTAGAGGGGGAATGGTATAAATTACGTTTGTTGAATGGGAGCCCCACTTAAATATTTATTTTAATCTGTTTTTAGTATTTGTTGTTACAGCAGCAATAGAAAAACATCATCTGTGAAAATTGCAACTGTCTAGCTATCACGGTTCATGAGATATAGCCTGGTGACTGACGGACAGACAGACAGACATAGAGACGGATCGTGGAGTCTTAGTAATAGGGCCCCGTTTTTACCCTTTGGGTTCGGAACCCTAAACAGATGGCGGCTTTAGTTCAGATTTTGGACAAATAAATTAACCCACTGTACACCTAAAATTGAATGATAAATAGGATGACATAAAAGGAGGAGTGATACAGTAGCATTGGACATAATTTAATTATCCGCTGTGCAGTGCTAGCCTCACAGACTTGTCTGTTGGGACACGGTCCATTGACGGTGCCAGGCATGAGAGTTAGCGGGGAGATTTGACACAACGATCTTAGTAAATAAAATGATGTTAGAATTAGAATTTATTGTAAAGTGGTAGTGCTTTAAGTCTTTTGTAGTCCTTCCATTAAATCGATGTGGGCGATCGACGTTGCAAGTGATCGGAGATAGCGGGGTGATTTGACAGAAGAAACCATGAGTTTTTTTTAAAGATTTATGAATATTTTCACCTGCTTTAATTAATCCCACCTGTTAATGCTGTGTTTAATTCACAAATGCAAGAAATAAACACCTTAAATCAACCAGTCATTCCTTATTAGACTCCCTTTTGAAGCAATGTTGATGAACTAATTAACGTAATTTTAAACTAAGAACGTTGACTAAAGTCCACAAATATAGCTCTAACCCCGAGTTTCTCAGTTCTAAATTATCGCAGAATTAATGTGACAAATTGTCACGCACGCGTTATCTGCTGTGATTGGCTGTTGAAAAACTGGGTTCGTACGAAGTGCCGCGCGCGCAAAACGAATGACTGAGGGATCAGCTACGGCCGTTGCCGCGCGCCTCTTCAAAGTTGGCGTAGGGGCAACCGCAGACCAGAGCAGCGTGATACGGTGCGATGGGACAACCAATCACAGCAGATAACGCGTGCTTGACAATTTGTCACATTAATTCTGCGATAATTTAGAGCTGAGAAACTCGGGGTTAAACGTTGTTATAACGCGCATGGAAGCAAAGTTTGAATTAAAATTATTTCTAATGCCGTAGAAGTGCGATTAAAATAAAATCAGTTTAGCGCAGCTAAACAACATACGTAAACTCTATTAAAGCAGTGGTCGGTAAATCCCGTTACTATCTTATTCTGCCATATTTGGAAAATATTCACAACTATAAAACAAATGTAAATAAACTCACGCAAAAATCTATAAAATTTGATATATCGGAGACCTCACGCCACACCAGCGCCTCTAGCGACAAATTCTTACGCGGTAGTGGGGGCTACAATATGACATTTTTAATGTTTTTAATTTTTATAGGCCTGTTAAGTCACTCACTTTTAAACAAAATATTAATAAAAAAAGGACTGTATTTTCTTCTCCGCGCAGCTATCTCCACTATCGTAGTTAAACGTTAGATACAGTGGTTACTACAGTCCGAAGAAATACACATATAGTAAACAATACAAAAAACCCTACAACTTGCACCAAAATGCGGCCACACAATACCCAGCCGCTCACTCACCCTACATAAGTTATTACCCTCCTCATAGTTAAGTTACAACTTGGTTTGTGGGTCAGTCTTAACGTCTTGGGGATAAATGTTAGGGAAAGAAACCCTTTTTTTCTTCTTATCAAAATATTTCGTGAAATTTTAATACATTTCGTGGATATGTTGGGTCACGTAGCGTCTCAGCGGACTTTAAAAATGTAGGATGATGTACTAGGGGATGCAGGATAGTTTATTTTTATTTTAGAAGGGGATGACGTGTGCATTTCTTTATTTTGTCAGAATTTGTAATACACTGTCGGGGTGGATGTAGTGGAGGATGTGGAATGTGAATGCTGAAATAGAAAAGTCTTCGCAGTCGGCATCTTTGGACAAAAAAATGTGATATTAAAGACAAAGACAAAAGATATTTATTTCAACTGGGCCACCAAGCGGCACTTTTGAATGTCGCAATTTAAATTTACATGGAATAAAAGTTGATTCTACCGTGCATTTGGAAAGTAGCTTGTTATGGAGAAGAATGCACAAGAAACTACATACTTACTCTTTTAAAAAAAAAATATTTTTACAGTATTTAGGTACATAAGTACATTAATAAATTCACATATGTGAGGACAATGCACCCAGAATAGCAATACACACTATACTACGTAAAGTATAAAGTATTAAAAGTACTCACACATGTACTGTGCAGTTATATAATAGGTACTAGAAAAACATTAACATCCGAAGCAGTTAAGTTCTTAAGGTCTTATTTCAATATCATTTCGCTGATCTCCGTGTTGCCCAATTTATCAAAGGACATGGTAACTTTAAAAGTAAATATTATTGGCATCAAATTTATCAGCTCACAATATTAGCACCCATTAATATTAATGATAATTTTTATCCATGGTGCTAGGCAACTGGGCTTACCCCAGTTCGAATCGTCTCTTTGTGCCTATTGGCCTTGTTTGTTCTGTCTCCTGCTTGATATGGAGGGCAGTGGAAATTTGTATTGTTTCCTACTCCTTCATTATTATTTTCTGATTAATTTCGTTGCGGGTTCCAAAACAGTTAAATTCATTCTCCGGAACTTCGTCGAGCTTCATTGTCTCGGATCTTTTCTGGTGGTCGCCACTGTTTATTCTGGCTTTAAGGAGTTGCAGTGGTTTGAGAATAGTGAGGTGAGAAGGTCCCAAAATGGGTAAATCTTTCGTAACATGAAACTAATATAGACGATGCTAATTCGACCAAAGAATCTTTATTGCCATCCAACATTACAATGATCCCAATACTCTGAGTACTTGTTCCATCACTAGAGATGAGGACAAATTTTTTGATGCTCTCTACTCTTTTTATAAGCGCTTGAAGTTTATTTTATTAATTTGGGATGGGTTTTCTCTTGACTCTAGTCTAGGTCAGAGGCGATCGAGACAGAGTTAACGATGGAGTGAGCCATAGAACAATCCTGTTCACTCTAACTTTGAAGAGATTCGTTTTGAATGCGTTCGGAAACACAGACGCAGGTAGTGAGTTTCATTAATTCGCTGTGCGCATTATGAAGGATGTTTGGAAGCGATTGGTGCGAATTGGTGGAATGACAACCAGATAAGGATGGTAACTTGCAGTGCGTCTAAATGTCCGATGGTAGAAGCGCGCCGGTGGAATAAGGTCGTGGAGTTCTGGAGCACACTCACCGAAGTACAGTCTGCAGAAGCCCGACAAGCAGGCAACCTTGCGGCGATGAGCAAAGCTGTGAATCTTGGCATCCATCAGTTCAACGTCGCCAATGAGCCTCTTAGCTCTGCGTTCCACCGACCCAAGCGCGGCAAATTGATATTTAGCTGAGCCATCCTAAAGGTGGCTGCAATACTCCATGCAGTATGTATTTAAGATGCCCAGTTTTTTGGCCACAATTTGGGCTTTGTACTCAATGTAGGCACCGAATTTTGTATATACTATGTTATATATAAATCTATAATATAGTCGATCAATTTGTTAAAGCAATTCGCAAATATTCAATTTACGAATCGTTCAAACCCGCATCTTTATTCTGAATAAACTAGTATTTACCTATCGGTGCATGTTTTCCAATTTATTGCTTAAATTTATATTCAGTTTCCAATAGATAAGTTTTAATGAATAAAGTTTTTAATTTGTACACACTGAACACAAATTGTTATTTGTAAGTATCTAATAAATAAATTTCAATCGAGCTTAATTGAATAACATTTTAAAAGTTTAAATATATTTACAGCTATTTCAATAATCTCAAATTTCAGATTTGTTTTAGAAATTTTATAAACTGAAATACCTACAATTTTAAATTACATTATTAGGCAGTAAATTATTATTTTAAAATTACTTTGTAGAGCTCTATATTTGCCACTCATGTACATCACACAATTTTAGTAACTGTAATAATTCTCGTGGATTCACGGTAAGATTATTATTGTTTGGGTTCCGTACGCAAAGGGTGAAAACGGACTCGTACTTGGCCAGTATTTTTTGGTTGTAGCGTCGCGAAAGCCATTGGAATTTTTTCAAGCACTATCAAAATGTTCAATCAATCCCTTACATTTTATCTTTTCGAGCATCGCAAGCACTGTTATCGAATACACTTATCTAGAGTCTCAGTTCCTTTCTTACATTAAATAACTGAACAATTCCTTGTATTTTTCTGTGAGGCTTAATGTTACATACTGTGAGGACTCTTCACCTATTTAGAGGCAAACTCCGTGGCTGTTATTAGACAGGCAACAGATAACTATTTAGTTTTGGAAGGTGTTTGAATTCGGAACGCTTGTCAAATAATTGAAGATGTTTTTGTTTTAGCTTTGGTTGTCACTTCGGCACAAGCCGCTGGAAGGCAGGCACGTTGTTGATACAATTAAAGGTCTATCCACACATATCAGGGCCGTGCCCGGGACGTGGACGGACCGTGCCCGTCAGGGGCTCAACAAAACATATCGATTTATACATTTTATAAGAACTCGTTCACCCACGTCCGTGCACGGGCCGTGCACGGGCCAGTGACGAATCTTCAATGCCTAGGCCCGGCTCTGTCACGTCCCGGGCACGGCCCGGATATGTGTGGATAGAACTTTAACAAATAAAAGTAATGTATGCATATTATTTAAGGCTTTCTGAGCTACCCCTTACAATACCCACCTTTACAGTTAAGTATAAATCCTCGTATAAAAGAGAGACAATGTACACAATAAACACACAACGAATGAAAAACGTGTCCCTAAGGCCAGTCTTATTAAATTCCTTGTCCAATTCTGTTGACCACAAAACAATTGAGCGCAGTAGCAGCCCTGCAGAATCTCATCAGTTGAGTGTTCCTACCGTGACTCGGTAGGTAAATTAATTAGGCGGGGACCCACTGTCCGGTGCCTTGGGATAAAATTAAATACGAAATGGCAACAGTGTGCACTGGCCTTGCTTGTATAGTGTGATCAAGATTTAGTTTAAGCAGTTTGAATCAGGACGCTATCTTGGGATAAGATGAGGAAATTGGAAATGATGGAATGAAACGTCTTGTTTCTGGATCACTTACAAAAATGACTTGAAAAGAGCTTTGATTATATTTAATCTTTATTATTGTGCGCTGTTGCTTGTCATTTTGGATTTTAGTATTGTCCAAGTATACGAACCTAAAACTATACCTACCTTTATCTATAAGTTCGAACCTGATTCAGAATCATTAAAGCATTTGTGATTCTAGAAGTAGAATACCTACCTTTAGTTAGTTATTGCGCTTGAATAGTGATTAAGACAGTTTTCCCTGAGCGAGAAACCGTGCGAATTGGTTTGACAGTGTGTGGTGACATGTTTTGTGTGCGGGTGGGTATAATAGTATGTGCAACCACCCACTATGTGTAAGTAACTTGTGACATTTCCGTGGTGGGGGAATCTAATAGAGTCGCGACAATCTGAACTATTTGAATTACTTTGGAACGATTCGGATTTAACAGTTAAAGTTTGGTGCATGCTTGGTGGTGCAAGCATGGTGCGTGCAACTAATGTAGTATTATAAGAATAAAAAGCAATAATAAAATAGTATTTTTTTATCTTATGAAAATCTTACTTCACATCACACTAATATTATAAAGGCGAAATTTTGAGAGTGTGTGTGTGTGTGTTTGTTACTTCATCACGCCAGAACGGCTGAACGGATCTGCATGAAATTTGGCACAAGGATAGATCGGAAATAGAAGGTCGAAGGTCTGGAATAGCACAAAGGACATTTCATACCGGTATAATGTTTCCTAGGGGCAAGAAAACAATTTTCACGCGGGCGAACCCGCTGACAGAAGCTAGTAATAAATATAAGCTCAAGCAACCTACTAGTCGGCAATAGACTTCAGGTCGTCGTTATCAGATAACAAGGACTCCGACAGGGAATTTTATTCCTTGCTGTCCGCTCATTTTGAATATTTGTCTAAGTCTTTCAAGAGACAAGTGTTAGTTGCTGATGTGATCTGTAAAGTATTAGGTACTAATGGTTATCGAAAGTGCACAAAAAACATCACATTCAGAGTTATTCTTTTACTTGTGTTTTAAAGATCTTTTACTAATTACATGACCTCTGTCTTTGTTACGGATATTTTGTTAGCCGTGCTAGTAAAAAATAACTAACAAAAAAGTCACCATATTGTTTGTATGATAAAATCCATTTACGAAATAAATTGTGCGAATTAATTATACAAAATTAATTCGCACAAATGAAATAATCTTAATGCTTTTTAAAACCGACATTAAACTGAATCAATTTACAGTTTTCATTAATTTCGCAATTATAATAATTAAATAAATGCAGATTATAAGAAAGCCAATTTTATTAAAATGTATACTCGTACTCCGCCAAATAAAGAAACACTGAACATCATCAACGTACGCGTAACTTGAAAAAAAAGAGAAATTTTCTTTGCAATAGTCTTGCCATAATAAATTTCAAATACATACAGATACTAGGGTATATTTTTATGTTCAGTAATCAAGAGACGTGGTAACACTGATGAAAGAAGCCACCTTACCTGGGACGCCAGTTGCTTGATCAGATTATCCTACTTTGAAAATGGAGCCGCGAAATTAGCGGGATAGAGAAATATGATATGTTTTCGGTTTCACTTATTGGCATTTATTACAAGCTTCTAATTAACTTGCAATGTATGTACTAGGAGGTATCAAAAAGTAGTAAAAACGAACGACATACTCCTTCGTAAGAAAAATAAATACTGGTAGGCATAGCTCAGATACATATTTGTAATAATAAAAAAGAAAACAATCTTCGATTCTCTTATGTTTTTTTCTGAATGTAGTCATGTTTGCTTCGTGTCGGAACGCTCGAAAATGGAGAAAATCGAAGTGCGAGCCGATATTAAATACCTCTGTTTAAAAAAATTAAAGACCAAGAAATTCATTGCGATTTTGAGGCGACATAAGGAGAGTCTGCTCCGCCGTATTCCACTGTCGCATGGTGGGCTTTTCGATTTCGTGTAGGGAGAACGAGCACGGAAGACGAGCATCGTTGCGGCCGTCCATCGACGTCAGTCACCCAAGAAAACAACATTTTCTCTGAAAGTCTGAAAGTCGAGAAAATTGTATTGAGCGATCGAAGAGTTACCATCCGATACTTAATTCAAGAAACGGGCATTACATATGGAAGTATTCAATCCATATTGAAACAATCTTTGAATATGAGAAAAGTCTCCGTAAGATGGGTGCCGAGAATGTTAACCGCCAGTCAGAAACAAAATCGACTTGACATTTCAAAGATATTGTTGGACAAGTGTCAAGAAGATTCTATAATTTTTTTGTCTCGTTTCGTAACAATGCACGAAACATGGGTCCATAATTTTGATCCCGAGACAAAACAGCAATCTTCGCAATGGAAACGGCCATCATCACCGACCCCGAAGAAGTTTCGTGTCGTACCATCGGCTGGCAAGGTTATGGCCTCAATATTTTGGGATTCAGAAGGGATATTGTTGATTGATTACCTGGAGCGTGGAACCACTATTACAGGCCAATATTATGCAGCTTTAATTCCCAAATTGAAGAATGCCATCAAAGAAAAAAGGAGAGGGAAGCTTCGAAGGGGCGTGCTGTTTCATCACGACAAAGCACCCGAGCACAGGTCGGCAGTTGCGATGGCTGCCATTCAGCAAGCTGGCTTCGAATTCGTTGACCACCCCCTTATTCACCAGATCTGGCGGCTAGCAATTTTTATCTATGCCCCAAATTGAAAAAGTACTTAAGGGTAAACAGGTACGAAGACGCTAACGAGGTGATGGATGCCGCGGAGAGCTTTTTGCAGGACCAAGACAAAACTTTTTTTGTGAAAGGGATTGAAGCCTTGGAAAAGCGCTGAACTCGGTGTGTAGAGAGACTCGAAAACTATGTAGAATAATAAATTATTAAGTTATCAATAGTCATTATATTCTATCTCATTCTCACTAATTTTTGATCCCTCCTCGTATGTAAGTGTTTTCGGCTCAAATGTTGCAACTGAATTTTAAAGCAGCTATGATGAAATTTTGCATACAGGTTTAGTTTGGATGACAATGCATGGTTAGCTAAGTGACGTCATTCTAAATCTAATATGGCAAACTGCCCAAGATGGCGGACTAGTTATTTTTTGTGCACTGCCATGATATGGGTATCAAATGAAAGGGTTTTCTGAGAAGAATACGAAAAAAGCTTGTTTAAAAAAATAAAAAAATTCTTTGAATTGGAGCTGGTCCTGGTAAAAAGTATTGTTTGCTTAATCGACTGACAGAGTTTAAAGATAATTTTGTCTCTTCTTAATTCAATTTACGCAGTCAATCTATAAAATGATGATTCTGGGTTTGGTAAATTACACACTGGCTCCAAGGTTCTTCTAGAAAAACTGGCATTCTTGAATGTCGAAAAGTCAAGATGTTGGATAAACTATTTGATATTTTGGTGGTGCATGACCACCCCATGATTTTTTACTTTTCATCTCTGAGAGAATGAAACGTGGATGGACCTCCTGACGTTAATTAAGGATTTGTAACCACTTTTTCTGTAAAGATCTATGTGATAGATATTCTTTATGCATTTAGATACCTACTTAAGTATCATCCAACAGTAGGCTGACCTAAAGAACAATAGACACGGAATTAAAATCAATTTAAATTTTCTACCAAGTCTAAAGCGGTCAAAGCCTAGCATTTTGTGGCCTCACCGACCCTGCCTATAACTTTTTCATGGCTCAATCCAATTTTTCACAAATTAATCCGTGGTTCTCTAAAATCCTTTGATGGATTGCCCTGACGTGTTCGTTCATTTAGTTAGCTGTGTGACGTCACACCTGCGTCATGTACTACACGACGCGCGACGCAATATTTGATAGACACTTGTCCAATCAGAAGGACGATTCTTTTGACTTGACACCTTCTATTTTGAGCTAGATTTTATTCGTGAGTTAGGTTAGTATTCTTTTTTGTTTGTAAGAAATGCTGGTAGGAAAAGTTATGAAATCATGTGACTTTCTTAGTGAGATTCCACTGATTACGATGGTAACTAAGCTTCTTAAATAATATGTCAATGTGTGTTAGCTCTTAATGTGGTCCAGCCACGACATAACGTAGTTATATTTTCTCTATGGCCACGACTAGTAAGGCAATGAGGATGAACTAAATTAAAGTCAGTTTAAACTTGGAACGTTGACTAAGGTCCAGAAGTATAGCTGTCAAAGTTTAAGACATACCTAACTACGGGCGTGAAAAACAAGTTTACATTTAAATCATATTTAATACCTTAAAGAACTGAAATTAATTGACCCGTAACTCATATTTGCCAAAACTAATCGGAAGTATCGCTAAATATTCACTACAATAATATAATTAGGAAAATCTCGCCCACTCACAACACAAACAGGGGACTTTGACATATCGGAGACCTTACACTACACCAGCGTCTCTAGCGGTGAATTCATATGTGATAGCTCCCATTGGTTATGAGCAGTAAGTAAGTATTGTGACAATGATATATACAAAGCTCTAAAGTCTAAGCAAAGTGATGGTGTACCAGCGATAATTATTCTCAAAAAGTCTAAGTCAAAGGATTGACAGGTTCCACCAAAATGTCGCGTGGTCGATACATTTTAAATTTTCTACAGTATTGTTTGTTGATAGAATACCATTTTGTATAGCGCGTACGGTCAAATTTAAAAAAAATAAAACTAAACACAATGTTTCATTAATTCATTCCTTTTGTGCTACAACTCTTTGTGTGTCTTGGCCTCTTCGACGATCCTATTCCATTTCGCTCTGTCTCTGGCCTCCGTTCACTAAGATGTTTTCCTTCCCATCCTTCTCAAATATTCCTCGACCTGATTCGGAGTCTACTTGGACATGACTGTAACGGCTCTGGTGTCACTCATTATTTCCAGGTGACCTGCTCAATGTGTACATTCAGCGTTTTTGAAGTCGTATATCATTCCTCACATTAAATCGACAGACTACACATGTCACACGTTGGACCCCGTAAAACGTTAATGTCAACTTTTATGACGCCCGCGGGAGATGGGGTGACCTATTGTTTGACCGCGGTCCTCAAGGTCGCCAGATATAGGTTAATGTCACCTGAAATACCCGCAGGGACATAAGACTGTATTGTCACGAATCCATTATTTTTGTATGAGAAATTCTGATATCTGATGTATAGTTAACCTTCATGTATAGGTACAACTATTCTTGATAGTTCTATCCGAATCACACTCCGACTCAAGCGAACTGGCTTAATTGAACTACGAAGATTGTGATTTGATTTAAAAATGGCGGATTTGTCTCTCGACGATGTTCAAATTTTAAAGACAAGTCCATCGACAGTATAAAAACTAAAATCATCTTAAAACATCAAACTGGGCGTATCCAAGCGCTGTAACTACCTGCGATTGCAGCTTGAAATTTTTACTGCAGTGTTCAATTTAGGAAGCCTATTTTCAAAAACGTCATTACAAGTTGGCAATAATTAACATACGAGAGCCTATGCTCTCTTAAGTTATTACAAACTCCGTTAAATTGAAAAAGGAAGTCGGTGTCTTTGGAACCTCTTGTATTATCATTTTGCAACACCGACTTCCGAAAGCAAAAGGTATTTTTGCACTTTTTAGTGTTTTGTTTTGGTAATCGGTTCAGTTTTTTGTTTTTCTTTATGTTATTTTACCTTTACAAATCGATACTGTTTCATGTACCTCTAGGGGATTATAATGACAAAAATTTTCTATACAAACTTTAATAAATTAATTGTTAAAAGGTTCTTAGTGAATTAAATTGACATGCAGTACCAAAGTATCACGCGATCTAGCCCAAATATTGTAGATTTTACACAATTGCAATCGCTGGTAGAATATTACTTTTACTAGAGCCCTTAAGAGGGACAACCAGACCTTTTCCAATAAAACCATGTAACAGAGAAAACGTCAATAACGCCATAAGTAAGTCATACCAGAAAGAGTAATTAGCAGCCTTACGACTGTGCTGTAATTACAGAGCTACTTAACTACATAACTTAACTATTCCCTGTTCAAGCGTGTTGCCAGTACGAAACCTGCAATTATCGTACACATACGCCAAGAATCGATCGGAACTACATACTATATTCACGATACAATCGTTTGTTTGGTTACGGAACGTGCATTTTAGAAGCACGGAAATGTGATTAATACTGTTTGGTGAACACTTGTTTTAGATTGTTTATTACTGAGATAGTCTCAGTCGTTACGAGTAGTCAGAAGCTTGAGATCTGACACCAGTCTAGCCACGGTGTACCGTGTTACCCAGTTACTGGGTTGTGGAGGTCAGATAGGCAGTCGCTCCATGTAAAACCCTGGTACTCAGCTGGATCCGGTTAGACTGGAAGCCGACCCCAACATAGTTGGGAAAAGGCTAGGCAGATGATGATTACTGAGATAGAATCAATATACATTTTGGAGAAAAATTGTCATTCAGTAAGTATGTTCTAATTGGTTTGATAGTCTAATAGTGGCAATCTTGACTGCTGTTGATTATTCAGATGAGACAGTACTCGTATCATCGAATTATCCATTATGAATTATTTGTATGCAGTTCACTATCATCCTTTCAGGTAGGTTCTCGTCATCATCATCATCCTCATATCAGCCAAAAGACGTCCACTGCTGGACATAGGCCTTCCCAAGCGGGGGTCCATCGGTCCACCTGGTGGAAGGCCTTTCAACGCAACATCTTTCGGTTCGCGGTCGCCACTCCAGAACCTTTCTGCCCCATCGGACACCCGTTCTGCAAGTAATGTGCCCTACTCACTGCCACGTAAGTTTGGTAATTCTTCGGGCTATGTCGGTAACCCGGGTTCTCTTGCGGATCTCTACATTTCTGAGTCGATCACGCAAGGAAACTCCTAGCTAGCCCTCTCCATTGCCCTTCCAAATGTCCTCACTGGCAACACACGCTATCATACACTTTCATCTTGGGACACTATGGTAAGGTTCTCGTACATGAAACTTGTACACAATAGGTGTTACAAACGAAAAACAAGAACTTATCTAAATGTAGATAGCAAATACTCGTACTTTTGAAATTTACTGTCACCATCGCCCGGCACTCTAGCCTGCATACAGTGATGTGATATCCAAATTACATCATTCTTCCGTTGTAAGAAAAAGACGGAACTATACCAATTGTACACTATCCCTTGATGATGGCAATTACATGTCGTAGGCTGAATCTAAAAGAGCTTTAAAGTCAAGGGCACGATACTAAGAACGTCTTTTTAATCTTACATATCTACCTACCATTAATGGATTAAGAAATTGGTGCTAATGAGCGCCCGTTAAACAGCCCCGGACTGGCAGTAGGCCAGTAAAGCGCTTTAATGAAGAAGGAGGTGTTTTCGTCAGCTGCTTTAAATGGCCTAGCAATCCGTCTTAAAAGCAAGAAGCTATTCACATCGCGTTTCATTGACAAATCCTCCCGTTAAAGACAGATGGACGAATTATCAGCGACAGATTTTTTGTTAAAAGTAGAGAGAATTTTCCACTAATCTTAAAAAGACAGACTTGTAAAATGCCGGTGATATTTCAGCTGTAAGAACGGTTTTCAGCCAAAGGCATTGTCTTAAAAACGAGATTCTACGTTCAAATGTTCTACAGACAAACGGTGGACTTTAGACGAGAAAAAAAAAACAAATGACAATCGTCTATGTTCTTACTTATTGTCACTAGCACAAAGTTTTCACCATGAAGACAGTTTGAAAAAGGAACACATTCTATAGCACCAAAACAAAATCCAGTTACTTATCGCAACCTTTAGCAACGTTGCATACAAAACGGCCAACATTAGCGGCATAGATCTTCGGGACATTATTCATTCTCGTTGCCAAAACCGAATTCTCTAGAATTACAATGTATGCGACGCGATCCAGAGAGACACTTATTTGTAATGCGGTTATTACGGCACTGGAATGAAGCCAAAACGAAAACTACTTAACGTTAAAAACTGGGGCTACCTGTGTGTCTCATGAATACTGGCCAGCCCACACGCCATTGAAGTAAGAAGCGATTGTGGACTTACCTCATAGTGGAGAAGTAAATACAGATTTTTGCCCAAAATGAAGCAGGGCTTATGGGAAATTCACTACAGTAGATATCTGAGTACTGAAACTTCTATTAGATCTTATTTAGAAGCTGGCATATTAACAAATAACTATATTAATATTTGCTGATGTAAATTATATTAGGTTGCAAATTAGCTTGCAGAAAGATTTCAACAAAAGTCTTTTCATTTCGTAGAAGCGCAATATACAAATGTCAAATGGCCAACTCGAAATTCTAGACAACGCGAAACATTTTCTGCGCGAAGGCCTTTGATCTCTGCAAATTGCAACAGAAATAAATAGAAGTATTAAAGAAAAATACTAGCATTTAATGTGACAGTTATATCTTTGAAAAACTTCATTTATTCTAAACACGATACAATCATAAAACAAGAAAAAATGTGAACCCGAATATCTGTGAGACTTAATACTACATTACGACCTCACTGGCACGGTTCAACTGCAACGTATAATTTTATACTAGTTTACTAAGGAAAAGTTCACTGATCTATGTTTTTGCCAAATTTGTTCTTACGGCTAATAAAACCCTTGGCCAGCAAGAATCAAATTCGCTTGTACTCTGAAGTTAATTTTGGAAGAAAATAGTCAATTGTTATTGCTCTTTATTATATAGAAGGTAAGAAGTGGTGAACATTTTGAAGGTTGATACAAACATGAGTCAAAAACTTTGTTATTGAGGACAAAGGAACTAGGTTACATTGTTAGCTAAGTTGCATGTCTGTCGCAGAACTAGATTGCTAAATTATTGTGATATGGAGTGTAGTAAAGAAAGATAAGGTACTACGGTTTGGGAAGGTTGCATTTTCTATTGCTTTGTCCAATTAAACGTAATTTTAGTTATCTGAAAACACGCGATAGCAACTGTAGTTAGGAACTTTGATTAATAAATGAAATACTGTTCTGTTAGTACAATGTAGAGCAACTTGTGTAAAAGGTCATCAATTCTTTTAATACACTTGTTTATATCGCTCCGCAATATTGCTTGTATCTAATTAAGTTTTCGAATATAGAAAGAAGAAAAAGTGTGAAAGGCTACGTGTTCCGTACCCAAAGGGTAAAAACGGGACCCTATTAATAAGGCTCTGTCTGTCTGTCACCAGGCTGTGTCTCATGAACCGTGATAACTAGACAGTTGAAATTTTCACAGATGATATTTTTTTGTTGCCGCTATAACAACAAAAACTAAAACGCAGAATATGATGTATTTTTAAGTAGGGCTCCCATACAACAAACGTGACTTTTTTGCCGCGTTTTGCGATAATAGTATGGAACGGAACCCTTCCACCGTGAGTCTGACTGGCACTTGGCTGGTGTTCAAATTGTCAGTAGCAACTCAGTTTGGATTTGGGTCCTGTAATTGACAGTCAAGCCCTATGTATTGCATGTGAATTTAAAATATAAATGATTATCTGTAGGTGCTGCAGTCCACTTACTGTTAGTTTTTTGAATTATTTCTTCTGATTTACTACTGATACACTCTTCAATCGTATTTATCAAACATTCCTCCGTTTCTTTACCAGGTTCCAAATAAAGTTGCAAAACACATTTAACACTTATATTCATATTTAATTGACGGTAAGTAGTAGGTTTCCAAGTATAACGGTTAAAATGTTGCCAAGCGTGAAATGTAGGTGATTTTCCATTCCCCTCGAGTACGATTATATAGAAAACATCAAGAGACCCGCGCTTTTAATAATTTATTAGAAACGTATTATGCCGTGAACACGACTGAAGGTTACCCATGTAAGTATTCGTTTAATATGTAAGAACTATCACGAACTACATTTATACATATATTATATGCTGTATATCACATGATTGAGGACTCGCATGTTATATTTATGGTATTGATTACCCAAAACTCTGTCTGTTGCAAAGTATCACTACACACTGTAGTATAGAAGTACTAGCTTCTGCCAACGGCTTCGACTGCGTGAATGTCGTACATTATCCGAAGGGATCATATAGTCCGGATAAAAAGTATAGTATATTATGTGCTATTCCAGACTATAATCTATCTCTGTGCCAAATTTTATGCAGATCCGTCCAGCCATTTGAGAGTGAAGAAGTAACATACATACAAACAGACACAAACTTTCGCCTTTAAAATATTAGTAATTAATAATGTGACTACCAGCGACGGCGATGGTCTTAATGCTAAAATGTAAAAGATTGGCATGAAATTATGTACTTGCCGGGCGCAGAAAGTTTGCCGATGACTACCACTCCCGCCAAATCGCGCAGCGACCCGGGTTCGCCACGTTTGTTCGCCGAACGTCAGAGTGACGTCACGACGTTATCGGCAAAATTTCTGCATCCAGCTTATACATTTTGATAACGCTTGGCAATTCCATACAATTTTGAAGTTTTTCCAATTGCTATCGATAATTTTTCGTTGGTCGAATGTCATTTAGGTAAAGATCAAAGGGTCGGATTTTGAAGAATTTTGTTCTGAACTAGATAGATCCTTTCTAAAATAATGTTGTGGAACTGCAGTGAAAGGATACTGGTAGTTGAGAATATAATCAAAATCAAAATAGTTTATTTCAAATAATCCTGAGAAATACTTTTTATTAGAGAATGGGACACGGTTGCAGAAAGAAAATACTTATTTAAAGTGCAACAGAAAAATATATTAATTTTCCGACTTTTATTACCACGGTTGCTAGGACACGTTAAGCAGTAGACAAGATATAGTTTATAATAAACTTATAGGTTTGCAACCTCTAACACCGCCCCTTAAACTTATCTTGTTAACAAACATCAGTAGCCAAACCTAACTCGTTTACAAAATACTTATGTTTCTCTACCGACAAAGGTTTAGTCAAGACATCCGCCGTCATTTTGGACGTTGGCAAGTAATTTATTTTTACTGCACCATTGCTGACCGCCTCCCGGACGAAATGATGACGTATGTCTATATGTTTTGACCTACCATGAAACATACTACTTTCAGTCAATTTCAAGGCCGACTGATTATCATTGAAAATAGTTATTTCAATGTTACTACCTATACATTCGTGCAGGAAAGTTTTTATAAACAGTGCTTCTTTACAAGCATCGGAGAGTGACATATACTCCGCCTCAGTACTCGATAACGCAACGGTACGCTGTTTCCTACTTTCCCAACATGTAATAGAATTCCCAATTTTGAAAACATATCCCGTATAAGAACGTCTATCAATTTCATTAGAAGCCCAGTCTGCATCAGCAAAACCCGTCACAGATAAGCCAGTTTTCTTATAGGTAATACAGTAATCTACAGTACCTTTAAGATAACGCAACACGCGTTTAGCTGCTTTCCAGTGGACATCGGCAAAACAGTTATTGAATTGGCTTAATACGCTTACAGCGTGACATATATCAGGACGCGAACAGACCGCTACATACATAAGACAACCGATCAATTCTCGATACTCCAAACTGTCATCCTTTTTATCAGCTTTGTTCAGTTTTTGGCACTGCATTGGAGTTTCAACAGATTTGCAGTCTTGCATGTTGTATTTCTCTAATATCTTTTTAATATAGGCACTTTGATCTAGAGTGATCTTGCCATGATCTTTCCTGATTCTTAATCCTAGAACTCTTTCTACAGGACCAAGATCTTTCATCACAAATTCTTTCATCAGCAATGATTTAGTTTTTTCCACATTACAATTGCTGAAAATTACTAAATCATCAACATACAACGCGATAATTACAAGCTTGTCGCCATTTTGCTTTATGTATACACATGGTTCAGAGACCAATCTCTTGAACTTGAGTTTGTTGACAAGAACATGATTGATCTTTTCATTCCATGATTTAGGCGCTTGTTTTAGACCATACACAGCTTTGTGTAGTCGATACACCTTGTTATTGCCTCTACCTTTTTCAAAACCTTCTGGTATTTCCATGAAAATGGTTTCTTTTAAATCACCGTTTAGAAAGGCTGTTTTTACGTCCATGTGGTCAATCTCCATATCGTACTCCACAGCCAAAGCTAATAACATTCTTATGGTTTCGTATCTCACTACAGGTGAAAAAGTTTCAAAATAATCCACTCCATACTTTTGTGTAAATCCTTTTGCCACTAGACGTGCTTTGTATTGTAATAGTTCACCGTTAAGCCCTCTTTTCTTCTTAAATATCCATTTGGTCTTTATTGGCTTTGCACCTTTCGGCAAATCGGTTAAGGTAAAGCACTTATTGTCCAAAAAGGACTGATATTCGTCTTTCATAGCAGCTCGCCACTGCCTGGCTTCAGAACTATTCAAGGCTTCTTCAACTGTTCTTGGATCATCACTGCCACATGCTTCCCCCGTCAAAAAACCACACAGGAAGGAGTTCTCATCAGCTTCCACGTATTCTGCTCTCGAGTCATCTGTCTCAAATGAAACATCTGGAACATAAGTAGCATCTGAGTGATGATCTGTGACCAAGCTACTGGTCGAAGCCTCGCTATCGTTAGCATCATCAGTAGTCACAGAAATTTGTTCTGACTCTGTTCTATTCTCGGATACATAATTCTTAAGTTCTATATTCACATCTGATTCCACTTTAGTGAAATTCAGATGCTTGAGGAATTTATTCTCAATGAACTTAACATTTTTCGCTATTGTTAGCTTATAGCTCTCAAGATCCAAGAGCCGGTATCCCTTTGTGTTCTCACAATAACCCGCAAATATGTAAGGTTTAGATTTGCGATCCAGTTTTTTACGATGATTTTGCACAGCATATGCTAAACAACCAAATACACGTAAGTTATCTAAGTTTACCTTATGTCCAGTATAAATCTCTTCTGGAGTTGCACCTCTAACTGCCTTTGTAGGTGAACGATTTTTTATGTACACGGCAGTGTTCGCAGCCTCAGCCCAGAATCGTTGATCCAAACCTGCTTCCAGAAGCATACAGCGCACCGCCTCAATAATCGTTCGGTTCGCACGTTCGGCAACTCCATTTTGCTGTGGACAGTGAGGAACAGTAGTATGATGCCGGATTCCACACTTACTCAAATACTGCTTAAATCTCGTATTGATGTACTCGCCACCATTATCGCTTCTCAAGATTTTAATTTTTTTTATTAGTCTCGTTCTCTACAAGAGCTTTAAAAATCAAAAAACAATCAAAAACTTTGTCTTTCGATTCTATTAAATAACAAAACGTCTTCCTAGAAAAATCGTCAATAAATGTTAGCATATATCTCGCACCGCCTATAGATTTCACTGGCATAGGGCCGCACACGTCCGTGTGAACCAGTCCTAACACCTCACTTGCACGTGAAAAGGATTTCTTAGGGAAAGGTAAATTAGTAACCTTACCTTCAATACAGGCGATACATTGCTCGTATGTAGATACATCATAGTCGATACCAGCCGCCATACCACTCTTGAGTAGGTTCATGCTGCGACTATTCAGATGTCCAAGCCGACGATGCCATAAACCCTGCGATGGAAGATCTACCTGGGTACTCAAGGAGACCCTTACTGGCATACTGTGTACGCGCGAAACGGAATTTATATACGCATCCCCGGTTTCTAATTTATAAAGACCGCATGCATCCCGTTTTGCTACAGCTACTACCTTTCCGTTTTTGTAAATTTTACAAAAAATCGATGTAAATTTTACTTCAAAACATTTTTGTGTCAAAATACTGACAGATAACAGATTACATGACAAGTTCGGTATAAAAACTACATTACTGACAGTTACCCATTGTCTTTGTAAAAAGAGTTTCACATTACCACGACCCGATGTAAAAAGTTTTTCACCGTTTGCAACGCTTATTTCCTTTGGCGTATCACACACAAAATCATGAAAAATGTCTCTATTATTGGACATGTGGCAAGTTGCACCACTGTCAACGTACCACACATCTCGATCCAGCTTCACCGTCAGAGCCGACAACATAGTCGTCCTACCAGGAGTTTTCTGAACCTTCTCCTCCTCTTGACAACTGGAACTAGATGACTTATCCTTATGCGATGCGTTCTGTCTGCAATCTCTAGCGTAATGACCTAATTTTTTGCATCGAAAGCACTTGGGACGCTTCGAGATTGTAGTCGAAGTCGTTAGGGCATTCTTTTCCGTACCTTCTGCATCACCTCGTCTCTGTGCCTCCTGGAGTAGTTTACTTTTCACCAGTTCACTTGAGAGAGAAAGGCTACTATGCTCTAACGTCATAATGAGTGGGTCAAACTGCTTGGGAAGCCCACTGAGCATTATTATAGCAACGAACTCGTCTTCCAGAGAAGCATTAATGTCTTGCAGTTGTTGGGCAGTATCTAGAATTTTTGTAACATACGCCTCCATACTCTCAAACTGCTCTAATTTTAAGCTAAATAGCATTCTGAGGAGACCTAATCGTCTACACAGACCTTTATCCTCGAACGATTTCTGTATATTCTTCCAGGCATCAAACGCAGTATTGCAATTCCTGACAACGGAGTAAACAGATGGCTGAACACTGAGGCAGATTCGTGCTAGCGCTTTTTCCTGTTTCTTCTTGTCTTCGCATTCCGGTTTATTTTTCTTATCAACCTCGTTGACACATTCAAACAAGTCTTCATGAATAAGCAACATCTTCATTTGAAATTTCCAGGTGGTGTAATTATTTACCCCGGAGAGTTTTTCAATTGCGACGGACTGGTTACTCATTTTCGCGATTTCGTAATTTTTTCTTGATAATATAATTATTTATATCATACGCGTTCTGCTTCCTCACGCTCTGCTACCATATTAGAGAATGGGACACGGTTGCAGAAAGAAAATACTTATTTAAAGTGCAACAGAAAAATATATTAATTTTCCGACTTTTATTACCACGGTTGCTAGGACACGTTAAGCAGTAGACAAGATATAGTTTATAATAAACTTATAGGTTTGCAACCTCTAACACTTTTGAATTGTCAAACAAAAACAAATAAAAAGATGACTCTAGTTGCAAATTCGCAAGCTTCAGTAGGTCTCAATGGAGAAGAATTTGCAAGAAACTCCACGGACACTCTTTTCCATCAGTTTCAATTACAAGTTTTTGATTACAATATTCTTGTTGAAAAATACATATATGTGAGAACGAAAAAAAGACGTGCACGTAAGAGCGTCTAGAACAGTTTTAAGAAAGAAATGCAATAACAGGCCGAGGCAGCTAAGTTATGACCAATCCCAACTGATGGAGCCCGTTCACGAACATGACGCATGGATCGGCACCACTCAGCTCAAGCATCATGAAGGGAACCGAATGAGCCAACACAAATGTGCCACCATCAGAGAGAAATTAGGAAGAGCATGACACACTCAACTGCCAGTGCACACAGAAGTCAACGAACGACAAATAGGTACAGTGAATGGTAGATTTACAGTCGGCACATAGTACTCACACATGTGCTGTGCAGTTATATAACACTAAAATAAATTGAGTTTATACAATACAAATATATTCATACAGTCTTTATTAGCTATCGTCCATCTATTAATTCAATCATGAAGGAGAGCAGTGGTGGCCCAGTGGTAAGGCTGCGATTTACAAGTTGTAGGTCGTAGGTTCGAACCCAGGCAGACGCTTTATGTTATGTTAATTAATTCATCACCACTGCTCTCAAAACGGTGAAGGAAAACATCGTGAGGAAACCAACATGATTAAGAACCAAAATTTCAAAGACATGTGCCATCCAACAATCTGCAATGGGCCCGCGCGCGTAGTGCAGCAAAGGGTTCCATCTATCCTATCATGCTATTCGTAAAAATCATAACAGTAAAAACCTAATGTTCAAGTGAGCTGTCAGTCCCTAGCATTAGGTGAAATATCAGCTCTCTACAAGTCTTTATCAAAGCTTTCATGGGGAGACTTTACAGAATGGAACTGCATTTTATGTCGTCATTTATGTTGGCTAGCGTTATTAATTTTACAACAATTAGAGGTACTTAGGGCAGTTACGCACTACACGTCCGCGTCTGTGATCCGTGTCCATGATTGAGTTCCGAGTTCAAAATATTCTGAATTATGACGGATAGAGTTCGGACGTAGTACGTAATGCTTTCCTACAAGAAATACTACGGTAACTTTGAATCCGAAATTTCACGGCAACGGATTGGATGTAGTGCGTAAGAACGGTTCAACTCAAATCACGGACACGGGCTTCTAGTGCGCAACTGCCCTAATTAACATTACAGTTGAGGAGTGAAAACATTCAGCGGAATTCAGAACCTCCTCTTTTTGAAGTCAGTTTAAAATAATAAGCAACTTTTTTTTTTTTTTGGCGAAGCGACTTTCCGAACGGCTCGACGCGATTCGATTTATATCACACTGTTATACCATTTTTCTAAGCGAAATTTCACATGGATACAACGCGATGTAATCAGTCCGAACTGAACTTAAAATTTTCATTAAAAAAATTGCGCGTTGGATTTGCGTCGCACCATCTGGAAGATCCCTAAGTTTTTCTCACAACGTACAATGGCAATCAAAATTATCTGTCAAAAATTGTCGCTTAGAGAATTTTCCTTTATCTAGACCCCAAAAGAGGGTCAACAAGACCTATGCCAATAGATCCCTGTAACAGAGAAAAATACAAGAAACTTCATAAGTAAGCCATAACAGAAAGAGTAATTAGCAGACTTACGACTGTACTGTAATTACAGAGCTATATAACTTAGCTATTCCCTGTTCAAGCGTGTTGCCTGTACGAAACCTACAATTATCGTACACATACGCCAAGAATCGATACGGAACCATATACGATATTAACGATACAATCGTTTGTTTGGTTACGGAACGTGCGTTTTAGAAGCACGGAAATGTGGTTAATACTGTTTGGTGAACACTTGTTTTAGATTGTTTATAACTGAGCTAGAATCAATGTACATTTTGGAGCGGCGACCCGTCGGTCCAGGTGGAAGGCCTTCCAACGCAACGTCTTCCGGTTCGCTGTCGCCACTCCAGAACCTTTCTGTCCCATCGCCCATCCGTTCTGCTATTAATATGCCCTACCCACTGCCACATACGTTTGGCAATTCTTCGGGTTATGTAGGGACATAACCAGGGTAGGGTTACCCAGGGTTACCAGGGTAGGTTAGGGAACCTACCCTGGTAACCCTGGTGCTCTTGCAGATCTCTACATTTCTGGTTCGATCACGCAAGGAAACTCCGAGCTAGCCCTCTCTATTGCCCTTCCATATGTCATCACTGGCAACACACACTGGTCATAGACTTTCGTCTTGAGACACTGTGGTAAGGTTATCGTATATGGAACCTATACACAATAGGTGTAACAAACGAAAAACAAGAACTTATCTAAATGTAGAGAAACGAAATACTCGTACTTTTGAAATTTACTGTCACCATCGCCCTACACTCTAGCCTGCATACAGTGACGTGATGTCCAAATTACATCATTATTCCGTTGTAAGAAAGAGACGGAACTATACCAATTGTACACTATCCCTTGATGATGGCAATGACATGTCGTAGGCGGAATCAGAAACAGTTCTAAAGTCAAGGGCATGATACTAAAAACGTCTTTTCAGTCTTACATATCTACCTACCATTCATGGATTAACGAATTGGTGCTAATGAGCTCCCGTTAAACAGCCCCGGACTGGCAGTAGGCCAGTAAAGCGCTTTAATAAAGAAGGAGGTGCTTTCGTCAGCTACTTTAAATGGCCTAGCAATCTGTCTTATAAGCAAGAAGCTATTTACATCGCGTTTCATTGACAAATCCTCCCGTTAAAGACAGATGGACGAATTATCAGCGACTGATTTTTTGCTAAAAGTAGAGAGAATTGTCCACTGATCTTAAAAAGACAGACTTGTAAAATGCCGGTGATATTTCACCTGTAAGAACTTGTCAGCCAAAGGCATTGTCATAAAAAAGACACGAGATTCTACGTTCAAATGTTCTACAGAGAAACGGTGGACTTTAGACGAAAAAAAAAAAAACAAATGACAATCGTCTATGTTCTTACTTATTGCCACTAGCACAAAGTTTTCACCATGAAGACAGTTTGAAAAAGGAACTTATTCTTTAGCACCAAAACAAAAGCCAGTTACTTATAGCAAGCTTTAGCTGCGTTGCACATAAAACGGCCAAAATTAGCGGCATAGATCTTCGGGACATTATTCAGTCTCGTTGCCAAAACCGAATTCTCTAGAATTACAATGTATGCGACGCGATCCAGAGAGACACTTATTTGTAATGCGGTTATTACGGCACTGGAATGAAGCCAAAACGAAAACTACTTAACTTTAAAAACTGGGGCTACCTGTGTGTCTCATGAATACTGGCCAGCCCACATGCCATTGATATAAGAAGCGAATGTGGACCTACCTCATAGTTGACAATAAAAGATAGATTTTTGTCCAGATTGAATCAGGGCTTATGGGATTCTCACGACAATAGATATCTAAGTATTTGGAAAACTACAATTCTTATTACTGAACATTCTGTTAGATCTAATTTAGAAGCCAGCATAAAGTGAAATGCCCCTATTAATAATCACCGATGTTAAACATATTAGTGTGCAAATCAGCATGCAGAAAGATTTCTACAAAAGCCTTATTATTTCGTAGAAGTGCAATTTCAAATTCCCAACTTGACATTATACACAACGCGATACATTTTCTGCGCGAAGGCCTTTGATCCCTGCAAATTGCAACAGAAATAAATAGGAGTGTGAAAGAAAAATACTAGCATTTTTACTGACAGTTATATCTTTGAAAAACTTCATTTATTCTAAACACGATACAATCATAAAACAAGAAAAATGTGAACCCGAATATCTGTGAGACTGAATACTACATTACGACCTCACTGGCACGGTTCAACTGCAACGTATAATTTTATACTAGCTTACGAAAAACATATTGCGAAGGAAAAGTTCACTGATCTATGTTTTTGCCAAATTCGTTCTTACGGCTAATAAAACCTTTAGCCAGCAAGAATCAAATTCGCTCGCACTCAGAAGTTAATTTTGGAAGAAAATAGTCAATTGTTATTGCTCTTTATTATATAGAAGGTAAGAAGTGGTGAACATTTTGAAGGTTGATACAAACATGAGTCGAAAACTTTGTTATTGAGGACAAAGGAACTAGGTTACATTGTTAGCTAAGTTGCATTTCTGTCGCAGAACTAGATTGCTAAATTATTGTGCTATAGAGTGTAGTAAAGAAAGATAAGGTACTACGGTTTGGGAAGGTTGCATTTTCCATTGCTTTGTCGAATTAAACGTAATTTTAGATATCTGAAAACACGCGATAGCAACTGTAGTTAGGAACTTAGATTAAGAAATAAAATACTATTCTGTTAGTACAATGTAGAGCAACTTGTGAAAAAGGTCATCAATTATTTTAATACACTTGTTTTTATCGCTCCGCAATATTGCTTGTGTCTTATTAAGTTTTCGAATATAGAAAGAAGAAATAAGTGTGTAAGGCTACGTGTTCCGTACCCAAAGGGTAAAAACGGGACCCTATCACTAAGACTCTCTCTGTCTATCACCAGGCTGTCTCATGAACCGTGATAACTAGACAGTTGAAATTTTCACAGAGGATATTTTTTTGTTGCCGCTATAATAACAAATACTAAAACGCAGAATATGATGAATTTTTAAGTAGGGCTCCCATACAACACACGTGACTTTTTTGCCGCGTTTTGCGATAGTGGTACGGAACCCTTCCACCGTGAGTCCGACTGGCACTTGGCTGGTGTTTAAATTGTCAGTAGCAACTCAGTTTGGATTTGGGTCCTGTAATTGACAGTCAAGCCCTATGTATTGCATGTGAATTTAAAATATAAATGTTTATCTGTAGGTGCTGTAGTACACTTACAGTTAGCTTTTTGAATTATTTCTACTGACTTACTACTGATACACTCTTCAATCGTATTTATCAAACATTCCCCCGTTTCTTTACCAGGTTCCAAGTAAAATTATAATAACACGAAGTGTTGCAAAACACATTTAACACTCATATTCATATTTAATTGACGGTAAGTAGTAGGTTTCCAAGTATAACGGTTAAAATGTTGCCAGGCGTGAAATGTAGGTGATTTTCCATTCCCCTCGAGTACGATTATATGGAAAACATCAAGAGACCCGCGCTTTTAATAATATATTAGAAACGTGTTACGCCGTGAAAAAGAACTGAAGGTTACCCATGTATACGTTTAATATTGAAGAACTACCACAAACTTATCGAACTATATTTATACATATATTATATGCTGTATATCGCATGATTGACGACTCGCATGTTATATTTATGGTATTGATTACCCAAAACTCTGTCTGTTGCGAAGTATCAAAAGACAAAGACAAAAAGAAAAAAGATATTTATTTCAACTGGGCCACCAAGCGGCACTTTTGAATGTCACAATTTAAATTTAAATGGAATACAAGTTGATTCTACCGTGCATTCGGAAAGTAGCTAGTTATGGAGAAGAATGCACAAGAAACTCCATACTTTTTAAATTTACATGGAATAAAAGTTGATTCTACCGTGCATTCGGAAAGTAGCTTGTTATGGAGAAGAATGCACAAGAAACTCCATACTTACTCTTTTAAAAAAAAATAAAAAAAAATGTTTCTACCTCTACACTTCTATCACTACAGTGTATAGAAGTACTAGCTTCTGCCAACGGCTTCGCACGCGTGATAATCGTAAATTATCCCAAGAGATCATATTGCCGGGATAAAAAGTATCTTATGTGCTATTCCAGACTATAATCTATCTCTGTGCCAAATTTCATCCAGATCCGTCCAGCCGTGTGAGCGTGAAGAAGTAACAAACATACAAACTCACAAAATTTCGCTTATAATATTAGTGTGACTAAAAAGCTATTTACATCGCGTTTTATTTACAAATCCGCCCGTTATAGACAGATGGACGTATTATCGGCGACTGATTTTTTGCTAAAAGTAGAGAGAATTTTCCACTGATCCTTAACAGACAGTCTTGTAAAATGCCGGTGATATTTCAGTTGTAAGCACGGTTGTCAGCCAAAGGAATTGTTTTAAAAAAGACACGAGATTCTACGTTCAAACAAACAAACGGTGGACTTTAGACGATAAAAAAAAAACAAATGGCTGTCGTTCACACTTCTTGTCACTAGCACAAAGTTTTCTCCATGAAGACAGTTTGAAAAAGGAACACATTCTATAGCACCAAAACAAAAGCCAGTTACTTATCGCAACCTTTAGCAACGTTGCACATAAAACGGCCAACATTAGCGGCATAGATCTTCGGGACATTATTCATTCTCGTTGCCAAAACCGAATTCTCTAGAATTACAATGTATGCGACGCGATCCAGAGAGACACTTATTTGTAATGCGGTTATTACGGCACTGGAATGAAGCCAAAACGAAAACTACTTAACGTTAAAAACTGGGGCTACCTGTGTGTCTCATGAATACTGGCCGGCCCGCATGCCATTGAAGTAAGAAGCGATTGTGGACTTACTTAGCGATAGTGGAGAAGTAAATACAGATTTTTGCCCAAAATGAAGCAGGGCTTATGGGAAATTCACGACAGTAGATGTCTGAGTACTGAAACTTCAATAAGATCTTATTTAGAAGCTAGCATATTGACAAATAACTATATTCATATTTGCTGAAGTAAATTATATTAGGTTGCAAATTAGCTTGCAGAAAGATTTCAACAAAAGTCTTTTCATTTCGTAGATGCGCTTCTACGAAATAATAATAATATACAAATGTCAAATGGCCAACTCGAAATTCTAGACAACGCGAAACATTTTCTGCGCGAAGGCCTTTGATCTCTGCAAATTACAACAGAAATAAATAGAAGTATTAAAGAAAAATACTATCATTATATGTGACAGTTATATCTTTGAAAAACTTCATTTATTCTAAACACGATACAATCATAAAATAAGAAGAAATGTGAACCCGAATATCAGTGAGACTGAATACTACATTACGACCTCACTGGCACGGTTCAACTGCAACGTATAATTTTATACTAGTTTACGAAAAACATATTGCTAAGGAAAAGTTCACTGATCTATGTTTTTGCCAAATTCGTTCTTACGGCTAATAAAACCTATAGCCAGCATGAATCAAATTCGCTTGTACTCCGAAGTTAATTTTGGAAGAAAATAGTCAATTGTTATTGCTCTTTATTATATAGAAGGTAAGAAGTGGTGATCATTTTGAAGGTTGATACAAACATGAGTCAAAAACTTTGTTATTGAAGACAAAGGAACTAGGTTACATTGTTAGCTAAGTTGCATGTCTGTCGCAGAACTAGATTGCTAAATTATTGTGTTATAGAGTGTAGTAAAGAAAGATAAGGTACTACGGTTTGGTAAGGTTGCGTTTTCCATTGCTTTGTCCAATTATACGTAATATTTAGTTAACTGAAGACAGACGCGATAGCAACTGTAGTTAGGAACTTAGATTAACGAATGAAATACAGTGCGTTAGTACGGTAGAGCAACTTGAGAATAAATTTTTTTTTCAAAAAATAACAAACCCGACTGCTTAAGAGGCGAACTAAAAATATGTAAACGAGTAGAAAATAATGCTGTGCAGTTGGAGCGTACATATTCGCGAGCTGGCTGACCACCTGATCCTCCGACTGCACAGCATGATTTTCTACTTGTTTACATATTTTAGTTCGCTTCTTATGCAGTCAGGTTTTTGAATATAAAATTTACTTTTTTTATTTACAACTTTTTAGTTAACAATTTTGTTTTCGATTAACTTCAAACATATAAGTGGTTTATATTTTTGTAACCACCTCTTAAAACACTTTTTTTGATACCCCACTCAACAAAGTAGGAAGAAAAAAAAATTGAGCCCCCACAATATGGCGCCCAAAAGCCGCCATTTTTGTTTTTTTGTAACGTCACTTATCTACGGACACTTGGGCGGTGAATACGTATCTAACGATGTCTTAATTATATAAATGCGTCTAGCGGTTTGCAATATATGCGGTAACAAAGAATATTACATACAAACATACAAGATAACATAACCCTTTCCTTGCAGTCGGGTAAAAAGGTCATCAATTCTTATAATACACTTGTTTTATCGCTCGGCAATATTGCTTGTATCTTATTAATTTTACGATTATAGAAAAAATAAGAAAGAAAGAAGAAACAAGTATGAAAGGCTACGTGTTTTGTCATAATAAAATAAATGTTTTTTTTTTATAAATTTTTAGTCGCAACTCAGTTTTGATTTGGGTCCTGGAATTGACACTAAACCCTTATCTATTGCATGTGAATTTTAAATATAAATGACTATCTGTAGGTGATAAAGTCCACTTAAAGTTAATCGTTTCACTACTGATACACTCTTCAATCGTATTTAACATTAGAAGCACTCCCCTGTTTCTTTACCAGGTTCCAAGTAAAATTTTAATAACACGAAGTGTTGCAAAACACATTTAAGGACGCTATTACATTTTTCTACAAATAACGGTACTTTTGAGGTACCATTTTAATGTATAAGCAATCACCGATGTGAAGATATAATGGTCTTAATTTAAAGATAATATATTCAGCTCCAGATATGCATCAGAAAAATTGTATGACATCATACAAAATTTTCGCACAAATACGTTTTGCCCATCACAATAATCGCAAAAAATTAAAAAAGTAGGGTCCCAATAGGTTCCAGTTTAGGTAAATTTACAGCATATTTTATCTTCAAAATTATAAGAAATTGTGGTATATATAGTCCTTTATAGGTGTAGCTAATTATTTTTCACCCAAATAATTATATTTTTTAATTATTAGCTAAAATAAAATCTCTTGCCGACGTCTTCATACATTTTGTACCCGCCGCTCATCATTCCGCACTCAGAAGCGCTCGTGGAAGGACGGGCGTATCGCTTTCTCGCAGGAAATAAATACGATAAAAGTAATAGAAAGATTGTAGTGTGCATGCGTGTGAGTACCGTCCTCGTCGTGATCGAAAGGAGTTGATATTTTATCGGACGTATGCCGTATTTTTGAGTTTCCTATTATTATTAGAATGTGATTTAGAAATTTTTTTGGGTAAGATCGGGATTTGAATAGTTGGTGTCAAGCAGTTGTTGACAAGGTTGAGAAATGGATGGGTGGGTTTAAACAGCTCTGAGTAAGGTTAGGATTTGGATGGGTGAGGTTAAGCTGCCAACGGGGAAGTTTAGAAGTGGATGAGTGGGAGGAGATTTATGATTTTAACCGGTTTGTATGTATGTATGTATGACAAATACGGGACCAAAACCAAAATACAAAATGGCGCCGACGAAAAAATGGCCGCTTTTCGACATGGGTGTCATTTTCATGGTTATTGGGGTCGCTTTTATCGATTACGGGGTCAAAACCAAAATACAAGATGGCACCGACTAAAACTTGACATCTTTTCGTCATCGGTGACATTGTCATGGTTTTTGGGGTCGCTTATATCGAATATGGGGTCAAAACCAAAATACAAGATGGCGCCGACAAAAATTAGTCAAATTTTCGTCATGGATGTCATTTTTATAGATTTTGGGGACGCTTATATCAAATACGGGGACAAAACCAAAATACAAGTTGGCGCCGACAAAAATTTGACATCTTTTCGTCATGGGTATAATTTTCATGGTTTTTGGGTAGTATGTCATTAGCTTGGCTTACAAGTTGTAGGTCGTGGGTTCGAGCCCAGGCAGGCGCTTTACTTTGTGTAAATTATTTCTTCACCACTGCTCTCAAAACGGTGAAGGAAAACATCGTGAGGAAACCGGCATGTCCTAGAACCAAATTTTCGAAGATATGTGCATCCACCAACCCGCACTGGGCCCACGTTGTTGGTTACAGCCCATTCCCTCTCACAGAGAGGAGGCCTGTGTCTCAGCAGTGGGAAAATGTTCCCACTGCTGAGACACAGGCCTCCTCTCTGTAATAAATATTACTATCACATCATCAGTCACTATTAATGAATAGTGACTGATGATGTGATAGTAATATTTAATATATTCCATATAATGAAAAATGTTCAAGTCATTTTTTAATCCTTGTGACCGGCAATTAATTCGTTTTAGGTATCTACTTATTTCACGTAGCGTTTTTTTTTAAAATACCTACTTACTACAACAAAGGGAAAAATAAAATTCTTTTCGGAAGTCGGTGTCGGTACCTATTGTTTTTCGTCACAGGAAAGCTTTTATTTTTCTCTTTAAAATTTTTGTAGGTACCCCATATTGGGTATACTAAATACGTCTACTTACCCCCTAAAACCGAACAAGCGTGATGATATATTATGGTATGGTTAAAACAAAACATAAACGATCACAGTAATCGCAGGTCATTTGCTGTTTGTTATTGAAGAGTTCCATTGTCTATCTCCGAAGATCTTTATCAGATCCTAATATGTTATACAATAAAACCTTCCCTGAAAATACCACCACATACATTTATCGATGAAAACCCGATAAGTATCGGATAAGTAGTTTGGCCGAATAGATAGAGCATCTCCTTTTTTTGAAGTCGGTTGAAAATATTAACCTACTTTTCACGACGACGGTTTGTAATAGTTATCAAATGCATTTTCAAAGTGCCAACTAACTAACCTTCCTAAATCAACTTCAATAAAATTAAAAAATAATATCAAGGACCAAGATTATTTGTGTGATGTATAAAATCGAGCGCTCAGTAGTTTCAATGTGTGCGTACGCGTAATGTTGCTGTGTGCGACTAGATACCTAAATTTGAGTTCGTCGAAAATGTAACAGCGTCCTTAACACTCATATTCATATTTAATTGACGGTAAGTAGTAGGTTTCCAAGTATAACGGTTAAAATGTTGCCAAGCGTGAAATGTAGGTGATTTTCCATTCCCCTCGAGTACGATTATATGGAAAACATCAAGAGACCCGCGCTTTTAATAATATATTAGAAACGTGTTATGCCGTGAAAACGACTGAAGGTTACCCATGTAAGTATACGTGTAATATTGAAGAACTACCACGAACTTATCGAATTATATTTATACATATATTATATGTATATGTATAATTCGATAAGTTCGTATATCGCATGATTGACGACTCGCATGTTATATTTATGGTATTGATTACCCGAAACTCTGTCTGTTGCGAAGTATTATAGTGTATAGAAGTACTAGCTTCTGCCAGCGACTTCGCACGCGTGAATATCGTAAATTATCCCAAGGAATCATATTGCCGGGATAAAAAGTATCTTATGGTGCTATTCCAGACTATAATCTATCTCTGTGCCAAATTTCATCCACATCTGTCCAGCTGTTTGAGCGTGAGTAAGTAACAAACATACAAGGGCAGGAAGAAAACAAAATTGAGACCCCCACAATATGTCGCCCATTTTGTCAGCCATTTTTGTTTTTTTTTACCCCCGCCGGAAAAAGAGTGGTGTTATAAGTTTACGGGTGTTGCTGTGCATCTGTGTATCTGTGTGTCTGTCTGTGGCATCATAGCGCCTAAACGAATGAACCGATTTTGATTTAGTTTTTTTTGTTGAAAGTTGATTTTGTCGAGAGTGTTCTTAGCTATGTTTTAAAATCGGTTTAGCCGTTCAAAAGTTATGGGCGTTTCACCGTTTGAATCGGGGTGTTTTCGCAAGATAAATTGGTAGGGGGTTTTTTAAATTTTGAAATTTTACTTGTTTTAACGTCACTTAGCAAAGGACAACACACACACTCACAAATTTTTGCCTTTATAATATTAATTAATGTGACTATCAGCGGGGGTGAAGGTCTAAATGTCAAAATATTTAAATAGTATTGGTCATGTACTAGACGGGCGCAGAAAGTTTGCCGATGAGTACCCCTCCCTACTAACCACGTAGCGAGCGCGTTCGCCTCGTTTGTTCGCCGAACGTCAGAGTGACGTCATGACATCATCGGCAAACTTTCTGCACCCAGCTTTAACATTTTGATAATGCTTGGCAATTCTATACATTGCCGACGTTCAAGTGAGCTATAAATAATATTGTACCCGTATTTTTTGCTTTATCAAATAATTAAAAACTGACAAAGATAAAGTGCATCAAAGTTCAGGAGTGGGGGTTTGTGACGTCAATTTGTCAGTGCAAAGTGTAGCACACCGTGACGTCACACGATATTTCAAAGTACTGTATCGTCGTATTTTTTTGTTTACGTTGCAAAAGAAAAATACGTATTCAATATTTATCTAACTAACCGACTAAATATATATTTTTTGTTAACTACCCTATTTGAGGTATTTAGGGCGGTTGCACACCACGTCCGTGTCCGTGATCCGTGACCGTTATTTGAGTTCAGAGTTCAAAATGTTCTGAATTATGACAGATAGAGTTCGGATGTAGTGCACAAGCTTCTCTACAATAAGTATTACGGCTACTTGGGAACCGAAATTTCACGGAGACGGATCGTATGTAGTGAGTAAGGGTGATTCAACTCAAATTACGGACACGAATGTGTAGTGCGCATCCGCCCTAACCACCCTTACTGTTGCAGAGTGAAAATGAGAACCTCCCTTTTTGCAGTCAGTTTAAAATTATAAGCAGCTAGCTTAGCGACCATCCTGATGGCTTGAAGCGATTTATTAAGCGAAATTGTAAAAACGTTCACATGGACGCAATGCGATGCAATTTCCCGACCTGAACTTGAAATTTTCTTAATTAAATCGCGCGATGGGTTCGCACCAGCCGGAAGATTCCTAAGTGCTCTTACGCACTACACGTCCGTGTCCGTGATCCGTGTCCGTGATTTGAAGTTCTTGTTAAAAATGTTCTGAATTAAGACGGAAAGAGTTGGATGGGATATGAGATATCGGGGATAGGATGAAGTGCGTAAGCTGCCCAACAAGAAGTACCACGGCTACTTTTGAACCGAAATGTCACGAAAACGGATCGGATGTACTGAGTAACCGTCCTTAGTTTTTCTTACACCGTACACTGGCAACCAAAATTATTTGTAAAAAATTGTTCAAACTATAGAATAGTACATGAAAATTGCTCAAACTTTTATCCCACCAGTGTTATAATAGTAACAAAGAGGTCGTACACGAAATGACACTTACAGATAGTACTCTGCAGTAAAGTTAACGCCTCTCGAAGAGCAAGAGCATAGCTGAATAAAGATAATAAAATTATATGTTACGACACTCTCATTGTAACTCATAGACATTTGTAAACAAACAAAAAACGAACGTGAAGTGGAAATAGGTGAGATAGTCGTAAAAGTCGGTTATTATTGGCGAGGCGAGAAAAGCGATACAACCAATGTTGAGAAGTAGGTGACTGTACACTGGCAGACAGGGAAATGGCACGAGGCTATTTGCATTTTGATTTTGCAACTTGCAAAATTAGATTCTGTTGATGAATTTCTTTTTATCAGTATGATTTTATTTTATTATACTGGTATTTATTATAGTTGTATTTTAACTATAAGTATGTTAAGGTATTTTTAGGAGACGTGGATTTTGTGATTGTTTTACCTACAAAAATTGTTTCTATTTTGTATGCATCTGCCATGTTATCTCTTCACCACCCTTGGTTGACTGGTAGAGCGTACAGACGTGGCTGGCTTTTATTTTTAACCAACTTCAAAAAAGTGTTTTATTTTTATTTTGTTTTCGCAGATAACTTCGTCGTTTATGACCCGATTTTGATTATTCTTTTTTTATTAAGAAAGGAGATATCCCAAGGGTAGTACCATGATAAGGAATCCAGGATCTGATGATGGTATCCCAGAGAACTCGAGGGAACTCCTCAAATATTTTAGGAATACATATAGCGGTTTTAGTATTTTTATCAACAATGCATTCATTTACACTCAAAAAGGACCATTTGTTGAAATGGAACTGAGGAAGAAGACCACAGATGGCTACTAGAACTCCTTAATGCTAAGTATGCCACGGGTGTAAGATATATCGAATAGCTAACCGACTATGATGAAGCAAATACTGATAAATAAATGGTACTGATGAAAATGGTAACTGATCTGATGATGAAGCTGGAATGTAGGCACTGGAACACTAAATTGAAACAATGGATCCTAGTCGTGTTTGGGTTTATTGGAATCGCCATTTGATTTACTTTAGCTGTAAATTATTTTCATGGTATTTGGAGGTACCTAACAACACTAAAAAGAGATAAATAAAAACTTTTAACAAAAAAATAAAACCGATTTCCAAAACAAAACACTACAAAGCGAAAAATAACTTAAGTCGGTGTCGAAAAACGGAAAACAATAGGTAGGACCAAAGAATAGTAAAGTTTTATAATATGTAGTGATACGTAGATGGCTGAGTGGGTGATGCGTTTTGCGTAGTAGCCTGTCGTCCTTATTAAATAAATTTTATTTTGGTTTATAGTCCTGACTGAAGTATTGCCACCAGATCGAAGGATTATTACATGTTTAGTAGCTCAAAAAGACCAGGGGTTCAACATATTACAATTAATTATTTCAAAGTTAAGTTGGATCAAACGTCTATCAGCTGGGAAATCACCATCATTAAACACCAAATCACACCTATCTTCATAAAGTTACAAAATTCAAACCATAAACTGTCACATTACAATTTAGACTAACACCTCAAAGTTTACCTTGAAAAAAAAAGCGCGACACCCCAAAATGTAAAGTATTTCGTTTCTGTCGTCTGTCCCAAAGAACTTGGTCGGTAATGTAAACGTTTTCCCCTAGAAAATCAGTACATTCGTATTCAAATGATTATTGTGCCGACCACACGATTACATTTATTTTGGCTATTGCTGCTGTTCGTACATTTGTTAGAATATTTTCCTACCGGACTTTGCATGGGAACGCGCCTCGTAATGCTATTGGTGTTTTGCTGTTTTTTTTTAATAATTAACTAGCTTTCTCCCGCGGCTTCGCTTCCGTGGCCCAATCCACAGGACCTGTTTTTGGGATGAAAAAAATCAAAACACTCGACTGCTTTAAAAGCGAACTAAAAAGACGTAAACAAGACAAAAAAGCATGCTGTGCAGTCGGAGGATACATATTTGCGGGCTGGCTGACCAAAATTTGGTGTATCCTCCGCCTGCACAGCATGTTTCTTTTGTCTTAAGTTCGCTTTTTAAGCAGTCGGGTGTTTTGATTTTTTGATTTAATTTTTTTATTTAAAACTTTTTTGTTATTTTTATTCGAATTAGGTACATTTAAACATATAAGTGAAATATATTTTTGAAATCAACTCTTAAAGCCCTTTGTTTTTCTCATCCGAAATCCAAAATCCGCCATTTTTCTGTTATCCAATTTGAATGTAGCCAGTGACACTCGCAGGGTTAAAACGAATCGATTGACATAAGAACCATCAAAATCGACCAACGCGTTTGGTCTCTAGAACGCCATATAGGAACAAACACACATACATACATAGACTGATAAACACATTACACTCCTTCGGCAGTCGGGTAAAAATAGCTTATGTCACTCCGGAATAACGTAGGTTTCCATAGGTGTTTTTTTAAATTGCGTAAGTAGTTTTTGAGTTTATCCATTACAAACAAACGTACAAACAGTCAAATATTTCCTTTTTATAATATTAATAGATAAAGCTTCTGTCTGCGGCTTCGCCTGCGTGAAAGTCGAAAATTATTCCGAGGGAACATATTTTCGGGATAAAAATTGTTTCCCACATAAGCTTTTCAAAACACTGAAATAGCAAAGAAAAAAACCCGATTGCTTAAGAAGCGAACTAAAAAGACGTAAACAAGAAGAAAATCATGCTGTGCAGTCGGAGGATACATCTGGTTTTAGACAGCCAGCTCGCGATTAGGTATCCTTCGTTGCACAGCATGATTTTCATCATCGTGTGGGGTATCAAAATGAAGGGTTTTTAGAGGTGATTACAAAAATATATACCACTTATATGTTTAAAAGTATTTAAAAAAAATATTCACTAAAAAGTTGTAAATAAAAAAAGCTAATTTAAAAATCAAAAACCCGACTGCTTAAGAAGCGAACTAAAAAGCTGTAAACATGAAAAAATCATGCTGTGCAGTCGGAGGATATATATTCGCGAAATGCCTGATCCTCCGACTGCACAGCATGATTTTTTCATGTTTACAGCTTTGTAGTTCACTTCTTAAGCAGGCGGGTTTTTGATTTCTAAATTAGCTTTTTTTAAGTTTAATTTCATATCATCTGTTGTCTTACAACACAAAATTGAAAGAGCTTTATAATTTGGAGTTCGATAAATTACGAGCGCAAGATGACGACACCATCTCCAAGCATGGTTCCAGAAACGACAGCATTAGACTAATATTATTATTTGTGTATTTTCTTTTTTATAGTCAGGTTTCGATCCCATTGAGACCTATTAACTATTGGTTTTGTAGATCAAGAAGAGTTACATTGCAATTAGATCTACAAAGTAGGACAGGAAAAATATAATAGTTTAATAGTTTGTAGGTTGGGATAACTAAGTAATAGCTCTCAATGGTACCGAAGCTTAACTATAGGCTCGCGTTTGACCACTGTCTCGCCTGATGGTAAGCTATGATATGGTCAAAGGTGAAGCACGCTTACCTAGAAGTAATTAGGGATGACGTTAGTACAATGGGTTTCTTAATAGTGATTTAATCCAGTGAATAATAATAGAATGGTGATACATATGAAAATGTTAGTAAAGTTGATGCGGTATTACAAAACTAAGTAATAGCTTTCAATGAACCCGCCCCCCTTAGACAAATAATCTTGGGCTGACATGCGGTCCTTATATAAATTATACATTAGGTATACCAATGTAGAAGTTATCCTTTAAGAAATACATTTCTATGTCTATCCTGGAGTAATAAGGTGCTTTTTGAGTTTCATGCCAGAGAGGCATCTGTATTACGATGCCCAACCCATCACTGTGGCAATGAGTGGACTGCCTTTTTGCACCAATATTGCACTAGCCTTCATCGCAAAAATCTCACAGTAAATGCTGTGGATGCCATGAACACATAAGCTTGTACTTCAGCGATCACAAACCGCGATATTGCATCGCGACAAAAAGCAACCTACGTCTGTGCATGCAACCGCAACGCTCGGGGCAATATATTATTAAACCCAGATTGAGACAATGAATATGCAATGCGCATATTAATGTCCCAATCTTAATGATGTATGCTAGTATGCATACCTACATCATTCTACTTATCACGAACCACACAATCGTCTATCCGACTACAATACACCCTTTGTTACAAGTAAAAGTAAGTACTTCTTCAACAGATAATATATTACTCGACACAACAAAAGCACAATGCTTTTTCCCTATTTAGTACACTATACTTTGAATCCGCTCATAATGCAGAGTTTCGTTCCACTTAAGCAAAAAGCTCGTTCCAGTTATAATTTTGCCCTCACTTTTTATTTCTCGACTGTGTCATGACCCCTTAAGGCTGCTTTTCCACCAGAGATTTGCGAGGTTAGCATGTAGTGTGCGAGTAAAAGTTTACCAATGACTTACTTTTGACATAAGATCCTATGTCCCGTGTGGCTTAGCATTATAGCTGGTACATAGGGCGTGGACGGCACAGTAAACCACCATCGCAAGCGGTCATGATCTTCACGCTTCACCCACCATTGGTATAGTTTTATTTCCCTAGCATGAATTAGCACAGTTTTGGTAGAAAGGTAGAAAAATATATGCGGAGCAAGGTATTTGCCCATTCAAAAAAAAGAGAGATGTGTGCGAGGAATGCCAGCGAGGAATGTGCGAGAAGAATGTGTATGAGGGACGCCAGCGAATAATTTGTATGAGAGAGCTCACCCTACCATCCACACACTGCAGAAAAGAGTCGGCCACTTTTTGCGGTGGTTGGTCTGGAGCTAATCGTGCAAATACCATTCGGCTACCTTAGCAGTCTGGTAAGGATATGCACCAAGGAGCAACACCACAAATTGTGGAATGACCACTGTGAGTGCAGGCAAGCCAAAGAGGCTTCCCGCTTTGGATGGACGTTTCACGCAGAAGGCCCTACGTCTGACGAAATAGCAGTTGCGAGCAGTCACAGCTGTAACGACTGGCCACACCTTTTTGACTTAGGGATTACGGACAGCCCGCTGTGCAGAGCTTGCTGGGAGGAGGATGAGACAGCAGCTCACCTGCTCCTAAGCTGCCCAGTAATCGCGGCTGTAACCCGCGAATATGTAACCCGTGTATGCCAAATGCCTCGGGGAACCAGGTACCGTACGTGAGGTAGTCAGCAACACAAAGGCGCTGCTGGCCTTCTTCGAGGAGTTGGGATGTATCGAGTGAGGAAGTTTGTTGTAGGTTAATTACTTAGACCAAGCGCAAAATACACGCTTTGTCTTGGAGTTGCGGAAACCAGCCCATTTTAACCTAACCTAAAGAGTCGGCTACGCATCCTCGCACCACTTAGAATAGAACGTTTCACAGCGCTGCTACACATCCTCGCATCGCCAAGCTGCCGCGCACATCTTTAGTGATAAAGCGACCTAAGGTTAGGGCTGGTTCGTGCGAGTCACTTTACGATACCATTTCAAGCTTCCGAGTTAAGAACGCTAGGAATTATGTTCGTAAGGGTTAGCAGGTGAAAAGGTTCGGTTTTGCTGGATTCGGAAGTTGTAGGGTTTTCTAGACGGGAGTTTAAGTTTTGTGGGTAAAGTTGAATGTGGCTTTGAACTTGTGTCATATTAACGTAATTGGCGTGGGGTATGATGTAATTTTCTTTTTATTTACGAAAGGCTCGGGTTAGACCACTATCTCGCCTGATGGTAAGCGATTATATTGTATGATGATATTGTTTAAATAATAATAGAAAATTTATGAAATATTTTAAAATTGACAGGAAAATTTGCCTTAAACACGTTTTTTCATGAATTGTTAGCATCACAAATAGTCAAATAAGTTGGAGAGTTAATTATTTGACCATTTGTTAAACTAACAATTAATGAATTTGAGAATGTTAGCTTAATTAAATATTATTTGAGTTAACTACGGATCAAACAACTGGGCCTTATAATTAGTTTCAATAAAAAATGAAATGGCTTTAAAAAAGTGATCCTTGTGTTAAGCCTACATAAAAAAAATAAAAATGTTTAGTCATTGAACTGTTTCACATTTTTCACAATTCTATTATTTATAGCTATCTAAATAAAAGCTATACCATAAATCAAAATAAAATCGGAGTAACAAAACATGTCATAGGCTTGTAAAACTTTTATTTGTAAAAATGGTGACCAGTTAAGCTGTCAGCCCTGTTATGAGTGCGTACGTCGAGAGTCGGAACTACGAGTATTTGAAGTTCACACTGGGTGCTGTTTTAAATTCATTTGGCAGTAGGTATATGCCTAGTTTATTTAATTCACTCTTAAAATATAGCAGCTTTTTTAGGCGTGGAGAAATAAACTTGACTCTTACTAGATGAACTGGCCTGAAATGGCAGAGGATAGAAGTGTGTGGGAAAGAGGGAGGGCTCTTCCCAGCAGTGGGACATGTAGGACTAATTAGATTAAATAAGATGGAAGGCTTGATGAATTATGACATTGTCTACCAGAGTTCCTAGTCAAGGGATATTTTGTCACTGAAAGGATGCGATAGTGACTGTCAACACAATACCCGACACATGCATGATATCCTCCGCCTGCACAGCATGATTTTCTCCTTGTTTACGTATTTTTAATTAGCTTTTTAAAGAGTCGGGTTTTTTGGATTTTTTGATTTGACTTTTTTTATTTATAACTTTTTTGTTATTTTTTTTTTCGAATTAGTTACATTTAAACATATAAGTGATATATATTTTTGAAATCACCTCTTATAACCCTTTATTTTGATATCCCACATGATAGGATTGGAAGAATAAAAAATTTGGGCCCCTACAATATAGCGCCCAAAATCGGCCATTTTTCTATTTTCCAATTTTAATGTAGCCAGTGACACTCGCAGGGTTAAGACGAATCGATTGACGTAAGAACCATCAAAATTGGCCAACGCCTTTGGTCTCTAGAACACCACATAGGAACAAACATACATACATAGACTGATAAACACATTACCCTTCTTCGGCAGTCGGGTAAAAAGGAAAAATTGTATGGGATTGACAAGCGATATTGAAAAACACGTGATCAATTCCTTACATTTTGACTGTCGCCTTCGCTGACATCCAATACCACTTGTTAAGAGCCTTAGGCCGCGTTTTGGTAAAAAAGCAATGCTATTGGAACAAGACACTTTGAATACTTTATCCAGGTTCATGGTCCAAGACTCCACTAAAACTGCCAGCAACAGCTATTTATAAATATAGTAAGGAAATCTACTGCAGTGGTGGGCCAGTAGGAACGATTGTCGACTTGAACGTATGCAGAGACTTTGTTTATTTTAATCACCATTGCTCTCAAAACGGTCAAGGAAAACATCACTGTGTGGGAATACACGCGGCATGTTCTAGAACAAAGAAAAGATAAGGCTTTTTAGGGTTCCGTAGCCGAATGACAAAAAGCGGAACCCTTATAGATTCGTCATGTCTGTCGGTCTGTCTGTCTGTCTGTCTGTCTGTCCGTCCGTATGTCACAGCCACTTTTTCCCGAAACAATAATAACTATGCTGTTGAAACTTGGTAAGAAGATGTATTCTGTGAACCGCATTAAGATTTTCACACAAAAATTTAAAGAAAAAAAAAAATTGAGGGTTCCCATACTTGAAACTGACACAAAAAAAAATGTTTTTTCATCAAACCCATACGTGTGGGGTATCTATCTATTGATAGGTATTCAAAAATGATATTAAGTTTCTAACATATTTTTTTTCTAAAATGAATAGTTGGCGCGACAGACAATTCCAAAGTGGTAAAATGTGTGTCCTCCCCCCCTGTAACTTCTAAAATAAGAGAATGATATAACCAAAAAAATATGTGATGTACATTAGCATGTTAACTGCCACCGAAAATTGGTTTGAACAAGATCTAGTAAGTAGTTTTTTTTAATACGTCATCAACCGTAAACCGCAATTTACCAAGTACCCTTCGTGCGCGAGTCCGACTCGCACTTGGCCGGTTTTTTTAATTTATTTTTATTCCAGATGCGTTTGCTCTTGACTCTAGTCTAGGTCAGAGGTGACAGAGTCAGAGTCGACGGTTCCGTTCCTCAAAAGGAAAAAGGAGCCCTTATAGGATCACTTTCTGTCCGTGTCCAAACTTCTAATTCAACGCAATCAAAAGATACGGCCGTACCACATATCTGACGAATCGCAAGGGAATCAAAATCTATAGGGTACTTCCTGTTGGCTCAGAATCATGAATTTTGGTAAGAAGTCATTGTCTTATAGCATAATTAAAGGAACAATCTGTAAACCATAACAATACAGTTACAGCAAAAATATTTAACTTATTTGCTGTGGGTAAACTAACATGTGACATTCACCAATCAGCACTGTGACCTAAGAGTGCAGTGGTCGCCTAGTGGTATCGGCTGCGACTTATAAGTTGTAGGTCGAGGGTTCAAACCCGTGCAGGTACTCTACTTTGCTTTCTTTTTTACTTTGTATTGCGTTTAGAAAATACTTCCACTATGCGTACAGCTAAAGAGTGCAATTCCCTGCCGGAGTCTGTGTTTCCCAATAGCTACAACCTCGGGGTTTTTAAGTCAAGAGTAGGTAGAAACCTAGAATCCTTAAAAGACTTAACTAAAACATAGAAGAATCTAAGCAAGCGTGTTACACCGTCGACCACATCATCGCTTACCATCAGGTGAGATAGTGGTCAAGCGCGAGCCTATCAATAATAAAAATAAAAACACCACTACTGCTCTCAAAACGGTGAAGGAAAACATCTTGTGGAAACCGACATGTCCTAGAAACAAAAATTCAAATACATGTGACATCCATGGTTTATCCAACCCGCTTTAGACCCGCGTGGTGGATTACGGCCCATGCCAGGCACATTAAAAAGGCTGATGATGATGACTGTGCCCGCGTGGTGAGGAGAATCTGTGTCCGAGCAGTAGGATAGGCTGATGATTATGTAAGCAGAGACCTAATTCGTATCTATGATAATAATTACGTGTGATTTATGCATACCCGGTTATGGTTGGCTAGATTTGGTCCGCGATTCGCGTGAGAAGCTCATGAATAAAGGAAGTTGGGTGTGAAACTAGTCTAGCATATCCAGGATGAATATAGATACCTAACAATAGATTAACGTCTATAATGGTAATTAGTATAGGTCTACCAGAATCTCATGGCAAAAGGGGAAATTAAAATTTGTTGTATGCAATACTGGGGAAATTGGATCAAACGATCTTGATACTGTTTAATTTTTATTTATGTCTTTAGTATTAATGAACATGAGGTACCTATATTATAGTAGTCACAACGGATCTTTGTGTCTTTGAACTTGGTCCTGCCAACCATTGCGTAAGAAACAGTTTGTCATCGAGTATACTGCATAGAGTAAGCGAGATAGGATAGGACGATGACAAAAAAGACAAAAGATATTTATTTCAACTGGGCCACCAAGCGGCACTTTTGAATGTCACAATTTAAATTTACATGGAATAAAAGTTGATTCTACCGTGCATTCGGAAAGTAGCTTGTTATGGAGAAGAATGCACAAGAAACTCCGTAAGCTTATGTGACATACATAAGCGAGTGAAAGAGACAGTTATACAATGCTATCTTCACCTTCAACATTGACACAAAAATAGCTACTGCGCGGGGTCTTGCAACTAATTCAGAGACACAAAGATCCGTTGTGAGTATTATAGGTATGTGTATGAATAATGTTGTTATACATCGTGTTCTTAACATAGGAAAAATAAATCAATTGAATATTAATTTATGTACTAATTTATTATTTAGCATTTAAATCATACTAATAACTTAAAACCTCATTCAGAACTAGAAAACTAGAATACGATTCCATGAACTCCACTGGCATTTCAAAAACTTGTATCTTTGTAGTTTTATGTCATCTCTCTCCATCAAAATGGTTCTTTTTCATTGGCATTTAACATATTCAAAACCAATCTCTTTATGTATAAAGTCTTGAAAAAATAAATAAAATGTATCATGTTACTTAAAGTCATTCATCATCAGCAGTCTATATATTTTTTTTTATGTAAGTTTTATGGCCTGGTTGCTAGGACCTTTTAGCCACGTCTTTGGAAAGAGTTTTGGATCTTATATTTATTCTTTAGTATGCATTAGAATGCGGATGTAACAGATTTTAATGTTTTTTGGAGTATTTGGCAGCAAATTGTATCGAGTCAGTCTTCCCAGTAAGCTTTGCAGAGGCAGTCAATACTAAAATACACCGCTCCACTATCCCGAGATCGCTTTTGTCAATGATTTTACAAATTGTCCAGTTGCGGAGACAGTTGAGACACAAAACTACACCAATAATATATCACAATATCTACTAGGAATCAATTTGCAAATAATATTAACAGCCACTGAACTTCACTCGACAAAATCCCGCCAAAAACTCCCGTCTATATACACGTCCCACTGCAGGGCGCAGATTATTACTTAATATTTTTCTTACGTCAAAGATTCTCAATCTCCGTTAAAATCAATATCTTGTCGAAGAATTAGTAACAGTTACATTACTGTTGCCATTTCCTTCCGGCCATCATTCAATGTGCCCTGACCTACGATTTACCATATAATAGTAATGGAAAGAAATTAAAATTAAGTAAGAAAAATATAAATTAAACTAAAAGTATCAAAACAAGTCAGACCAACTTACCGGTCCACTCTACGACGCACTTTAAAATCAAAGATTGAGTTTGATTTACGCCTTCTTCTTCCCTTATTTTATGATACACATTGAAAACAATATGTCTCGCATGAGATCGAAGTGGGTTTTTCGACATTTTCACAAAAATAACAAACTTTCAAGATAATATCAAAAAATTTCAGCATCGGTTGACACATCAAGTACTTTGATTCGACAGGTGACAATTGACATTGCCATATGAAAATCACAATTTAAAAAAAATAAAAAATGCCATGAGATTCTGGTACACCTATAGACCTGTTAACGGAACCTTGTTATTTTCTGTTTTTAATAGATACTTGAACTTTTCACAAAATAGTTGTGTCTGTGTCAACAGTCTTGATTGTTCAGTCCATAAAAAACAAGACACAAGTAAACATAGCAAGTTAATCCAATTTTTATAAATAAATTAAAAGTTTTTTTTTTATGAAAGTGTTGCCCCACACTAGGAATTTCTTCCTGTATCGTGGGTGCGTTTACAAACATATAAACTCACATACACAAACACCCAGAGCCGCAAAAACTATCTGTAGGACATACAAATATTTGTTCCGTGCGGGAATCGAACCCGCGATAGGCAGCGGAGCAGTCAATCGCTCAACCACTGCGTCAACTGTACGCGTTCATAATTAGTAAAAGTTTTTACACAATTGATGAATATCTGACGATTATCTAATATATAAAAATAAGTCGGTTTTCTTGACCTTTCCTGACGATATAACTCCAGAACGCATGAACCGATTTCAATGGGTAGGGTAGGGTAGTGTAGGGTACTGTAGGGTAGGGTAGGGTAGATAAATGTTTGGTCTTTTTATGGCAAAACAAAGTTTGCCGGGTCAGCTAGTACTCAATAAAAATAAAGAAAACTGTTAGCTCGATAAGTAAAATGATATCATCCCTAGATTTCAATTTCTTTGGATAACCTCTTAAATGATTAAATGTATAATTTTACCCTTTTGGGGATGGAACTGGCATCTTTATTACAGGTTACTTCGTAACCTAGCTAAGATGTCAGTTGCGAGTCTTATTGTGAATTCAAGACCAAATTTACTGTTCTTATGATTGTTTTTTTTTATAATCTGGTGTTTGTTTTTTTAATGTGTTTAACAAATAAATTAAATTAATAATGAATTGACTCAAAATTTAATATTATAGACATTTAAGTATTAATTTTACGAAACATAAATATGTCCAAATTATTAATTGTAATACGACAAATAAAGCAAATTAATTAATAAGTAATAATAATATACTAACTTGACATAAAAATGAAAACACATACACATTAGTACCAACATTAAATGTGATCATTTGATGAACGAACGAAACGAACATGTGATCTTTTCTGCAATGTACTTTACATCTTGCATGCTTTGTGTGTGCATACTCATGTTTCTGACAAATAAATGATCTTTATCTTTATCTGTATCTTTAAACCAAATAAAAACAGATTCATTGGGAATAGATAACCAAAATGTTAGTAAGGAATATTTTAAGCGCTTTTCCTCTCTCCTAGACTCTGTCTGTATCTTGAATGTTGCTGTGCCTGTGTTTTATTTAAGTCTTATTTTAATTGTGTGGCAAAAGGGACCCTGTGTCCATAATTGTTTCTGTAACTTATATTTACTACCTGTATGTACATGGATGCAATAAATTGAATTGTTCTATTAATGGGCAAAGACCCCTTTTGCCACACAATTAAAATAAGACTTTAATAAAACACCTACATAAATTTATACTGACAGACATATATATATATATATATATACATGCACACCTCTACACACACGAACTACACACCACACACAACCTACAAAACTAACGCAATGAACACACACGCACACGTGCTGATTGCACTCTTCCTGACCATAGTTTAATATTGTTATCGTGGAAATTAGAGGTCGAATTTTAATATTATATAATTTTAATTTTGGTTTTAATTGTAGTTTTAATTTTTAATTTTAATTTAATTAATTTTACAATTGTAATCCATGAAATTGATTTATTTTGTAATAAGTTACATATTTCTATAATGCATTTATTGTTCATACAGTTCATACGTTCATTTATTAAAATGGAACCCTACTTTAATGGAAATAATAATTATTTCTTGAATTGAATTTGATTTTAATACTTTCATTGAATTTAATTTTAATACTTTAAATGATTTTAATTTAATTCTTTAATTTATGGTTAATTTTAATTTAGTTTTCAACTCTATTTTCTGCAATGACATTGACTATTTTAGAGTGAAAATTGTAAGTGCATGCATGCTCTATTATAAATATTGTACTTTTCTTACCTGGAGGGACACTGACTTCTAAGATACAGGCATTCGCCTAGTTTGGAAGTCAGGGTTCCATGATTTGTATTTCGCCTTTTCGTGTATTTCTTATTTAAAAACAATTTTTGTATGGCTTGATGAATGAATAAAATTGAATTGAATTGAATTCTGTCTGTTACTAGAGGTGGGCTAGTCCTTTCGATAGATAATGAGCTCGTCCCGCCATCTGTGCTTTGGTCTGATGTTGTTGCAGCTTCCAGAAAGTGCTTAAAGAAATCAAGGTCTCGGTGGTAAGAACTCCGGGCAGAGTGCTCCAAATGAATTTCCTTAGTAAAAAGTCATAATTCGAGATTTGGGTCTCGCTTATTTCCTCCTCCAGTATTGGACAAATTTAAAAGATATTTCATAAATTGAGTATATATAGGTATCGTGCTTTTGTTTTTCTTTTTTGATTTACAGTTGTCAAATTTCTACACTGTCTCTGTTGACAGTGCAATTTTGAGGGTTCTAATGCTTTTAAAGATAATGTTTCATCAAAAAGGAAAACATAGGGCCACAGTATATAATATAAATGCCATGAAAAGAAAAATAAACATGTATTTATTTTTCATTTTATGGAATATATTTTAAATTGGTCGAATATTGGAGGAGGCAATAGGCGAGAGCCGAACCTCGAATTATGACTTTTGAAACCGACTGCCCAAAATCGAGGAGATTCTCAATTCGAATATATTTATATATTATATATATATTTTTTTATGTATGATTGGGCATAACTCTATCATATATAAACGGATTGGAAAATTATTTTTTGAATGAATTAAATTTATTCCGAAATGGTAACATTTAAATTTGGTACAGATCTGATGAAGAACTTCGGGGATATACCACATATAACACAAAGGTCGACTGGTAGAAAATGCCTAAGGTATTAAGTCCGATTCTGTACGTTTGTGTGCATGAAGTATTAAATAAACAAATAAATAAATATAATAGAACTCTTCAATAAATGACGTCAAATCTCTGTCAAATCTTGCTGCAATGGCATGTTTGTTCATTGTTTACACCATTTCATAACATACCGTCACGCTAGTACGCTCTAAGCGGCTACGCAGATATGTATAGTTAGTTCATCCAGGTACACTCTCATTCTACCGGTTGTGTTCAAGTTACATTTTATTCGGGTAATCTATTCTGGCATCACTGTGAGCATTATAGGTTCCTTATTATAGAACATGCTCATTATGACCACAAAAAAAAGAAAAATAAAAAACTTTTACACAAAAAAATACAACCAACTTCCAAATAAAAAAAAACACTACATATTTAAAAATAATTTCAATTTTGGAAGTCGGTGTCAAACTAAGAAAACAGGAACACCGACTTCCGAAATTAAAGTTATTTTTCACTTTTTTATTACTTAGGATATTCAGTCGGATGAAGAAAAAAAACTGCCTGGTTTATTCACAGCTATGTTGGGGCTGACTACCAGTCTAACCTAATTTATAAGAATACCAGTATTTTACATCGAGTGACTGCCTATCTGACCTCCACAACCCAGTGGTACCGTAACGACTGCACTAATCATAACCATAGGAAAGAGGATAAGATAGATGGACCCCCTTTTCTTCGACTCCCATTTGGTCCGTTGTGCATGCAGCCCTCATTTCTGAGATAGAGTTTGGCTCGTAAACCACCACGCGGGCCCAGTGCGGTTTGCTGAATATTTCATGTCTTCTAATTTCTGGTTCAAATACATGCCGGTTTCTTCACGATGTTTTCCTTCACAGTTTAGAGAGCAGAGATGACGAAATAATTTACACAAAGTAAAGCGCCTGCCTGGGTTCGAACGTACGACCTACAACTTGTAAGTCGCAGCCTTTACCTCTGGGCCATCACTGCTCCCAACCATACCCATATAATTTAACTAAAATCCTTCGACCATTACCCAGACCCATGTAATCAACATAAGCAGCTCAACTTATTACTCACTTATTTCCCAAATAAAATATCGTATTAAAGAACCTAAACAAATACCTCATGAAACGAAAACTTATTAGGAGGTTCATAAGCACCCTTATTTGCCATGAAAACAGTTTCATTCCTTTGTGAGGTTGGGTCCGGTTTTGTTCCAAAGTATTTGTGCGAGAACCCAAACGCACCTGGGGTTCTTCGAATTGTATGAAGAATACTACAAATGTTGGTCCCCGCCTATACAAACAGAGGTGAGATAGTGTTTGTATAGTGTAACAATAGTTCGTTTAAGCAATGGGTTTTACTAGTTAATGTTCGAGGTTTTGATTTATTAGTTAACTGTGTTTTGAATTTAAAGTGGTGGCTGGTATATTTAATAAATGGGTCTATTATAGGTGTTTGGTAAACAACGTAATATTACCTGAATCTAAATAATTAAATACACGTATACTTAATTGCTTGAATAATTTCTCGGACTCGTGGAGATTCATTGACTCAGTGATTTTCTGGCGGTAGCCACTGTTGATTCTGGCTTTAAGGAGTTGAAGTGGTTGGGAATAAAGAGGCGGGCTGTCCCAAAAAAAAATTGTTTGGCGATAATATAGTCGACGGTGAAACACGCTTGCCTAGAAATAATCTATTCACTCTTGACTTAAAGACCCCCAAGATTGTAGCTATCGGGCAACACAGACTCGGGCAGGGAATTCCATAATAGTAGTTCATAATTTTGCAATATTAAATGAGAAACAAGATTTTGAAAATGTAGATTTACAATCCATTTCTGACTGTAGCTGAAACGAAATGAACTATGTTTCACAGCACAACTTTATTCCAGCACATGTCAATCAGTCGACAATTATTTTGATAGTTTTCCCCGAAGCGTAATTTACCAGTCGACCATTAAATTGTATCATCGCAGCACGAACAGACGCCATCATAAAACTATAACAAAGACGTCTAAGAATAAAGCATTAAGGCGGTACCCCGAGCAAAAGGCCGCGCAAGCCGTTTTTTGTGCTGTTTTTAGGAGCTATCTACTCGTTATTTAAAAAGAAATATCAATTGATATAAATACATTAAATTTCTACATAATATTGATTCTAAAATGGTAGATTTAGTTTTTTTTTAAATGTTGTATATATTTCACTAATCTCCTTCCAAAAAAACATAAAAATGAGAAATAATTATTGATAATATGCATCTCCTCGTAAAGTGTTCATTAATTATTTTTTGTACTAACACTAATGGATAGACTATTTAATAAAGAACATTTTTGTAGATTTTTTTTTTTCAAAAGACCATAATCCGATTTTATAAAGATTTTATTCTAAAATCTGGGCGTATTCACTACTGTAATTCATGCGCCACCAGTGCCGCTAGACCAATAGGAATGCTCATATCTCATGCCGATTTTTTGGTCAGGGTACCGTCTTAATATAACAGAACAGTTTTACCAGACAGAGTTTTATCTAGATTATATTCACTGCATTTTATATTGAATTAAATTAACAGAGAGTAAAGGAACGTCTGTGTTTTTAATGCTAGTGTTATCTGCAGAATTAGCGAATACTTACTATCTTGTTTAATGAGCAATATGCAGGCGGACCGTCACCTGATATCCTGGAGGAGATTGATGTGCGATGTAGTGGCGGGGACTCGTAGGAATTTAATATTTTATACACTGGCAAAGCATTATTTATTTATCGTTATATTTTTTTCAAACACATGCTGTGTGTGCAATTACACAAGAACTTTTATTTACTGTACAAATAATACTTATATTATAATAGTAATAAATTTACTTACAGTTTTCAGTAATACACTAAAGCCTTTTATAATGCATAATGTTTTTTTAAATCGGGGCACCTATTAAGAATATTCTTAATTCAAAGTCTCATAGAGAACCCTGTTTGTCAGTTGCTAAACAAGTGTTGAACAGTTCAGACGGTTTAATGAGTACTGGTTAACGTAAATATATGTCATCTATTAGAAATCATCATAATCATCAACCTATTAATGTTCCCACTACTGGGACACAGGCCTCCTCGCCTTAAGAGGTAATGGCCGTTATCCACACGCGGGCCCAGTGCGGGTTGGTAGATGTCACATGTCTTCGAATTTTTAGTTTTTGGACATGCCGGTTTCCTCACGATGTTGTCCTTCACCGATTTGAGAGCAGTGATGATGAAATAATTTACACAAAGTAAAACGCCTGCCTGGGTTTGAACCCACGACCCACAACTTGTAAGTCTCGGCAGATACCACTAGGCCGACACTGCTCATCTGTCAGAAATGCCCGTTCAAAATGCTGCACAATATCAAAGCCAACCCCGCCACGATATCGCACACACTCTTTATCCGACCTTTATTCAGCTGAGAACAAGCTCTAAGCTTGTGGCTGTCACCTGACAACTCCTCTTAAGCTTGTCTTTCACAATTTTCTTTCATTTTTATCTCAGCTGCTTCTTAGATATTATCCTTTCTCTATTTGTGGAATTAAAACCTGAGTTAAGATCGCCTTCCTTTATTAAAAATGGTTTTTTGTTCGTTTGAGAAAAACCTTTTAAATGAAAATGTTTAAAACGAATTATGTTTTTACTGAATGAAATATACCAGTTAAAATAATATTTGGAGCTTTCCGTAATCGGATGTATTCGTATTTCCCATAGAGCATGAAATCCTCTTGGATCTCAACGACTTGAGATGGCATGATAATAATATTCATGGTCGCGCAAGTGCGCTCAGCACAAGCTTCAGCATTGCCATAGTATTCTTTTTAATTTCCCTTTTTAGGGTTCCGTACCTCGAAAGGAAAAACGGAACCCTTATAGTATCACTTATTTGTCCATCCGTCCGTCTGTCTGACTGTCAAGACCCTTTTTTATCAGGAACGCGTGGAGGTTTCAAGCGGTTCAAGGTAAAATTTATATCAAATACTCAAGTCAACTGCCCTTAAAGCTGTGAAAAAATCAACGCAATCAAAAGATACAGCCGTTTATGCCGCAAATTTCCGCAAATTTTCGACACTCGCAAGGGAATCAAAACCTACAGGGTTCTTCCCGTGAACTCAGAATCTTGAAATTTGGTACGAAGCAACGTCTTATAGCGCAGATACAGTAATGATTGCGAAAACAGTAAATTTTTAGTAACATCATTTAATAAAAATAATTTTAATAATTTTAAACTTACAACCCCTTTCCAGGAACGCGTGGAGGTATTAAATTGAAATTCATATCAAATACTCAGGTCTGTAATACCTTTAAGCTGAGGTTTGTACGGAACCCTCGGTCTTACTCGCACTTGGCCGGTTTTTTATTTAGTGGTTGACAAGTTTCTTACGATGGTAAGCAATGGTGAAAATTGTAAAAGACCGTGAATTTATATAAGTAGGTATACGATAATAGCCACTGACAATTTTAAGCTCGTATAGAAAATGATGACAATGCTGTCGGTAGCAGTGGTTACCACGATCTATCTGTGCTCTGTGGTATTTTCCAAAATGGCGGAACAGAAACGCCACAATTTCAATATAAAATGGGGTTTTCACTGTTGTTCAATGATTTCCAAGAAGGACTTACGTGTTGTGTGAATAAGCTGCTTCGATATCGATTTATTGACACTATTTACGCGTAAATTATTGTTTAAAGTTGTTTACGAAGAAAATCAGCGTGAAATGACTGAATAACATAAAACGTATATCCACGCTCTTTCCCCTTGGGGGAGGCAGAAACTAAAGAACGCCTCCTGCAGCCATCTTCACTCCTTTCACTTCAATTACTTTGATACATCTAGTAATACAGGCACGCCTTATAGTCATCAAAGTTTGTCAACTACCATTATCTTTTATACACCTTCAACTGTCCATTTCCAGACACAATAGAAATTACCATTGTTCTAATCCGATTCGGTCTGGTGGACAGATGACCGGATACTCTTCCTTGATCGGAAAAAGTCTTAATTGTTATTTTTTAATCTGATTTTGTTAATTACTTGGGATAACGTTTTTGTATAACTTTTATTAGCATAGTAATACCACAGTATCATAAAAAAGGATTATTATGCCATATTGCAAAGGTTAGCATTACTGTCATTTGCTTTAATTTGTTATGGCATAATTTGGAGATGCAGTAGTTTTTAAGGCATAATATTTTTTTAATCTGAAATATATAAAAATAGGTGTTATGTATGTTCTTACATTATTTATTATAATTTGAGAATTACTCTATTGGATTAGTTTAAGGGCCTCTCTTGACCCGCGAACATTTTGGTTTTTATATGAGTTATAAAATAATATCATTACGCGTTTATAACGTGTAAATATCATTAAACATTTGTAACATTATGTTTTATAAAATTATGCTTCATTCTTATTATGCCAACAGTATTTATGGCAATAAACACTATGGCAAAACATTTGTGCGAAATTATCATTATGCCAAATTTCGTTATGCCAATGTAAATTATGACTATATATTATATGCTTATCTATACTAATATTATAAAGAGGTAAAGTTTGTGAGGTTGTAGATGGTAATCTCTGGATCTACAGAACCGATTTAAACGAAATTTGGCATGGAGATAGTTTGAGAACCATGAAAGGACATAGTATAATTTGTAACCCTTGGGATGATAAAACACTTTATAGGCGGGCGAAGCCGCGAGCAGAAGCTAACGTAACTGGCTACATGGAATAGGTTTGACACACGTCTGTTAACGTGAAATTTTGATATTTTATTTTACTACTGGCGATTCTATGACTTTGCACGGGATAAATTATACACAAAAACCTTCATCAGTAATTACTTTTTCTTTTAGCAAAACCTTATCGAAATCCGTTGCGTGGTTTAGAAGAAGTTAGCGAAGAAATAGAAGTAACGTCGACAGACGCGGACAGCAAATTTGTTTGATACTATTTAGAGATTTACTTAAATAGAGTGATTCAAAGGGTTTACAAGCGTTTTTCCAAAAGTTTTACTACGTTAAAATATATTTGGTCTAATAAATTGATAAAAGGGCACGCAAATATTTTAAAGGGCTTATTTACCTTGAAAAAAAAATATTTGCAAAGGGTAAACCTTTAAAAATATTTGCGTGCCCTTTTATCAATTTATTAAATCAATTTCCTTTTTTCTTTAAATTTCTGCGTGGATAAACGAGCAACCATTTTCAGTTTTTTCTTTAAAACCATATGACATGTTGAATATTTATTTGAGTAACGTATTTCAAAATTAAATAGTCTCGTCGTTGGTTTTTATTTTTTATTATTATGATTAATACTATCTCTCGCGCTCGCACTTAAGCTCGCGTTTGACCACTATAGCACCTGATGGTAAGCGATGATGTGTGTGTGTCTGGGACAGGATTGCTTTTTTTATTATCGATAGGCTCGCGTTTGACCACTACCTCGCCTGATGGTAAATGATAAATGATAAATGATTTTATTTCTGTAAGTTGGTTTGTACAAACGCTTTTACATGTCTAGCATATTTTTTTTTAAACTAGATGAGGTCGGCGTTTCCTATCTGACTACTCTGAGAAGAAAGGCCGAAACAAACTCAGAGGTCACAGTCTCTTTTAAAGTCCTGACAAAATCTTGGTTCGATCATGTGAAGACCATGTAGACTGATGTCTGAAATGGTCTTTTGAGGAAAGAACCAGCCAGATTGAGTGGACCTGTCCAGTCAGTGCACGCATTTGTCAATAATCGAGCAGCTCAACTCAGAATTTAAGGAGCTCAACGATTCGACGAACAATACCAAAGAAAGGACATTCGGGTAGGCCGCATAAACTACTCACACTGCCAGACCATGATTAAAAACTAAGATAAACTAAAAAACAAAATAATGATCCACATAGTCTTCACGTTCACAATAATTAAAATAAAATAATATAATACTTTAAAAAGTAAATATTCTTGTCATTGCAAGAAAACAAATAAAAAATATTTTTTTTTTTAAATAACAAAATTTCATGGTGCAAAATATTTAAACAAAAAAACTAAATTAATTGGAGCAGCTCAATCCCAAGCCGTTTTATCCTCAACTTAATCTTTAATGCTATAAAACGCTTTTTGGCACAACTTACGTTTAATGAATGATTTAAATTTATTAAGACTTAGATTTTGTACATGGCTTGGAAGCATATTATAAAAGCGTACACATTGACATCTAAACGAGCCACCTATTTTCTTGAGCCTTGTTGTAGGTATTACAAATTTGTGTTTGTTCCTAGTATTTATATTATGGATATCACTGTATTTTTTAAACAATTTTATATTTTTATGGGCATATAAAAGATTTTCATAAATATACTGAGAAGGCACAGTCATTACATTAATCTCCTTAAATTTGTCTCTGAGAGAGTGTCTCGGGCTTAATTTATAAATTGATCGAACAGCTCTTTTCTGCAAAACAAAGATAGTCTGGATGTTGGCGGCATTTCCCCACAACAGAATACCGTACGACATTACACTATGAAAATAGCTAAAGTATACTAAACGGGCTGTCTCTATGTCCGTTAAATTACGAATTTTCTAACAGCATATGCTGTGGAGCTTAGCTTCTTTGACAATTTATCTATATGTGGGCCCCACTGAAGCTTAGCATCCAAAGTTAAACCTAAGAATACTGTGCTATTTTCAGGATTCAATTCTTCGCCCTTTATCAGCACATCAGTTTTCACCTGCCTAACGTGAAGTAGGGTAAACTTAATGCATTTTGTTTTTTTTTCATTAAGAAGTAAATTGTTAATATTGAACCAGTGAACTACTTTTGAGATCGCGGTATTTACATCGTCAGTAACCAGCTGCTGACGTTTAAGTTTAAACAAAAGTGAAGTATCATCCGCAAACAACACTATATTATGATTATCCTTTATGAGGTAAGGCAAATCATTAATATAAATAAGAAACAAGAAAGGACCAAGAATCGAGCCCTGCGGGACTCCCATTGTTACTATAGATCCGGGAGATCTTTTTCCATTAACGTCAACGCTCTGAATCCTATTACTCAAGTATGAAGTAAGAAGATCCAGAGCGCTGTTCCGGATCCCGTAGTGGCGGAGTTTCCTGATTAGGGTTTCATGAAGAACACAATCAAATGCCTTGGACAAATCACAAAAGATGCCCAAGGCATCGCACTTATCCTCCCATGCATTATAAATATGTCCCAAAAGCTCAACACTGGCATCAGTAGTTGAACGACCCCTTGTAAAACCGAACTGTTTGCTATGTAATAATTTATGTTTATTAAAAAAACTTTGCAATTGCTCTAAAATTAATTTCCCAAATATTTTACTAAAAGTAGGTAGTACTGAAATAGGTCTATAATTTGTAGGGTCTGATGTACTACCTGATTTAAACAAAGGTATTATTTTACTTTTTTTTCATTAGGTCAGGAAACTCCCCACAGTCGATACAATTATTAAAGATAATAGCTAAACTAGGTGCGACAATATCAATAATAGACTTGGCGACTACAACAGAATAACCCCACAGATTAGCAGTATTTTTAACATTTAAAGTGTGAAAGGTTTTAATTATGTCTCTACAAGTAATATGTTCAAAAATAAATTCCGAATCGCAAACATTAACATTTTCTTTTAGCAAGGACTCAGCAACAGAAGTTGATGAGTTTAAGGATTTAGTAGTAGAAACAGGAATATCTGAAAAGAAATTGTCAAAGGCCAGTGCGACTTGTGAGTCTGATTTTATGATGTTGTCATTAATAGACAGGCTGTATTCAATATTTCGGTTACTAGATCCTCCCGTTTCACTATTAATAATATTCCAAGTCGTTTTAATAACATTACTACTGTTTTTAATCTTCGAACTCAAATAACGCGACTTGGCCAAGAAACAAACTTTTTTAAATAATTTTGAATAACTTCTAACATATAAATGCGATGCGATGATGTGGCCTACCTCTGGAAACAAAGACTCTGGAAGGGAATTCCACTCCTTAGCTGTGCGCACAATGAAAGTATTAGCAAAACGCTTTGTGCGTATGGGTGGGATGTCCACCATGTACCGATGGCGCATGGCCGTACTTCTTGTAGTCCGTTGATGGAAAGGGCTAGGCGGAATCAAATTGTGCAGTTCCGTCGCACACTCTCCGAAATGTAACCGATAAAAAACCGACAGGATAGGATTTGGAAGCCTCAACAACCCACAAAATCTTGCAACTGTTAAAAATCAGTGTACAAACACTTACAATTCTACCTACTCGTTCAAGAAATGTAAGCGTGATACGATTATTTTTTATTTGTAATATACCCTTATTTTTGTAGACATATTTGTGGAGCAAACAAGCGTACGGTGCAAGTTCCCTGCATTTACTGACGAGGGTTTAGGGAGGGATCATAGTGGTAATTATTGCGTGTTGAACCGAATAATAATAAAATTGTAAATCGCTATGAAAGGGCGAATTGTACACTTTTAGGGATGGATATTGACAGTTTAATTCAGACTTCCAAGTTTTGGAGCTCTGGCGTCACTAACGCCACGTGACGTGTAAGTGACATTGGCGCAGCCTCATTGACGCTGGGGCCGCATTGCTCGGATGTCTAACTTAAGATTTTATAAAAAAGGTTACTTTGATCAATTTTGAAATCTGAGGCAATATTCTGGCCTTCAAAACTAAGTACTACACTTTTGATATTGCAATTTCTCCTATACTGTTGATGTATGAGTGTTGAAATACAAAAACCTTTTTTAGAAAATTTCATCAATATATTTTGTTATTATATTTTAGTATAAATTAATAACGCTTTTAACATAAAAAAGAGAGAAACCAAAAAAAGGTTTTTTTTTTTAAACCGACTTCCAAAACTACAAAGTGAATTTTTGAATTCTTTTCGGAAGTCGCTGTCTTAAGTTTCTATTTTTGTTTTTGTACTTGACCATGAAAATACGTATTATTAATCCTTAATAATCGCCACTGTAACGGCTAGGTCCTGTGCTAGGTAAGCTGCGCAGGCCGCTAACTGGTAGGTAGTAGGAAGAGGTAAAGAAAACAGCTGGACAAGTTAATACATATAATGAGGAACTAAGATCCTACAGCTATGTCGTGGGTATATAACGTCACTACGCAGCTCAGCGCGGATAAAAGATAAGAAGGGTACCGTCCTTTGGCAGCACGCGGCAAAGGCGGGGTCCTGTCAGCACAGGCTCGGCGGTAGGCCGCCGGAACTATAGTTGCTCGGGTTCGCGCAGGGTAGACTCAAAAATAACTCTTCAGATCTTGATCAAATTCAAACAACATGAGAAGCACCAGCTTTCAAAAAAAAAAAAGAATAAACAAAATCGGTTCACATAGTAAAAAGTTCTGAGGTAAGCCATATACGAAAAAAAATCAGTTGAATTTCAGTTTCTTTTCCTTTTTAAACTCGGATAACAAAATAACCATTTTTAACATACTGGCAAAAACTCAAACAACCTTTTATAAGTTTGTTTTATAACATCAATAATACCAGCCTGTAACTGTCCCACTGCAGGGCAAAGGCCACTTCTCATACAGAGAAGGCACGAACATTGATCACCACGCTTGCTCAAGATGGGTTGGCGATTTCAGACTTGCATTAGCTATATAAGTCTAGGTTTCCTCACGATGTACTCCTTTGTTGTTGTCAGCAATGTCCTAGATATACTTAGAAAGTAATGCAATTTAAAAAGTGTGTACTAAGTTTTGAAGGCCAGTGTTCTTATTTATTATATAGCAAGTTATAAAATGGTCTCGTTTTTGATCCGCCAAAATTATTTTTTCAGCAATAGTTTGCATCATATATTTCGTAACAGAGCTAGTTTTAGGTAAATGCAAGGTAGTGTTAGAGTTCAGAAATTAGACATCGCACGGGGTTTCTAATCATTTATATGTTCTGCCTATATCTCCAGTATTTTTACAGTTGGTATTTATGATGTATTTGATGAAATGTAGAGAGCAGTGGCCCAATGGTGTCGGCCGCGACTTACAAGTTCTAGGTCATGAGTTCGAGCCAAGGCAGGCGCTTTACTTTGTGAAAATTATTTCTTCACCACTGCTCTCAAAACGGTGAAGGAAAACATCAAGAGGTAACTGGCATAACTTAGAACCAAAAATTCGAAGACATGTGACATCCGCCAACCTGCACTGGGCCCGCGTGGTGGATTACGGCCCATTCCTTCTCACAGAGAGGAGGCCTGTATCCCAGCAGTGGGAAAGGCTGATGATGATGAATATGAAATGATAAGCGATATAAATAATACACACGTTACTTTCTCCTTGATTCGTCTAAAGTAAAACTCTAAATAATATTTTATAAACTTTCTTAGAAAACTTTACTTCTACACATGAGAAGAAAGATTGAATACAAAAACAAAATAGAACTCGTTATTCGTCTGAACTCAATTTTGTTATACTTCAAAGAAAGTTTTTCAAGTAGTTGCGGAAAAATTTATGACTTTCAAGTTCTCCAAAAGAAAGTTTTCGCATGAAAACGCGGTAATTTATTGAAATCGATAAAAATTTAAATGTTACTTATATTACGCGCAAATCAAATGGTTATTCAACTTCATTTGGTCTCAGATATTAAAAATTGAATATCAATAAGCGAATTTTGAATTTCAAATTTAAATTTTCATCAATATTTTCGACTGACGACGACTTTTTTCATTTGGAATGGAATGGGGCGTTACTGTTTTCAGAAGATTTTTACTACGAGCTTTGTTACTTTCCACAAATTATAAGCTGATTATCAACTAGACTCTAATTACAGTTTTTTCTTCATTGGTTGGGTGATGTGGTCGATAAGCG